>JAWNNQ010001291.1:0-600000 GCA_035044765.1 Leucophenga montana | reverse complement strand
TCCTATCAAACCTTTAATGCGACTTATTTAATGATGTAGTAGTTCATATGAGATTTGCCTGATTTTTGTGTATTAAATCGGCAACAAGTTGATATGGTATAATATGTTGTGACCCTGCAGCCAAATCGACTTCCTCTTCTTCAACGCCAACAACAACCGCCGGTACTAGAATATATTGTGGGAAAAAAATATTAATTAACTAATGAATTAATTTCCTAGCAAATGCTTGCTTTTACCTGATACATTTGCCTTGATGAAGACATGGCTCATTAAATTTGGTAGCACCACACGCTGCTGTTCGTTCTCAGCACGTTGCGGATTTGGCATATATTGCAGTGCAACTTTGTTAAAGTAATTTTCGGTACTATCTAGATATTCTTTTGCGAATTTAGTTTCCTCCGGCGACAGTCGTTTCTCGTCCGCTTCACGCTTTTCATCTTCCTGCAGTAAATACTTCGTATATGTCTCAATTTTTTGCAGACGACAACGCAAATAGCTGGCCATAATATAGCGTATGCGTTCCAATTCCATTTGATGTATTATACAACGAAAATCATTTTTATCTAAGTCTTTCATGTTCTCCTCCATATGCGAGACCTGGGAAAGCATTAATTCCAACATATCCGTTTGATGCTGCAGCAGCTCCGGCGCACAGAGTTCGTTTGTCCAAGCGATTTCAAGCACTGCAAGCACCTACAAAATGTTAATGAAAATGTTTTGCTTAAGCTGTTTGCACATTTTACCTTTTGCGCTGTAATTAGCTCCTCTTCCGTGTCATCGTCATTAATTGTAGCTGCAAATTCCTCTTCAGACATTTTTGGTTTTCTTTGCAGTATATAAATAAAATTCAGATGTTTTTCGCGCGCATTGATAGAACAGCTGTTGGTTGCAAGATTTAATGTGATTGGTATACTGACAGTGAGTGTTCATTATCGTTCAGTGCAGACAAAAACAAGCATGGCAGCGGCGCAAGTAGCAACCACAGCCGATTTTCAAAAGAATTTTCGTATAATTGTTGAGAAAATATTCAACAATTGGCAAAATTTGCGACTTGCGGTGGAGCATGGCATGGGCGGTCGCAATGGACAACAGGTAAGGGATTTTGAAGCATATTTGTTGAAATCCGTTTACTGTACGCAGTGATGTCTTCCATGCAGCTCGCCATACAAGTCATGGACTACACCTACCAATATTGCATTGGTAATGACAATATTACAGATGGTGAACTACAAGAAGTTGTTGAGGAGCTAATGGACCAGGAGTTCAACACCGTATGCGAAGATTTTTCGGTACAGGAAATATGCCGCAATTTATTGCGGTACAAACAGCTCTCGCTACAGGGCCAATACACACAAATCGAGCAGGAACTCAGCAAATTGCCGCAAGGTAAGGATTGGCTGCGGCCGGATGTGAAAATAACATACACGCCCATAGATGGCGATTCCTCGTCCGATGAAGAAATGGACGAAGATGAAGATGACAACGAGATGAATGCCGACAGTGATTCAGATGATGCAGCCACCACAAGCCGCGTTACGCGTTCTCAAACACGTCAAAAGCAAAAAGATGAATTTGTCGAACCAGAAGATGGCTGGACAACAGTTCGCGCACGAAAAAAGTAGTACATGTTCATCAGTTAAATATATATTTGTACAATATATTACATTTATAAGTAAACGTCTCGACTAATTTCATCCAAATCCATGAACGCAAGTGGTGCTATGGGCTGTTGATTTAAAGGCTGGTGTGTTTCCTTACAAAGTTGACAATATGCGTTTTGCGACTTCTTTTTGCAGTGCTTTGGCTGGCGTGTACGTTTCAATTGTGCCCAATTAAAAGGCTTATCGCGCAGCACTAGCTTCGCATCAACAACTGAACAAATCGCATCAACATTCGGCGTCATAGATAAATTTATAGCTGGATATATAATGCCAAGAAAATAGAAAAACAGCACGATAACCAGTATGGGCACAAATACGGCAAAATATCGATCCGGCAGATAGGTGTGCAGACCTAATTCAACTGGCAGAAAAGCCCATAGCACATAGATGAAAAATAGTGCAGTAAATAGTATATAGAGCGAGAAACCGTATATAGCTCTATGTGGTGTCGGTGCAGGTGTGTGTTCCGGCATTATGCACCACCGTAAATTGTTTGATTGTCTCCTGACAAAGCAGCAGTCCTTCGAAAAACGATGTAATGGCTGTACGCAAATTCTTTACTTGATCTGCGGTAAAGTGCACAATCAGTACGTTGTCCTCCAGCTCCAGTTTCTTTTGCACAAAGTTTCGGCGAGGTTCCTTATCAACATTCAGCACACGCCAAGCTATTTCGGCTTGCTCCGGCGTATCAAAGGGGATTTTTATTGTGCTGTTTAAATTTAGTTAAATTATTTAAAGTTTATTTAGTGCAACAAATGTCTGCTACTTACGATTCCGTTGAGTTAGGCATTGCATGCTTTGCTTTTTTAATTATTGTTGTTCTATACTACAATTCACCGGGATATTACTGTTAGAGCTGCAAGACTAGCGATAGTCATATTATTCGATAGTTTTCTCAAAACTATCGTTACTATCGGCATATGAAGCTAAAAAGTTATCGAGTCAATTTCGATAGTTATATTTTGTTGTGATTAGGGGTGTTCATTCAGCAGTTGAAAATTTCGTTGATACTATTTGGGTCAGGTGTTTGCGTTCAAAGTATGAAATATAACTGAAATCGTGCATTGCGTTGATGGCAGTTTGCCACCGTTGCATCCATGGAAGGACAAAAACCACACAAGAATCTATTTCTACTTCTTCATTCATTCTTTGGCACATATATTAAACGAAAGAAGGCCCATTATAATTAAAATACATTTTAGTGGAACTCTCACAATCTGTTATTATTGAAATACAACTACTTCGTAGCTTATTTTTCAGCAGCCTGACGGTTTTTTCTTCTCTCGCTTTTTTTTAACAAAGTTTGCAAACAGCTGATAAAGGTAACGTTTACGGGGCAGAAAATGCACTTAGCCTGTGTGGCTGCACATCGTGCTGGAATAGAATAGAATATTGATGACTAGTCAATAAACCTATTAAGTTTACAAGAAAATAGTGTTCTGGATACCCATGGTGGCTTCTTTTTTACGGAAGGCGACACTCGTATCAGCTTGCATTTGGATGTAGTCGCTTCTATAAGATGATTAATAGGCGTGTCCCGCCCACTATTTGAGCTAGCCTCTATAGAAACCCACCACAGACAATACTTTTTATATATAAAATCTATTTTTGTTTAAATAAACTGAGAATTGCACTTTTTTATTTGGTTTGATAAAAAAAAATATGTATATATGTATGTCATGATTTCATATTATAGTAGATTGACTACATATGTATATCAGCAAGCGGCACCAATTAAATCACAACCAGCAAGCATACAATCGCCGGCCACAATAATCTGTGCACCAGTCAGCTTGGAGACTAAATCGCAGGCGCCCACTTCCGCATAAGTGACGCCGCCAACAACATAGACGAAGACATTGCGCACGCGCAACGGAAATGGATCTCTGAGCTCCGCGCTCCTTACATGGCTGGCAAAACTTTTAATACTCAGCGGTTCAGCAAACTCGTCGTTCGCTTGGTACAATTGTAGTTTATCCAACATGCCAAGTTTCGTAGACAAGTCCTCCGCGCTATTGGACTTGAGCAACAACGAGCATAGTTGCGCAATCAACGGTATATAGAGTCCATTGAAAACAAAGCTAGGACATGCTGCACCATCAGTTGCAGCAGCAATGCCAACAACATTATTTGACTCGGCGCTGGATACCAGCAGCTTAAGACGATTTGAGTTTGCTTGAAATTCGGTTTGCTGGAATTTCGGTAACGGTAGATTTGAAAGTAGTTTTGCGGATTTTTGTATTTTATCATCGGGTAGCATTGGTGGCAGTAATCCGGCCGTTGCTAATTGTTGAAAAGTGTACAAATGTTGCTGCCCAAAATAATTGCAGTAATTGCGCACAAATTGTTGCAGCTCGTCCATTGCTAAGCCACCACACAGATGCAGCAGACACAACAGACGTATTGTATTGTAACGCTGACCATCTGTGGTAAGTAATTCATCGATTTCCGTTAATAAACGCTTGCGTGAAACGTTATTCAGTATATCCTCCTCCAAGGATTGTACGCGTCGGAAATTTGAAGCCAGCATTTCGATGACTATTTCGCTGGCATGCAAATGTCGCATGATCTTCGACTTTATTTCAGTAATTTTAGGCAACCTACGTGCCACATAATCATGCATTTCATCCAGTTTCATATCGTTCAGTTTCTGTAACTCCATGCCTATAGACTTCGCCTGGGCGCGCACCAAACTGCTGGCCTGTGCAAAATGTTTATAACGATTATCACCGTAGATTTCATCTGCCTGTGCGTTCATGCGTATGCTGGCCGGTTTAGCGTTGTGCTTGGACGACTTGTTCGCTGTTGTTGATTGCTTCGTTGTTGCTGGTGTCGCTTGTTGAAAGATACGCATTTTCTGGCTCAGTATTTTATTCGTATCCGCTACAATTGATATTTCGCCAGCGCGCTGTTGAAATACTTCCAGCAGTAAACCTGCATATATGGCTGGAGTTAGTAGACTGGATGCATAATCCTTATCACGATCGATAATCAGTAAAGCACCAAATTCACTTGCTGGCGCATCGGAGTTTTCTTTTGTGCGCGGACCCAGCGCATGCAGCATTTTGATAATGTGCGCCGCTTGCTCGCCGTAGCTCAATATTAGATGTGGACGACCGCAGATCATCTGAAGTACACGTATGCTTTGTGTTATGGCTGGCAACAATGAAGTATCGCGCTGTAGAAAAACGCTGTCAAAAACCTGTAATGATATTAAGTTTAGAAATACATTGGATTTAGCTACAACAGACCAGGATCGTATAAAGGAAGTTCTTCAAAGCCTTAGCTGAACTTGGTATTCCAGCAAGAACGTTTGTTCTTGCATGATGACGCTATCACACAGACACACACACCCACATATACAAATCGTCATCAGTGTAGCAAAGAAACTCTCCGTGCTCTTTGATAGCAGAGCGTTCTCGGCGATTGAGAAACAGTCGTCTCACGTTTGATCAAGACCACTTCGTACATGTGGCCATGCTCGATATACGGTTGTAGCGCCATTTAAGTAAGTGTTTAGCTAAGTGGGACCATTAACTTACATTACGCCACTCCAAGCTCAGCAAACACTGATCGAGATACACGAAATCCCAATTGTAACGATGCAACTCCACGTGTCCGTGTAGTCCTTCCTGCTCGAGCAACGTCTCGAAATATGTAAAACAACTGGGTACGCATATAATGTGATAGTGTTTGAATGCAGCCTCCAAGCGGCCGGCAACGCCGGAACCGCATGCAGTTAACTGATGTTGCAATTGCCGTAGAACGCTTTTAAACAGCCTCAAATCACTGCGTATCATATAAAGCTGTACCTCTTCTGGACTACGTGCTGTGATATGTGCTTCATCGTATTTAAAGATGCGCTTTATGCCTTTTAGCCTGTTGATTGCATTATTTTAATTTCTACACGGAATGGTTTACGTGTTCTACTCACTTTAGCCACGACGCTGTGCAAATATGTTCCAAAGGCTTTATTAACGTTTGCTCTAGTATGAGATCTTTTTTGCCTGGTATTGAGCATATTAACGTCTGCAGTTTCTCCTGTGCAATCAGCTGAAATCCTTGCAATTTCTTATCAAGCGTCAGAGGCGCGTCCATAATAAGAAAAAGCAAAACAACAAAAATATTTGACAGTGTCTCTGAACTCTTTACGGCGTCAAAAATCTTTACACAGTGAGTGTCAAATTTTTGAATTTTAGACTAAAACGGAAAAAAATATTAAACTCGGTGGAGCAGAAGCTTAAATATTCTTCACACATTGACCGCTTTGCTAAGTAACGCTGAAAGTTTGTTCAGTTTTAGTATTGAGGTGTTGGAATTAATTGTAAATGTATTTGTTCGATTTTTGAGTGTTTATTAAAAAAAAAAAAATGCTACAAAGTATATTATTCAAAGTATGGTCCATCGGTAGCTACAACATTTTCCCATATTTTAGTCAGCATATGAATTCCGCGTCGGAAGAACGGCTCGTCTTTTGAATCAACCCTTTTTTTTTGTATCCTCGTAAGAAGTAAAGCGCTGCTCAGCCAGGGCTTCAATGCTCGGCTCAATTGCATCAATTGTTGTTGGTAACGTACACCAGTGATGGTTTGGTTAGGTTGCAGCAGCTCATAGTACACAAAACTCTTCTGATCCCACCAAATACAGAGCATGAGCTTGGCACCATGAATATTCGGCTTGGCCGTCGATGTTGCTGCATGGCCGGGTGGTTCCCATGATTTTTTTTGCTTTGCGTTGTCGTAATGGATCCACTTTACATCGCCAGTAACAATACGATGTAAAAAACTCTTCCGATTATGGCGTTGAAGCAGCTGTTTGCAAGTGAAAATTCTCCTTTCGACGTCTCTTGGCTTCAATTCGTACGGCACCCAATTTCCTTGCTTTTGAATCATTCCCATGGCTTTGAGGCGTTTTCCAACTGTTGACAAGTCAACTCCCAATGATTCTGACAATTCTTGAAGGGTTTCATACGGATCTTCGTCGAGTGATGCTTCCAATTCTTCCTCTTCAAACTTTTTGGGCTGGCCCGGAAGTTCTCTGTCCACCACTTTTAAACCGATGAAACCAGTACTCACAAGTTCAATTCGATGGAACATAGTCCCCGTAAGCCTCACAAAGCGTACGATGAGTTTCAACTGATTTTTTCTTCAAATGAAAGCACAAAAGCAAACCTTCCTGCAAATTGCATTTTATTGGAACAAAAGTCGACATGTTCACAGAGTGGAATGACACATACTGAAAATTGGAGCTTATAAAGTAGGCTTTCACATGAATATAGTTACAGGTTTACCCGATGCTACTTAGTACTACTTACGCCAGTTATATGGCCAAGGAAATGTTCACAGTTTAAAATGTATTATCACCAGGCAGTTTTCAATTTCCTGTTCTATTTAATTTTCATACAAAATATTTGCACCAAGTTGAGAATGAAAACAATGAATTAGACTATTGTCCAAAAGGGCAATGAACAATGGCGTCAATGAACAACAATATTAGCAACCGTTCACACTGCATCCATTTTCGTGCAATAATATTGACAAAAACATGCTGTCAATGAATTGACATCTCCCATTGACAGTATTTTTGTCAATGAGATTTTTTATGCTGTTTACAATATTGCAGACATATTTCACGAAAACTTCGTTGCCAAAGAGTTGTTTTTATTGTCGCTCCCATGAAACCAAATGTGTCTCATATGATAGATGTGACGAAATGGATTCATATGATGATTTTGGCTTAGTTGTTGCGGCAACTTTTGTTTTATGTTCTGGTGAATCAAAGCTGATGGATATGGATGCGAAAGTAGAGCAAGCAAGAAAAAGAACACGTTTGTACAATAAACAATAACGCAGTGTGTGGGTTCGCGAGCTGTTTATAAAGAGAATTGATAGTTTTTTCCACAAGTTGGAAGTGATGCTGCGTCAAAACGATCAAGAACTTTTCAATAACTTCTTGCGAATGAATGCAGCAGAATTCGATTATTTGCTCGAATTGGTTCGAACAAGCATCGAAAAAATACACGCACCTGCGAAAAGCTATAAGTGCTGCAGAGAGTTTGGCAGTGACCCTGAGATTCCTGGCTAGTGGGGATTCATATAGCACGCTAATGTACCTGTTTCAAATGTCGAAAGCGTCTACAATGAAATTCATAAAACAGACATGCAAGGCATAATATGAATAATTGAAAGACGAATTCATGCGGGTGAGTTCAATTTAATTTACAATATTTAATCAATTTGAACATCCGGCTCATTAGTTTCAACAATAATAATATGTTGTTGTTCTGTATGATCTGGCTGGAAAAGCATCGATTCATATTCAATCATAATTTTTGAGATCTCCAATTTCAACTGCTTTGCAAGCATCGGCTTTTTTCTTTTTAATATTTCTACCAGTCACTGCGACGTAGTCGGTGAAACCAACCCATAGATCCTTGTCTTGGTGTTTGTGCTTTCGTAGTGCTTGGACAGTCGCTTTCATTGAATTGATAATGACTGTATGCTGTAGCGTCTCAAGACAAGACAGATTGCATTAAATCCAATTGCGAATCCATAAAAATTCTCTAAAAAAACAACAAACAAAAAACCGCACAAAAAACGTAGATATGTAATCGAAGATCAAACACAGCGGCCAATGCCGCCAATAATAACCGTCTTGATTGTTTCTTTTTTTTTTCTTTGACATTTTTGTGACAATGTATCATAACAGAACAAATAAAACGAAATAAAATTTGAGCGCCAAAAATGCAGAAAATAATAATTTTTGAATTTATTAATGTGGCAGCTCTGTGCATAAATGAAACAGCTGGCTGCAACAGCTGTACATAAATGCATAATGTTTCACGTTTTAGACTGTGCAAAGCGGTATAAACTAACCGCTTCGCTGCTGCTCTCTGAAAGATTGCGAAGAGTGCAGCTGTTTTCATTTCTTTACTCGTTTTTGGCTTTGAAATCAAAATTTTCTCAAGCTGCCTTTGCATGCTGTTTTTGAACGCGGTTGCGTGCAGTCATTTGTCGCCGGACAACGGTAAAAATATTTTATACGCGTTTGCATATTTTTTACGTGTCGCGACGGCGGTCAACACAAAACAAAGAAATTAACGTATTACAATTAATTTATGTAAATGCAGCAGCGTGTAATAATAAATATATTTGCAAAAAAAAAAAAGAAAAAAGAAAAGGAGCAATTAAACGCGACAAATAATTTTGTCAATGTGCAGATTTACTTAGTGCAGTGAAACACACAACAACAACAAAAGGTAATAGTAACAAGATCAGCGCTAGCAATAACAACAAAAAGCAACAACAACAAAAATTCCTAGAAATTTCAGCAAATAAGAAAAAAAAACCACACAAAAAATTATTACAAGTAGCCAGCAACAACAACAACAGCAGTCGCAGCAAAAAAAAAAAATAAAGATAAAAGTAAGTAAAGTAAAATAAAAAAATAAAGAGTGTATAAGAGCGCGCGTGATTTTTTATTTTCCCCTCTACATCTTTTCCATATTTATATGTAAAAAAAGAGCATATAAAAGGCAAAAAAAGTAAATAAAGTGAGAGCGTGAGCATAACAAAAATTCCACAGTGAGTCTCTAAATTTTTTGGTCAGCATAAAAACAACAACAACAACAACACATGGAGCAAAAGTAAACAAAACAGAAAGCCAGCAAATAAAAAAGAAAATCAAATTTACAACAAAAAAGAAAACACAAAACTTTGCAATATAAATAAATTACAAGGTAAGTTTTGCGTGTAATTTCCGCTTAATTTTTATTATTATTATTATTATTATTAATAAATATACTCTCGTATATTTTATTTTATATGCAATGTGCTTTTATTGCAATTAGAACGAATATGTGTGAAGCAATAAATTATGAAAATCATTAGGTGCGGCATAAGCGAAATACTTATACGCTTTAGAAGAGTTCAGAGTTGATATTCACAGAGATTCTACGATGCCCGGAGTGCCACGAACTGATGACGAATTCTTATAGAACTCATCCAAATAGGACAAAATATATGAATACAATTTTTCAATATTCCCCTTAATTTTCGAATCCACTTCTATCATTTTCAGTGTATTTGATTTTTGGTAGCTTTAAAATTGGTTATTACAAAAGCTAAGCAAGGTATCGACAAATTTTTTATTCAACTTATTTGGAAGTGCTCTATAAAAATACTTCGTACTGTTGCCAAAATTATTTCTGGAGGAAAACGAATAGTTTGTTGATTTAAAAGATGTGTTTACGAAAATAAGAAGTATATTTATGTTAATCAGGCCTGATACGGTTCTCAGTTTCGGAGAAAAATATGAATTTGTATACGTTGAAATGTTGAATTTTTCACTCATTTTCAATTTACTGAACATTGAACAAGTGTAATTCATTTTACTCAAGAAAAGTGAATTCAAATCGCGAAATCATATCATACAATTTTATCGAAGTCATTTTCGAAAATTTTCCCGAGAGTAAACCGGAACATTCTTTTGTATTGCTATTATTTATAAATCTTATTATCGTTTACCAAACTTATGGCGAACGTCGAGTTCGGCAAAATCACTGACTATTGTTAGCATACAAATATATTTATAAAATTATATAGTTAAAATTAAACTCAACATATAAAATTTGAAACTAAAACTATAATAAACTATAATAAATTTAAACTCACAAGAAACAAAACGATTTGATTGATTTATAAAGATTTGATTGAAGCATAGAATTAAGCTAGTGTCATAATTTAAATAGGCACATCGAAAATCTATAGACGTTTATCAAACACTAAGAACTTTTCAGAAAAATGTTAGCAGACAAACAATGTGTTGGATCATTTGCTTTGCTGTTTAAATAAAATAATTTGGAGTTTTCCCTGTTAATTTAGATAAGCTGCATAGTTCAGGGTCCAGATAAAAATAAATTTCACTGAATATATATTAAATTTACGGAATATATTAGGTGTTGTGTCAAGTAAACAACATTTACGGAAGAAAATTGCAACTGAAATGCTTTGGGTGTTTGTTGTGTGGGCAATATTCGCCAGAAAGCAACAGATAGGCATAGGAGACAAAAGACACGGAAAACCAGAATATAATGAGGCTGCAATGTTTTGGTGTTCTAGGAGAGTTATCTTTTTTTTTTATTGTGCGCATAGTGATAATAAAAAAAAAACCAGTAATTTTTCATGCATTTGAATCGATTTGCGAAAACGAGCTGTATAAAAACTTCAACATCTTCAGGCGTCGAAAAACGTTTAACTCGCAATTTATTTTTAATCTGTGGGAACAAAAAGAAGTCATTGGGTGCCAAATCAGAGCAGTGATGTGAATCACCAATCAGTTCGATGTTCTGAGTGCTCAAAAACACTCTTGTGTGAACCGAAGTGTGAGAGCGCACAATGTCGTGGTACCTGAATGATACGTCTTTGGCCGTTTTCCCTAACTCACTGGTATCTTTTGGCTGAAATTAGATAGGCGTACTACGTTGCTCTAAATATACCAGTTACAACACAACCAGTTTGGCCGAAACACAAAAACACATGTTCCTTTGCTTCGAAGTGCATAGTCCGCGAACTGTTTTCCGGCTCGTTTGGAACACCCATACAGTCGATTGAAGTTTTTTTTCGGGCTCTTATGCATAGTTCCATGTTTCGATACATGTTACGTTGTCATAGAAGTGTTTAGAACTAAAACGGCTGTATTTCTACAAAATTTCTTTGCACCTTTTGATACGCGCGTGTTTTTGACCAATTGTCAAATTATGCGGTATTCACACACGCGCACAAGTCTTCTTAACGGTTAAATGTTCATGTAATATCGCATATATGCTCTTTGCACCAATTAATCTAAATCTTATGGTATTTCACATGACAATCTGCCAATATCAATTCACGCACACCATCGATTATTTCTGGCACAACAACCGTTTTTATAAATTCGCCAAATTCGTTCTTGAGCGAAAAACTTCCGCGATTAAACATTGACATAAGAAACTAAAACTCCAATTTACTAAAACGGTCCAAAATTATTACATATTGTGAATTGAGATGTATTTAATATTATATAGTACTATTTAATTTGATCGATAAGTAACGCCAAAAATGGTTATTACGTCGCAGAACTCATAATTTTTCCATCACGACTTGTTTTCTTCCAGAAAGTTAGTTAGAATCCAATGATATTTACTTGTATGTACCAATTTTTTAATGTTTTAAAATAGAACGTTACAAATAAATAAAACCGGCTGAACTACCCAATATATAAAATTTTATTATATATCAATTGCAATATAAACCAATTAATATGATAGAATTTCAATACGTACCAACATTGTATAAGATTATTCATTCATCCATTTTCAAAAGTAAACGTAAAGTAAACACATTTAAAATTTAATTTTTGATGAAACTATTTGCTTCATTATAAGTACCTGGACATTATGTATGAAACACTTGATCATGTAAATGGCTGTCTCGGGTTCTATTGGAGCAGTCGACCATTTTTACGTATTTTTCGAAAACTTTTTTCTACGTTACAAGCGTGAACATTAAAATAATACCTATTTAATTAAAAAGTCTACATAACTTTTGTGATGAAATATTTAGTTGACGGTTTTTTTTTGCTATATGACTCAAATAACGTAACGTAAAATCTAATTATTACTGATTTTAAAGCAATAATTAGATTTTACCTAAACAAAATGCGACTCTTCGATTTCCAGAGTATAAATGAAGATAAAATTGGAATTGCATATGTACAATACATAAATATGTAGAAATCTAATAGTTTGAGCGATACTTAATGATTATGTGCTTACTTTTTTTTCGAGCATATGAAGCTTATGCAGACAATACTTGGGAGATACGGTTGCAGGCTGCCAATACTGCTGTATTGCAGCATTCTAGCAGTGTCATAACATAAATTCCGATTAATCTATTTGGAGACCGGACAGACGCAATAAAACTGTTTTGCTGAATAAAATACTATACAATAATAGTTCTTAAATGCAATCAAATTCGGTTTTACATGCCATTTTGCACCCATTTTATTATGTTTGTAGCCACTGAGTGCAAATAAAATTAATTAAATTTTAAAATCAGTTGCTTTTATTTGATTTTTTCTGCATTATTTTTAAATGATCGCTTTTAGAGAGTTTTGATTTTATAATTTTCTGTATAATTTTAATTTATTTAAAAATTTTAATGATTTCTAGCTCGGCATTGTGGCTTCTTCTTACTTCCTATTTCCAAAGTATGTTATAAATCAACAATACGTTGAATGTATGACGAGTTGTGTTCATAAGAAGCTATGAGGTAGCATCATGCAAGCTAATCCATTGGAAATATATATACATCATCGAAAGTTATTGAAATAGTTCTAAAATACACTTAAATGTGAGATACAATTAATGCAATTTAGTATATGCTGCTTTGATATAAATTTGTTATGAATATGAATAAATTTATCTCATCAATTATCTATATATGTACATATATACAAATGGAAGTATGTATGTATGCAGGTTCCCTATAGACTCCGAAACCGCTGAACCGATTTTGATCAAATTTTGTGGCAATATTCAAAATTGTCCCGTGGGTGATCCTGTAAAGTTTCGTGGCGATTGGATAAACAGAACATTTTTTGGATGTTTTAGATTTTCCTTCCAATTTTTTTTTTGTTTCAATAAGAAGTTGCATGTGTAAGTTGAGGAAGGGCGAAGGAAGGAAGGAAGGAAGGCAGGGGAAACGGGGCACTACTAATTATGAATTAACATGCTTGAAACTGAAAACAAATCTAATAAACAGTCGTATTTAATACGACAATTCGGATAGGAAAATTTAATTTGTAAATACATACATTCAAAATATGAGCAAATCAACACTAGTCACTGCTACTTAGCCAACCTTTTCTGGAATATTTTTGAGAATATTTTGAGAATAATTGTTCGTAAATATACTGAGTTACAAAATATCTGCACAAATTAATAATCGCTTAAATTTACAAGCGAAGGGTATAACAGCAACCAAAAAAAGCAAGCAAAGAATTATAATAACGATGAGAAACTGAAAGATTTATTGCACTGCTTACTACACACATGTGTACATATGTGTGTGTGTGTTTGTGTCTTTGCAAAAGCACTGCAGTTCTGCTGCAACATGCAGAGTTAAAACGTACACTATTTACCTTCCTCTCTCTTTTACTCTCTAACGGTTTGTGCATGCATGCATTTGGTTTTTGCTTTGATTTTTACGCTTGTCTTTGCAATTTAAGTTTTTAAATGCAAAAAAAAATTTTTCTTCTGTAAAATGCGATTGCAATAAAAATAAATAACATAATTTTTTTTGAATGCATTAAATGCGTTTGGAAAAAAGCAAAAGCAAAAAAAAAAACAAAATTATTATGCAAAAATGCAACACACGCTTGCTTGTTTACTCTCTCTCTCTCTTATGCATTCCATGCTACTTGCCTGCTTCTTTAGCCGCTATCTCTTACCATAAACATTGCTCATTGCATTTTATTTATTTTCATTTTCATTTTTTTTTTTGTTTTTTCTTGAACCTGTCAACGTACATGTTGCATTTTTTGATATTTTTGTGCGTATGTAAGTATTTATTGCGCTCTCTCTCTCTCTATCCCTCTCTAAATCTCAATTCACGTCGTCGTCGTCATTTGGCGTGAGCTGAGCATATTTTGATTGCCGCTTTTGTTGTAGTTGCAATTGTTGTTGTTGTTATTATTGTCTTCTGATACCGGTTTTACTTTATTTGTTTTGTGTTTTCGGGTTTTTTTTTTGTGTGTAGTTTTTTTGGTTCCTTTTTGTTGTTTTGTTTTTGTGCAGGTAGTTTTTTTGTTTTAAATTTAATTTCTTTTGTATTTGGTTGTTTTTTTTCGTGTGTGGCTTTGTGTTTGTATTTGTGTGATTTTTTTTTTATTAATTGAGATAAGCGTTTTTTTTTCTTTTTTTTTTTAAGATAACTAATTGAGAATTTGCTACAAATTCTTTGTTTTTTGTTTTATACATTTTATAAATTAATTGCTTTAATTTCATAATCGCCAGAAATATTGTAGGAGAGCGAGCAAGCATGCTGATTAAGTTGTTTCAATTAAAAACTTTGCAACTTTTCATAAAAATTTTTAATTCTGGGAATGTACCATTTTGTCACAAATTCGTACATAGTCGGTGACTATGTGAAAAATGATGACTCAGGAAAGCAAATATAGTATTTTTTTATGTGTTTCATATACTGTGACAGCGTTTAAACTGTTATAAATTGGTGAGACTGTTATAATACGGTCGACACAATCCTTCATCCGAGCTACTTATTCGATTAACAATGGATCATTTTCTCATCACGTATACTCTATATAAATAAAAACTTGTTGAAGACTTCCAGAATGTGCAACATAAAATTATCTTTCCTATAAAGCCAATTTCCAAGTTCTACTAACATAAAAACACCCAACTCAAAAACAAATAAGAACTATTAGACCAATCATTATACAAAAAAACCCTGAAAATGTCATGGGGGAAGGTGGTTGTTGGATCTTACTCGATTTTTGTTTATTTTTCTTCGCAAAAAAGAAAGTTCAAGAAATTTAACAAACTAAAAATAGCAGTAGTCCGTCCAGGTACTCGATTACATTTAATCCTGTACACGACAGTTTGTTTGTTTTTTTTTCGAAGTAGGCCTTGGTTTCAAATTTTGCTTTTTACAAACTATTTTACAACGTTAGGTTAGGTTACGTCAGATCACACAGAGACCAATATGATGCTTAGTGCGACCAATGATCCATGTCGTTCAGGAGCCTTTAAAGTCCTGTAGAATTTGTGCATGTTGGGCAAACGCCAATAGCCTGTTAGGAGTTCTTCTGGCCTGTCTCTTTCAGTGAAGCGAGCCCGATGGTCTCAACATATTTTAATCTTGATTTTGCGTTTACTGGACAGCTGTGGCTGCGGTGTTCCAGAGTTTCCGTGACTCACATTTTCTTGCATTTCATACAACCGTCTTTGTTGGCTGTGCCTAGCTTTTTGCATGGGCGAGAATGTGTTAATGTGTTAGAATGTGCTCCACTGGAACTCCAGCAGATAGTTTTTTTGATGCGGTGTTATCTTATCTTAGATATTGTACAGCTGGAGGTGTTCTTTCACTTGTCTCCAGCTTTGGATTCAGTTTTCTATATACCGACTGTAAAGATATTTGTACGTCTGTATTTACTTCTCGCGGTACCCTGGCGCTTTCTTTTGCCCCGGTGACTGGGAATCGAGAAGTTGTGCATCTTTTTTGAGTTGCTGAGAGCATTAACTGCATTCCTGCTCGGCAGCATAATTATGCTAGAGTTGAAGGCCACCAGTTGAAGGGCTTCTATCGCAGATTGGCTATCGGCGAATATATTTATTCGTTCTTGCATGGTGTGCATCTGTTGGGCTACTTCTGTTTATGTTGCAGTAATCGCGTTGTTTATACGAGGACATTAGGTCGGACTCTGCGTATACCGCTGTTACAACTCATGGCTCCATTTTTGAGCCTTCATTAAATATTTGTATTGCACGCTGGTACAGTTCTTTGTGTCAGTCACCTGCTCCCAGTTAAATTGGTGGTGTTTGTGTTTGTTGGATTTTCGGATATTTGGTTTTATTTTACGGAAATTTTAATAATTAATTAATTTTTACAAATTTTGACATATTTTGTGGCTCAAATTAAAGTTAAAATAAACAATACATATTCTGATCTTACTAAAAACATGTCCCAGAAAAAAGAAATAAGCAGAAGCATGTGAGCGATATAGACAAAATACTGTAAAATTTATATTATTTATACAAATTTTTAAAATGCTACAACTCTCCTAAATTTAAAGACATTCTATGAGAATGAAGAAAAGAGTTGTATTCAAATTACTTCCAATAGGCTTCTTTTCAATGGCTATTTTAACGGACATAAAACCAATTACAATCAAATTGTACATAAATGAGAAGTTGGGCAAACAAACTACGCAATAAAACGATGTTGGCTCGGACTGTTGTGCCTGACGTTCTCCAGGTGGGAACTTGAAGTTCTCCATGTCAATGTGCATAAAGAAATTGTTTATCAATGATCTCCATTGATGGTAGTCGTCGCTGCAGCGTCATCTTCGACGAACAAAGCTCCGTTCCGCCCGCATAAAATCCGGCCAAAACAGTATTGCACTGTTCCGTGGTAGTAATCTCCTTGGATTGTCGCATGCTGACAAAGGCCGAACTGGCAACAGTTGACAAATTTAGAGTGTTGTCCGATGCGGAAGTTTTCAATGGGCTGCTTTGTAAAACCAAATGTAATGCATATTTCAACCGAGTCAATCGAAGCTAACAGCTAAAACTCTTTTCGGAAATAGACTTACTAAATAATTCAGCATACTTCGAGCGATGCCACAAATAAACTACTTGTGAGTGCCAAATCTTCACTGCCAGTAAACTTAATGTAATGAAGTTTAGCCTGAAAGTAAGGAAAGCATGAGACTTTTGAACGCACTAGGTCACTTCTATCTGGGGCGGATCCAGAACGCTCTCTTTCCGGGGGTGGGGATGGTTAAATCTACTAAAAAAATGTATTATTTTATGATAATGATGCAGAAAATAGTATTTTTGTACTGAACAAAAATCCTGTGAAACGTTCCCTAGTCAGTTTTTGAAGTCCTCTTTCCCCTGCCACTCTTGCCACTCCTTCCACCTTCCCCACCTTCCACATGCTCCTTGACTCCAATTCTATTAAAATTAGAAAAATCTAAAAAAAAATTTCTGTTTATCCAATCGCCACGAATCTTCACAGGATCACCCACGGGACTATTTTGAATATTGCCACAAAATTTGATAGATTATATATTAATATTGCTGCTCTGCTCCTATTGGTCTTAGCGTGATGATATAGCCTATAGCCTTCCTCGATAAATGGACTATCTAACACTGAAAGAATTTTTCTAATCGGACCAGTAGTTTCTGAGATTAGCGCGTTCAAACAAACAAACAAACTCTTCAGCTTTATAATATTAGTATAGATAAAAAATAGGCTGTTCCAATTTGATGTGTGGTACATTGTTTTTTAAATAAAACGCAAACGGATGCAAATTGTTCCAAATATTTTATTGCATGCCAAAAGCCGTACAATATGATTATTTGCCCGCATATGCTCACTGTGACTGATCCGTATGAATTCCACTATTTTGACCATTTTTCCGATGACATGTCGGTAAATTGCGAATGGATGGTCGAAATAAGCTATGTAATGTTCCGTTGTAGGGCTAGAGTCTTTCTTGGATCAACCACGTAGACTTTATTCTTCGTGCACCCCAGTAGACGCAGTAGACCCAGTTACGTAAATTTTTGTTTACCATGTTTAACACAGTTTTTGTGATTGCGACTTGGAATTTAAGATACAATGTTCTATAATTTGTTTCGTGTAGTGTTATATAACTAAAATTCTATAGTGTCACGATGACATTAACTAAACATGACAAATATAAAAATCGATAATGCAGATTTCAGTCGATAACAAAATACCACATGGAACACCCTTTATAACTACATAAATTGTTCGTACCCAGTTTTTGTTTTCGGGATTGCTTTAGAATACTGGCAAGCAATACAGAAGCATGTGTTATAAGAACCTAACCGAACAATTATAATACTATTTGCAGCAAATTCTAATGTCCCGAAGATCCAATTAAGAGAAGGGTGAACGCATGAAATTAAAATTCCCTTTTAATAATTATTTTGTGTTAAATGCATAGTTGGCAACTAAGAATTCGATCTTTTAAATCTATTTAACTACAATTTGATGAACATTATTTATTTGTGAAATTTTATACGCTCTAAGTTCTAGTAGTCGACATTAAGGAATACCGTTTGCTTAACTATGGAAGTATGTAAGTAGTTTTATGATAAAAGAACTAATATTTAGTAGTTTCCATGTTATACAAATTTTTTAGTTCGCTGAAGTAATGCAAAAGTTTCACCATATTGCGATAAAAATGTTTGTTTCTTTCAGTGTTAAGAGATTACGTTCCACTTGCTTGCGTACCGGAAAAAAAAAAAACGCAACGGGGTCGTTACTTTCTGCTGATTTAATATTCCTTTGAAATATGTGAAGCAAATTAAATAAAAAAATCTACACCTGCTGGCTTGGCTGCTTTGTGCAAATAACGAAATCGTTTTTATTTATGCAAACAAATAGTTTTGTTTAAAAATCAACAACAACAATAAATTAAATAAAAATTTGTTTTAAATACATATCAAAAGATAAGCAATGCAAAAAAAAAAAGCAATACTGCAAAAGTATCTTCAAGCAGCAATTGAGCCGAATGAGTAAACTGGCCGGCCGGAAAATAGCTGGCCGTGTGTGCGGAGCAAGTTGAGGGGGCAGTGAAGCACATTACTTGCTCACTTTATTGTTTCATTTGTTTGTTTTATGTGTACAAAGAGAAGAAAAAAGATATAGTAGCGCATGTAAATAAACTTATTATCAGAGGGCAGCATTGAGAGCCAAAAGAGCTAAAAAGCGAAAGAGCTAAACAAGAAGAATAAATGAAATAAAAAATAATACAAATAAAAAAAAAAACGCAAATGACGTAAAACATACAAAAATAAAATTTATTAAACAAAAGCATAAAGAAAAAAAAAACTTGAATTGCGTGTCGGACACATCTAAATACATAGCTTATGCGCTCTCCCACTCTCATTTTCGCTACAGTAAGTATCTTTTTATACATTTCTTCTGGTCGCGTTTGTCTAAAATGAATACATAAAGAAAATATTTAAGCGATTCATTCTGTTCGAATTTGTTGTTGTTGTTGTTGTTTTATCAATGTGCAAAAGTGGCCATTGTAAGCAAAACATACGTATTTGCATAGATACATTGCATACATAGATACATAATGTATCTCATAGATACAAGAGCTGTTACAAAACTTGCTGAAGTTCTCTAAGATAAAGATAACTCTAAATTAATTTAGCATAAATATTAACTAAATAAACTAGCTGGCAGTATTAAAAATTGAACTAAAAAGTTTCAAAAGATGCTACACTTTCTCAACAGTTGTGTTTATATACACTTCACACAGAGTTTGCATAATATTATAACATAGATACAATGTTTCCAACGCCTTAAATCAAGCTTCGGAGACCCAATGGTCGCTTCTGCTGGGAGTATTGAAAATTAGTCTAGATAGTTTAAAAAAGATGCTACACTTTCTCATCAGTTTTGTTTTTATACTCTTCACAGTTCCAGTTTATTTCGGTATACGACCGAAGCTAACGTTTTTTCTTATTTAATTGTAATTACATCTTGAAACCATTATAACATTCAGGTTTTTGCGCCCAGCTTATTCCTAAGAAGATTCATAATAATAAACTTCACTCCTGAAAATAAACGCTCAACTCTTACTTTCGTTGCTGGAATTGCGAGAGTAACTTTTGACAATTCGTATAGTTCTGGGAAATTTGTAGAATTTTCTATATATATATATATTTATATAACCACCATTTCAGTACATTTTCTCAGTTGTTTAAACGTTTTAGACTGAGAAAAATCTTAATTGAAGCTAATAAATTATTTTTTGATTGTACATTACTTTTTGTATCTTCGCGGTTCTTTTTAAACAAATCCATGTCTGTATTGAGTTTGTCTCAAATTTCAGATAAATTACTTGAGCTAGCACTACATTCTTCAAGTTATGGCACTTTTTCAGCAACGGATACAACTCTGGAGTATAAATCTGTCAAATCTTCTATACAAATACTTTCCTATTCAGAAGTCAGCTTTACATTAGAATAGACTCACGTTTTTCAAATTCGGAGACTAAAAATTTAGCTAAAGCTGTACCAATTTTTACCAATTTGAATTCTACAATGAAGCCAAATAGCATAAAAGTCGCCCAAAACTAACTGCTCACTTCTAAGTTTACCTTAGTTTTATGCCCACATTCCTTGTCCCATTTTTTTTGTTGTACAAGTGCTCACGTTTGTTACTTTAGAATATATAAAATACTGCCGGTAAACATTTGTTTTTGGCCGCGGCATTTATAACAAAATCACAGCGTCACATCAGTTTTTAAATTTGTAAACGACGAATATCATGTCTCTTTGCAGCAGTGTGACCTAATCTAACAATGAATGTGCCGATATAAATGACATGAAAACCAAAACCGTTGCGTTTGAAGTGAAAAAAAGAGTTCATATGGCAAAAAAGTGTTTACACTGCGCAAATATTTTCACTACGCACAATGTCGGTACATGGTATCAGCTGTTTTCCTTTGAACATTATGCATAAGTGAACATTGTTCTTAGAAAAAATAAAATTGAGTACCGAAACTATACCGGTATAAATGTTTCGGTTCTGGTACGGTTCCCTGATTTAATTTCGGTAAAACGTTTCAGTTTTAAAAAAATTATAATATCGGTTCCGGTTTCGGTTCTCAATTTGAATCGGTTAATTTCGGTGAACGGTTCCGGTTCTGGTTTTATTCCCTGATTATTAATAGATACAATGTTTCCAACGCCTTAAAGGAAGCTTTGAATGGTCGCTTCTGACTTCATATTAAGTTATATATCCATTACTTGCAATGAATTCAGTTTCATCTTTATAGAGTTAAAATCAGTTTAGATTTTGCCTGTAAATTTGATTATTAATTCTGCACTTATTTTCTCATTGATATACCAAATACTTTTCCATTTCAGGTTATTCAGCGTTGTGTAGATATTTGTGTAGATAGTTTTCCATTTCGAAAAGTCTTGGAAACAGCATTTAATATAGGATATGAAATATTTTTTCATATATTTTAGAGCTAAACGATTTCCTCGTAGGCATTCATGAAGTTTTTCTAATATTTTAACGTTTATTTCATTATTTTTTATAGCCATTGCAGAATCTGCAAGATTTGAACCGAAAAAACTGAGTTATGTTCGTTGCAATTGTAAACTATACTTGGATTCATATCTCTGACATCTTTGCAAAGTTCTTAAACGCTCCTTCCTCAACCATGTTAGTTGGTGCTGAAACTATTTTAACTAGCTGCGCAAAGTAGCAACGTTGCACTAGATTAGTGCTATCAAAACGACGTTCTAACGCTACTTGCACGGGAAAGCAGTCACAAACGCTTTTATCTATCTCTAAGCAAAGACTTTAGGTACTTTTAAAACGGACCTTCTACTAATCCACAGCTGATGTCGCCATGGTAGCGTATAACTAAAAGATTGCCAAAGTGAAGGAGGCGTAGCTATTCGCGGTGCGGGTGTTGGCCTCTTGTGTGCACATCAAACTCAATTAGTTTAATTTAATTTTATTTAACTTCATATATATGTACATATAGAAATGTTTGTTCTGAGCTGCTTTTGTTTAAATTGGTATTTAGAAAATGTTTTTTTTTTTGCTTTCCTCTTATTTTTTTCGGATGCGCTGCTTCTGTTTAATTTTCGCACAAATTTATGAGCATTGTGAAATGTTTTTGCTAATATGTATTATTATATATATTTTATTTATTTTGTGTTTGTTTAAATGATTTATGTGTTGCGCTGTTTGCATGCATCTGTTTTGTGTTTAAAATTAAACATGTGCAGTATTCAATTAGCAAAAATTTAATTTGTATCTATAAGATACTTTTGTATCTTTATGCGCCCTGCACGTTCTATGCACATTTTTTTGCATTTCAAACATAAATCTTGCTTTAGTTACATTATTATTGTTGTCATATGTCATTAGTTATTATTTAGTTGCTTTTTTTTTGTGCTGGCATTCAAATGCCAGTTGATGTTTGGGTTATCTGTCTCGCTTGTTTTTTTGTTTTTTTTTTGTTTTTGTGTATGTCTAACACTACTATATATATACAGAATATTTGACAGTTGTCAGTTGACTTGACTTCTTTAACCTCATTCAATGCTGCTCTTCAAGGCTTTTAGCGCTTCTTCTGCAGCGTCTGATTTGCTGATGCCTTTCACTTTGTTAATCTGTGCGAAAATTTATGTTTGCGCCATAACTCATGTTTTATTATTAGAATATATCACTTTTGCATGATTGTCACTTTTTCACTTTGTATCTTCTGTTTGCTTATATGCTTATGTATCTATATTTGTAGCTTTGTTCTGAAAGAAAATAAAAAAAAAAAAATAAAATTGACAAAAAGGAAACAGAAGTTATTTAATGCAATGACAAAATTCGTTTGATAATATTCGTTGACAGCTACTGAGAAGCATGTAAATGTACTGTCTTTGCTTACAGCGTTGTAAAACATATAGATTTTAACTTATTGATTAGTCTGAAAAAGCGAGTTTGTACAGCGGAAGTTGGTTAATTGTAATACCGGAATTGATTTTAACAAAAAAGCATTACGAAAATGAAAAAAGCATTAAATCTATCTAAATAACAAAATAGCTGTATTGGTAAGAATGATATGATATGTATATATGAACAATTGTACGAGGACTGCTATTTATGTTTCGGGAACTGGCAACACTAATGTCAAAAGCTAAAATCTGGCAACACCATAATAAAGTTTGACATTTTTTGGCATAAACGTACTCACAAAGTTTTGATGTACAATTGCTATTTGCTTTGTTTCCAGTGAAAAAAGCAGTAAGAAAAGCAATTTGGCCAAAAAATGGAAATTTCAAGAGAAGGTTTTCGTTGGATTATTTTTCACAACTTTCGAGTGCAACAAGAAAGTGTCAATGTACTCAGTTCTTTGTATGGCGATAAAGCACCATTAAAAACCACAGTATATCGCTGTTATAGTGAATTCAATCGTGGTCGTAGTTCGGTCACCGACGAATTCCGTGAAGGTCGTCCAAAAATCGGTTGTTGTGCCCAAAAACATCGATGCAGTGCGTGAACTGATAATGCAAGTTCGTCAGGTGCCATATCGTGAGATAGAGGCATCCTTGCATATTAGTTCCACTTCAATACATTAAATTTTTTATGAACACTTAGCTGTAAAAAAAATTTGCTCTCGTTGGATACCCCATAATTTATCAATCGCTCAAAAAAAGGCTCGCGTCGATTGGTGTAAGGAAATGATTAAAAAGTTCGACCGTGATGCTTCAAAAGACGTGTATAAAATCGTGACAAATGTTTTGAACGAATGCAAAAGTGTATTGATCATCAAGGTTAATATTTTGAAAAAAAAAATAAAGCCATTTAAAAATGTTTGTTATTATTTGGTATTCCCGAAATATAAATTTTTGATGGTAAAATCTAAACATTGGATGGCCAGAATGAAAAATAAATAATAGACGAAAAAAATATTCATAAGCAATCAAAGCAAGTATTATGTATATAACATATCTTAAACATTAAAATGAAAGTTTGTCTTTAGGTTAGTAATCGCAAATAAAAGCAATGCGATTTTTACATCAACCCCCTTCTCTCTTTTTCGTATTCTTTCTCCTTATGCACTTTATATAAATTGCTGTCCACGCCAAGGTGGACTAACGTAATGATTTATTTAGATCATTGTTTTGCATATAGCATATTTTCTTTGTTTTACAAACTTATTTTTTAAATTGTTAAATTTAAATTCTAAATTCAATCCGAATTCTATTGAAAAGTATCACTTCAAGCCTTTGTATTTAAAAACGTACGAATAATCATTCTGGTTTCGTACAATTGTTAAGCGAATGTTGGCATCAATCCAGTTTAATGCAATTGCGATTTATCCTGCCCTTCTGACAGTTTGAAATTAAAAAGCTTTTTCGGCTTTCTAGTTCTTCTTATCACGGCAGCTGACATGGCATTGGTTCACCTTTTACTTCATCTTGCTTCAACATTTGAATTTAGATTAAAGAATAAGTATAAATCGAACTTTGTATATTTTTTTATTCAATACATATAAATTTGAATACTGCTTATTTAAGAAGCCGCACATAGCACTGATTCATTGCCACCGAGCGCATGAATCCCCGACTACATCTAAAGGTCATCATCATCATCATCATCATCATCATCAAAACCACTGATCGAGCAGCCCCGTTGGCGATCAGCCCGCTCCAGCAGGAGCCCCAAACCCATGTTTCCAATAGCTGTGTATCAATTCTTTTTATAAGTTAAATAGTTTCAGAGATAAGACTCTACTTTGTTGGCTATTACTTCTCCCGATACCTTTTACAACATCAAATTTGATGAATTTTAGTTTTTTCTTATATGAGTGATAGTGAAATGTTGTAACACACAGTAAACTTTCATTTAAAACCATCTAAAAGTAAACACGCCCATAAAATGGCTAAATACTTCATACGAACATTTAAATTTTGTTTGTTATTACATATACCTATATATGTAGGTCTAAATTTGAGCCAAATAAGCATCATTTACGGAAAATGATTATCGTTTTCACACAAACCAAACTGAAGCCGAAACCCATGGAATAGTTGTGGGATATTATGGTAAGCGATGATCAAAAACATTCGAAGATCATGAACTAGAATGATCGGTGAATCCACGTTGGCAATCTTTAATTTTTAGTCGTTTGCAAGTCACTGGAAAAGTCTACAAGCAATGTTGTTACGTGCCCTTTGAACCGTTGCCAAGGTAAGCTAAACTGTGAAAACCCAAATGTGAGCTACTACTCACCAGACAAAAGATTAAACGATTTTTGTAGTGTATTTTATTGTCATTGGGGATTTATTTTGATAATGCCAATGTCGAAATTTGGCTTCTCAGATCCCTTCAAACCACGACAAAGAAGAATATCCATGGAAAGCAGCCGTTGTCCTGCAACTGATGGGACCAGCACAGTTTTATCTACCATAAGCTATTAAGAATGGATCAAATTATCACGGGATAAATCTAAGCACGGTTCACGTCATGTTGGAAAGATAAGATAAGAAAATTTCAAAACAGAAAAGTTTAACAATTTCATAATTGATGATTGTACATATCAATGTGTGTTTTGCGTATTTCTATATAAAAATGCATGACAGGCACTTAAATATGCCCACCGGGTATGCAAAACCGCATAAGTTCCGCTCCAAGGATGCTTTCCTTTCCTTACAGTATTTATTTATTTTTGTTGTTCTTCTTTGCTTACAGTCATCAGTGTCTTCTTATGCCGCTTGTACATCAAATAGGTAGAATATGCCCCTGTGGATAACAGCCGTAGACAGTGTACCAGACACACAGACAGACAGATAGACAGACATAAGCGTAGACAAAAAGTAACACGCATATATGTATGTAACTATTTATGTATGCACAAGTATTGATACAAAAGTTTCGTTTTTAAAAAGTAATCAATTAAGAATGTGATAAAATCCTAATTCCTCATTCGAATGCTTTAATTTACCTTGCAATCTTCGAGCGGGTTACAGAATTTTAGATGCTTAAATGGTGACTTATTAGTAGTTCCAGAAGTACTACCATCTTTCATTAAACTACAGTGTGAGATGAAAGGCAAACAGACGAACAGAAATTGGAAGGTGAAGAAGAAAACCTACTGCTTCAAGTACTGCCTGGTCTCTGCTCTGTAGCAATGCATTCATGCTTCGTCCACGGCCATGAAATGTCACAAAAACTTGATCATATTGCGTTCGTTTGTCTGCCTTTCGTGTACGCACTCATTGGCTGTCAAACATAAAGCTAATTATGGGTTTTCATGGGATTGCCTTCGTATAAGCTCGCAAAGTGTTGTTGAAAATTTCCAAAGTAATCTGCATTTTTGTTCTAACCTAACTTCAGAACAGCAGTTACCTATAATTGATTGAAGAATTTTACGCCGATCAATCAATTTGGTAACAAATGGTTTAAAGTGTAAACTTGTGTCTTCTTTATTTATTATCTCCTCACAAAAGCTACAAAGAATCAAGACGATTATATCAAAAACATCTTACTGCATTATTTTCAGAGTTGTTCAAAATCAGAAAGCAATTTATGGATTCTGAACTGAAAGAGAAGCTCTTAATTATTCAGGTCGAAAATGTGTCAAATCATTTATAAACCCATTTTGCATGATTTATGAGTTTATAGATGACAGAGATATAGTAAGCATAGTTGACGCACTTATCATGCTTTTTTAGCTTTCAATGAAACGATTGAAACTTAAGCAAAACGCAAAAAAAAAATCGAACTAATAGTTTTTAAATAGGAAAAAGTTCTCATCATGAAACATGAAACCGATACTTATAAATCCGTCCTTGTTACATAAGCCTGCAAAAAAAAGGTTCACACAAAATGCTGAATGATACACCCACTCAACCTATAGTTTTACATTCCGCATGCTTTCCCTGTGGCTGGTGCTGCTGCTGGTGCTGCTGGTGCTGCTGCTGCTGCTGTTGCTCCCCCCGCTATCAATGAGTTAAAAGCGCTTTTCGTGTTTTCTTTTGATTTTCGTTGAGCAATTTTCTTTTTTCACTGAAGTTTTTATCGTTGTTGCTGTCGTCGTCGTCGTCGTAGTTGTTGCTGCTGGTATTTCTTACCTTGTAAGCAGCGTGGCATTCGCCGCCACCGCTGCCTGCCGCCTGCCGCCTGCCGCCTGCCTACCATCATTTGTTCCAACCATTAACATTTCGTCTATCCCAAAGGGCGCGCAAGCGGCATTTGCCACATTTCTACGTGCGCTGCATACCGTTCCATGGAAAGAAAAGCGTGAGTAACTCAAATGAAGTTTTGTATCTAGATACAAAAGTGTGACAAGAAGAGAACAGAAGTGGAAACGGCAGCAACACAGATGTCAAGGCAATTTCTCTTGGCATTGCCAGCGTCTTTGTTTGATGATGATGATGATCATCGTCGTCAACGTCGTCGTCATCGTGCTGCATGCCACATGTGGCATTGTTTGTTTGTTTCTGTCTTTCAATCTGTTTTCATCGTCATCGTCTCCGTTGCTCTGTGTTCGATGCGGAACTAGATAGTTAACTGCTGCTTTAGTTTAGTTGGCAATATAGCAACCAGAACTACCATCGTCGTCGTCGTCGTCGTCGTCGTTGTCGTAGTTGAGTTCTGTCTCAGCAAATTTTTGCATTACTTGAAATATTTTGTACTGCATTGAGGCATCTTCTTTGCTTACTCGGTTTGCTTGTATGTTTGTTTGTTTGTTGACCATGATTTCATGATTTCAGTTTGAGCGCGCAGCGTTGATTTACTGAAACTGGATATTTGTTTGAGGTAGTATTTGTTTCACTTCTTCTGTTTGCAAATTTAGTTGATTTTCACATTTTTGTTTTTTATATTTTTTTGCCTACGGCATTAGACAACGTGATATATTCGAATGTCTGCCATTTGCCTTGAATTTTGCCAATTTGCTTGGTGTAGAATATTTTGAATCATTTTTCTTTTGTAAGCACGCACAGTGCTGTTTAATGTAATCGATCTTTTTTTTCTCTTTAAATATTGTATCTTTTTTGATGTGTACTGTTACAAAGTTGCTATATATCGCTAGCTCGTAATAAGCGTAAGTTGCGATTTGTCATGTCGCGGGGATTAATCTTTAAAGTATGCAATTTTATGCTAACTTTGAGCGTGTCTAAACTGTTCATAAGTCTCGTCATTGCAGAGCTAGTCACGGACTTTTTTGTGCTAATTTTGTTATGGTTTGAAAGAGGAAATTGTATGTAAAACTAAGGCACATCATCTATTTTGTTGCTTTGCTAATTTCGAACACTTTAGAAAGCATAAAACTTTGTGTTCTTATGGCGGGTTTATCAATGTCCGGTTTAAATTTAACTGTCTGTTATTCTGCCGGTTAACACAATTTCCTATGTCTTTTTTTGTGTACAATAACTGACAGTTAAATTCTAGTCGGACCGTTAAATTCTAGTCTAGTCTAGTCTAGTTCTAGTCTATGTTTAATAAACTCATAACGGCAAAAATGATTCTTTATCTGTAACATTTTTCAAAATTCTGCAGTCTGCAAAGCTAGTAGAAGTGAATCAAATTTCAAATAGAACTACAAAAAATGAACCCAATAACACATGTTATCTTAAAGTTCTGCTAATTACAAACTGGTGAAGTCACTGACTACTCGTGGTTAGTTACTTAGCTAGCCTGCGTTTCAGCTAAATTTAGTATTTTTGTTTCGTAATTAATACATACACATCTATCTCGGTTTACAATGCATAATATTGCTGTACAGTTCACATAAATAGCAACTCAATTCGTGCCTAAGCAGACTGACGTTAGATGTTAATTTTATGTGCATAACATTGAACAGAGATCAAGCGGAACGACGTTGCATCACCTTGGCTAGTGAAAAGGGGTTAGCTATTCGTTAGGCCTAAGGAGTTAGGTCTTCCAATCGCATAAAAAATCGTAAGAACAAATATTTTTTGTGTTAATTTTATGGTTATAATGTATTTTTTTAAATTTCCTTTTTACATACCCAAATCGATAAGGCTATAATATGTTTGTGCAAAAGTAAACATGGTTCACTCCATAAAGACTATATATTCTTGCTTTGCGAAGAAAACTGAGTCGATGTATCCATGTCCGCCCGTCTGTATGGATATTTAGCTTCTCCAAGGCAGATGGCGAGAGTATTAAATTTTCTGAATGCAACGCAAACATTTCGCCCTTAAAAGCCCACAATGCTCATGACGCCTACAATTCGGCTGTATATGCCAGAAAAGTGTATTTATTTTCTTTTGATTTTCCTTTTCATTAATGAAGAGACCGGAGACTCGATACTTAATTAATCAGCTTGTTCAGCTCAACTAGACGTATCAAAATAGCAATCTGTCTGTATGAATACTTCCTATGTTCCTAGGCTTAACATATACCACATCTACTGTTTTTCTTCTTTTTTGTGTTCGAAGTTTTATTTTCAGTAAACTCAAATTTAATTTTGTTGTATTTACGTATTTTAGAGAAACGTTCTTTGGCGGAGGAAACTGGTATTCGAACGATGACCAACAGTACTGATCGCCAAGTCTCATCATCTTATATACTTCCGCTTTCATGCAATCATAAAACGTCGATTTTCCCAATCACAAGCAATTGATTTTCTCATTGACTGTCGTCGCAAAGACAAAAATTAGTTTTAACGATCAGTAGTTATCGAATCGCTGGTGCATTGGGACGATCAGTTGTTAAATAAATCATTATACTTTGTTGCTGCTATTACTATTTTAGCTGATGCGACACTACAAACCTTTTCGCTAGCTAAGTGCTAACGAACAGTAATTAACGAATCGCTAGTGCATTGAGACCTCGAGCCATCCGTTTAACAACAATGATATTTCTGCTTCATTTTAATTAACATTGCTTATATTTGTTTTGAAAACAGTTAAATAATGAATTTTCCAATTTGAGCTATCATTGCATTACAACAAAAAGATGTATCTCCGCTAAATCGATTTTCGCTTGCACACAATAACACTCAGTATTGAAGGCATAAGAAAATGCATTACTCAATACGACTAGAGCACTTCAACAACATCCTTTCTAGTTGTAAACATTTTTGTTTTTCGCCCCAAAAGAAAACTAGTGCGCATTTGGTATGTTAGCCCAAATATTCTTTGTGTGTCTGGCTGGTTATTTATAGTGCACATCATCGATGCTGAAATTAAAACTATTTGTCTTACTCATCAACACCACCAAACGCATTTGATGCAACTGCTGCTAAAAGTAATGCTTATTTTTCTATGGCATTGCGGATATTTCAAAAACAGATAAAGTGCCTTTCAACACTTATATGTATATGTATATATATTTAATTACATACAGAAGTATTTCTATTAAATGGAATTTTCATAGTTCACTGAAAAAAAAGAAGCGGGGCAGCCATGAACTAATGCATTTAATGTTTAACATCTAAACTTTTGTGGGTTTTAAATTTAAATTTAAATTTTTGTTTAATTTTAATTTGTCACCGTTTTCAACACTGCAATTTGTAGCTTTTTTTTTTTTTTTTGGCATTCACAATGCGCTGCAACAAGGTCAGGTTGTGTGCTTGATAATTTTGTTTTTGTAATCAAAATATTAAAATAGAATTTTTTTTTGTTTGTTTGTTTGTGTTGGAATTTTTTATTTTTCCATGCGCGCTACTAATTGAAAAATATCTTTTGTGGTTTACAATTTTTTTGGCACATACGATAGTGTTATGTTATTTTATTTATTTTTTTTTTCTGCTGACTTTGTGGCTTTGCGGTTCGATGTGCTACTCTTCTTGCTCCCTCTTCTTCTTCTTCTTCTGCTGTGCTGCTATGTGGGCGCAGCTTTTTGTTATTTTTGCTTTGCATTGCAGTATTCTATCTTTTTTTATTGTATATTTTTGAAATATCAATAATTCAGCTTTTATGAAATTCTTTTCTATACCAACGGAATCAGTATGGGTCAAGGTTGACAGCGCCAAAAGCGCCAAAAATACAATACTATATAGTATAACTATAAATGAAGTATATTAACGTTGACATTTTTCTATGACATAAATATATCTGAGTGTGCTGTGCTTATTGAAGTCGATTGAGCGGAGTGTGCAGTGAGTAACGTAATGTCACGTGCCAAGTTATAAAAGTTTTGGTATGATTTTTGGACTTGCAGTTGCATATATTGTTCTTGTGTGTTCAAAAGTTATTGTACAACATTTATAATGCTACATAAACTATCAGTACTTTTTTTTATACGATTTTATGTAAAGGGTGCTTTTTTTTTAAAACATTGAATTGAATTAAAATACTAAGATGATATAATTTCAAACTAAAAAATTGGCTTTAGTAGAAAGAAAATATTATGCGATTAGGGTTTAAATATGATTTCGTGCATGTCAAATTTTCGACCTCTATTTAAGCTATGTGGGCATGTCGACAATGGTTCGCACAAAGTTGTCTTCCAAGTCGTCCAGAGTTGCTGGTTTGTTTGCATAAACCAAGGACTTTACGTAAACCTAGAGCAAATAATCCAAAATCGCACGATATCGTTGGCCAATTGAATGGTCCATTTCGTGAAAAAACGCGTTCGTCGCGTTGTTTCCTTCAGTAAGTATGTCTTTAATAAAGATCCCATACAATTTGTGCACGAAATATTCGTTAATGATGACTCTATAGTGCTCGCCGTTGACGCCGTTGAAGGTTCCCGCCGGCCTTATTTCTAAAGAAGTAAGGACCAATGATTCTACCGGATCATTAAGCGCACCAAACATTGATTTTTTGTGTATGTAACGGTGCCTCGAGAATCTTTCATAGATTTGCTTATTGACATGGCAAAAATGAGCCTCATCTCTGAACAGAATATTGGTATAAAACAGTTGGTTGACTTGCAGTTGATTTTCAGCACATTAACCGAGCATACGACGGCGCAAACGATGGTCATTCGGTTTTAATTCTATTTGGATGTAATGCGCGATGACGGATTGACTCATTTGGGTTCTACTCAATACTACGCTCTACAGCAGTAATTGGACGTCTTTGCGAATGCGTATTATTATTTAGAGTATACGTGGTGCGAGAACGATATATGGTTAATATATTTGGTGGATCCAAGGAGGGAGAACTGGGGAACGTTCTCTCTCTAGCAGCTTTTTAGCTTTTTAAAAAATAGTTTTTTTTTTTTTTTTAGTAGACCAAAGACCAAAGAGTTGTCGAGTAGAGTTTATTCCTTTCGGCAAATAGTACCTCTAAAAAAAACACGCTGTATTATGTTGGCTGTTTGTGTATTAGTTATGTGCATTCCAGTTTCAAGCATTCTTCGTTACTAATTCTCTGTGTGTATTTACTAAATATAAAGTCATAAATTTATTCTTGAATCCTTGTTTTATTTCGCATACACATAACTGAACCAAACTGAACTCTCGAATTGTACATATTCGTATTTGCATATCAAATCATGTGTTAAAATGCATAAATAAAGTTTGCGCTAGCTTAGTTTTTGACACATTTGACTAGCATTGTGAATTATTTGTTTTTGTTTTTTTTCGTAAACTTTTTGAATTATTTGTTTTGAGTATATTGAGTTTAGTAAGGAATGAGTTACTGATTGTTTTATAAATTCAATGTATATTTATCTTTAACATTAAACGACTTTCGTTTATAATCATTGTATGTATTTATTCTAAAATCAGCTTTTAATACCCGTTATCTCTACTGATCTATAAAGTGATCACAACTAGTTATAAGATATTGCAAACAAAATTAAATGGCAACGCTGAGAAAATTTGCTTATGTAAATATGCACTGTCTTCGGAATACTTGTTAATTTAAATTGTTTTTGTTTTTTGATCGTGATCCTGTCGTTAGTTCCATCGATAATTACATTAAAGCATTTAACAAGGAGAAGGTCTCACACTACTCATTGTGAATGGATATTAATAATCGAAATATAAACACAGTGAGCGCTGTCATAAGGAGATACCCACGATTTCCATGATTTTGTCCATCTATGGTAGCTTTTTGCTTATCGCAGATCATTTTATTTGAAAAACTGCAACTTTTCATCAGGAAGTTTGTCCGGTTATGAGAAGTGTCTGTTTATTTGAGGTGCCAGCAAGGCGATATTTACCAATAGTAACTTTGCAGACAACATGGTTATGAAAGTCTCTTGAAATTTGCAATTGAAAAAGTCTATCAATAAAGCTAATAGAGGAATTTGGTAAAAGCATAATTAAGAAACAAAGAAGACAGAGAAAAGCATGACAGAGAAAAGCATGACGGAAAAAGACATGTTTTTTTGGTGAAATATTTCGATTAGAGTGCATCGTTTGTTTCCTTGATGGTTGTAGTTTTTATTTTTCTTCCTTTTTTATTTTTTAACTGACGTCTTTGTGAACTTTTATTTCTATAGTCTGTGTGAGTGTGAGTTCTTGAGCATGTACGTGTGTTTTTTTGTGTAACATTTTCAAATTGCATTTTTGAATTTATGTTTTTCGTAAAGTTACCGCAGCGAAATATCTTTCTAATATCATTTATCAAAATTGGTCTAAAATTATAGCCTTTAAAGGGAGACAACACGTTTACCTATTAATTTGTATATATGTAGGTTACAATACTTGTATAAAAAAAATCTTAAAAAAGCTATACCAAAAGTTATTGCTAAATAAATTTAAATTAAATAATTATTTTTCTCTTTCCAACGACGTATTGAAAACTATTGTAGGATAGTTTAAGACATATGGTTTTTTAACTCTATCAACCTCGAAAAAAACGGGTTTTTACCGTAATTTCAAAATTTTGATGTGCACGAAAAATTTGTGGTATGCCACAATGTTTCATTTAACTATATCTACAACCTACACTAAGTCGCATCCCAGAAGTTTTTTGACTGTCACACCGTGTAATTTTATACAATGCTGTTGGAAATAAAGGCATTTTAAATTTTGTGCACCAAATCCTCCTTCTTACACTTCTTACTTCGCGCAACTAAAAGCCCAAAAAATTCCTATTAACCCTAAAAGCATGAAAAAGCAAGTTAATAGCAACAATGGATGTGGAGAGGAGGTCGTCGACTGCCAACGGCGTTCAACAATCACGGATACTACTAAGTAAAGTACTCAGCTATGATGAAATGATGAAAATTATACAAAACTGGGGGAAAAGCGTCAGCGATGTGGGAAACAACAACAAAAACAACAACAAAGACTACCCAAAAGAAAAATTCTACTGACAGAGTAAAATACAAAACAATGTTTTCTCATTTTTTTATATTTCAGCTTTTCTATACGTCTCATAAGTATTTGCTTGGCTTGTTGCAGTTGTTGTTTTTGTTGTTACTGGCCACGCGCCAAAGAAAAAAAAAATGAGGAACTGCAAAGGGGTAAAAATAAAAAAATAAATTAAAAAATACCAAACTACTTGTCGTTTTTAAGTACTATGCGTGTATGTTGACATGCGGTGACACGCCTACAACGCAGTTTAGTTTATAGACTTGTCCGGAAGATTTACAGAGTTGCAGTTTTTATAAATATGCATAATGATTTAAACGATTGTCTAATTCTTGCTTGTTGTTTTAATGAAAAAATGCTATATATTTAAGGAGATCATATAATGTATGCAGTCGGAGATAGAATGCTGGCAATTTTCCAAAAGAATTTGTTTCTAAAGCTTTCATGAATTAGCTTTTTCCGCTAAATTTTCGAAAACTCTGCTGGCTATATACATTATGGATAAATTATGTGTGATATCGTACCAGAACAAGGAATTTGTGAAAACATAATCGTGCAAGAAATCGCTTGAGTTCGGTTAGATTGCGCGGCCGGTGGCAACAAGACCACCATAACTTCATTTTATAGAGAGAGAGAGAGAGAGAGAGAGAGAGAGAGAGAGAGAGAGAGAGAGAGAGAGCCGCACCTTCTACAGCCATTGAGACGATTTAATGAATTGTTATACTATGCTTCCGACCTGGATTTAGGCGATTTCTGAAAAGTGATTATAGTACTCCCCCATATGTATGAATCACCGTCTACTTATTTCCTACACAGCAGATGCTGAAGCACTCCTTCTCTTCGTTGTTTTGACAGCTTCTGCATATATCGGCCTATTAGGCAGTGTACGATTAAGACACCTGTGAGGGTCGACATATAGGTTCTGTTGAAACTCAAAATTTGTCGGATTCTTTTTTTATCGTATCTTGGCCAAATTTTTTTTTTGGAAATACCACATGTGACTAGGTTGGATCACTATACATTTGCGGTGCTGGGGCAGGCGCATTCCGACTGATAATGTATCTGGGCGATGGTATTCTCTCTGGCATGCTCGGTTGCCTTGAAATTTGCTTCGATTTATACTATAATGCTGGGTCATATCATTAAGAGATATACGGCATTAGTCAAGAGTGCTTGGCTTGATAAACGCTGCAGTAGCTTGAAAGTCTAAAAGAGACTTATACTCCATTTTTTAGGCGCATCCTCAGACATAATTGTTCACATTCGAGCCGTTTTACTACGATTGAAATCAAGATGAAAAATATTTATTAGGGCTGTATGCATACTTATAAAAATAAGAAAAATGGTTAACTTCGGAAGAACCGGAGCTTCAATACTCTTCAAAATCCTTAACTAAATTTTCAAGTTAGTTAGCTCATGACAATGTGAAGCTTTCGTCCATTAGAGTCCACCATGCCGAGTTTCAAGTTAATATTGACTCTAATGAAAAAGTTTTTTATACAAAATCCGAAAAGTGGCAGGTGGGTTTGTATGACGACTGACCTAAAAGTGGGCGTGGCATAGTAGCTGTGATATATTTTCAGAGTATGAATATGAGAAGTCTCCATACCCGATTTCAGATCGATATACTATTAAAAACTAAGAGACTAGTTTTGAGGCAAAGGACAGCTTTATGGTGTCTCCGATGACAAAATTAAAATACTATTAATACTACGTGTGTAGAGCATAAAAAAGTTTGTGCAACCGAAATTTTAGTACAATAGACTCTATAGTTTATATATTTTTTGATATAAGCTTAAATCATAATAGAAAATAATCCATGTTTCTATAATCTACACTGACTTTTTCAAGTAAAATTTCAGTCTCATCAGTCGCCCATCATCTTTTGCAAAGTTCCGCATTGTACTGTACATTGTAGTGCAAATATTTAAATAATATTGTATATCTCTATATATGTAAACTAAAGCCTTACAGCACTGAACTGATTAAAATGTTAATAATAAAATGGGTTTTTATGATAAGCAAAGTAAAGAACTTGAAAAGTTAACACAAGTTAAAACGCTTTTCAATGCTGTACTCAATCTCATTTGAAATGTCAAAACAGTAAGCCCCGGGCACTAAGTTGGCAGCGCTGCGCTTTATAGTATGCATTGCCTTACAACACTGCTTGGTGTGCATAAGCACTGATTTCTGTTCATGTAATTTTTTCTAAATGCTTTTTCTTTCAAACGTTTTGTAGTTTATTTAATTTGACATGACTTTAATTGCGATTCTATGTTGTTTAAAAAATAATTTAACATCATCTCTCTCTCTCTCTCTCTTTCGTGTGCATATTATTTTTTGTTAGTTGCACAATTGCTGCCGTTGATAATTAATAAAATTATCAAGATCAATGCTTAAATGGGCGTAAACATGTTTCTATATAGTGTCGACGACAGAGCGTACCAGAAAAACTATTTTCTAGCTGGCATTTTCAACACTGTTTCATTTGATTCCATTTACGCTTGTGCACCCTTTTTCCATGCGTTGAATGCAATAAGCGTAAAAGAGCGGAAATCACGTAGAAATTGAGATGCGCTTGAACGGTCAGCAACATGGTGGCGTCAACGTCATCATCAACGTCACTATACTACACTATGAGCTAGTCATATGCCAACCATGAGTACTCGGCGCATTTAATTTCAAAGCATTTCGCTTTCAATGCGTATAATACAGTGGCCACGTTCGCCACTTTATTTTTTTTAAACTATTATCTTTTTTATTTTATGAAATTTTTGTTGTCTTTGGTACCTTAGCGGCGCCATTACGCAGCCGAAATGCATTAGTGTTGGTAAATGCCTGTCTGCTATTCATGGTGAATGATAATTAGTATAAATAAATGAAGTCATTGCTCCTCTTCTATCTGTATCCATAAAAGCATTAATATGCAAAATAATTATTTGTTTTTGAATGTCGGAAAATGTTTAATTTTATGCATAGCTATTGTAAATACTTGATGTCATATTTCAAAGAAAAATTTAATTCAACAAAAAATACACACACACGCAAATCATTAAAGAAAATTGATTTACTACCTTTACTGCTTTAAACCGCTGTTGTTCCATAATATTTAGCTTGCCTGCTTATTATTTGCGTATAGAAATCAATCTGCCACCGCCACCAACAGTTGAAAGGTAGTCATTAGTAAAATGATGTGAGCTAAAAAACTGAAATTTTTTTGGCTAAAATAAAAGCGAAACAATTTATAACCACAAATCTGTATGCGGCCTTTTGAACTGCTTCTTGGCTGGCTGGCTAGCTGGCTGGCTGGCTGGCTGGCTGCTTGGAGTCGATTCTGCTTGGCATGTTGATGAACCACATCAATCAGATACATTTGGGATCGTAATATAACATATCGGCTTGGATCAATTCAAGAAGTATGCTCTATTGTTCTGTCCTCATCATTGACGTTGGTCGTTGTTGTCTTGAACAAAATGCAGCAGACAGCAGAACAAACAATCGCAGATTTAATTTTGAGCGCCGTGCTGTTGCTGTTGCTTTAGAACTTGTCTGAAAATTTATACACATAATGGACTTTTAAACGCAGAAAGAGCGCAGTAAGATACATTTCAAAGGTGACCGTTTTAGAAGGCGAATACAAAAGGAAAAACCAAAATAAGGCTTTGAATTGAACAGATTTTTGTGTGGACTGTCAGCTGATGAATTTTAAACTCCGAATTTTTAGATCATAACAAACGAATACTTCTTATTTTTTTATCCGAAGGCAAACAAATTTCAAGTGCTATTGGTACTGAATTTTCTTTAATCAAGTTCAAAACGGAATTGATTTATAAATCGAAATGCTTAGTATAAGCATAAAATTCTTAAAATAAGTATAAAAATCTAATTCTACGAACAAATCTATATTTAAGTCAAGTAGAAAACCTTCAAAATGTCAAATAAATCCTATTTGACTTGAAGTACGTACAAAATTCTTAAAACACTCTCAGTGAGAGGTGAAAACAAATCTGAGTGCAAAATCAAATTTACTCTCTCAGCTGCTCTCTCTTAGCCCTATTGTACTCAAAACAATCCTTTTTTTCTTTTTGAAATCAAGCTCACAGAGCGCGAAGAGTGCTAAATTTAAAAGTTTAAACTCCGTTCTTGAACCAAGCATTTTAACTTTTAATACCGCTATGGATCAATTCAAGTAAGGAAATCATGGTTTTTTTCAGTGTATAAATTGCGTTACCACCAGAGCTAATTTGAAGCATTTGCAAGTTAATATCGTTAATATCGTTCAAAAATTCGACTAAATCATCCAGCGAAAGCCTTTACAATACATTTGTGAGAAAAATGTATCCTTCAAAATATTTTTGAGTAAATTTGCCTAAAACATTCCATTAAAATAATCTAACTTTTTGTTTTTTTTTTTGTAGTTTCAGTTGCAGTTGTTTCAATCGCTTGAACGACCAGTTTGAAGAGATAAAAAAATTGTTTTGATAAAAATTAAAAAAAAAAATTTTTTTTTGTTATTATTTTTTAAATGTATTGTATTTTTGCCAAGGATTTAGGCAAAAGCAGAATTTAAATATCCTGCGATGTTCAATCTATTGAGAAGTCAGCATCTAGGCTAAACGTATGAGCGAAAAGAGTTAGTGAGCCACTCCACCCCGTGAACCACTCTAACACACTGCACCATATATAAAATATCTTATAAATGATTGAAATGAATTAAATTTACCTTAAAAATCTAAAATTCAATAGACCAAAAATCAACACTAATCTATATAAGATCGTATGTATGGTCACCCTAGTAAGTAGAATAATCGCCTAAGCTCATCGTCGGCCAATCAATGATTGTTTGTACTGCCCGCAGCGCCTCCTCCACCATCGTCATCACTACGACTACTAGTACTAAATTCATTGCTCCCGGCGCTGGGCGCACAAATTGGCAGCAAACTTAATGAACGCACGATTGAGCTGAGTGGAGATAGATAGACAGACAGACAGATAGATAGACAGACTGAACGGCATACAAGACACGGATTGGCAAGTTTCAAAACAGAAGAAGGAAATAAAAATTCGTGAGGGTGCCGACGCAGTTTTGTAGTAAAATGATCGCGGTGTTTCATTGCAAAGGTTCCCTTCTACAAAATCGTCGTGGACGTCATCCAGCACATCATCAACATCAACATCAACAGATGAGAAAAGACAAGTCGTCATCATTATCAACATCAACTTGAAGAACATCACCAATTTTTTTTGTTTTTGTTTTTTTTGCCTTCGCAACATAAACTTGAATGCGCGTTTCAACAGTTAATCACGACTTGGCGTCGTCATCATCGCTGCAGACATTGCAAGAATGCCTGAATGTATAGTCTGGACTCAACTGAACTAAACTAAACTGAACTGAACTGAACTGAAGTCTAAGTTACTACTCAGCCACCCGTTTCACTGCCTGTCCGTCCGTCTGTGTGTCCATTCATCTGTCTGTATCTGTTTTGCCGCGGATTAAGGTCGCAACAGTATCCGTCGAGTCTGTCTTTAGTGAATGGACTTAAATCGACTTGGTTTCCATGCCTCCACCAGTAACTACTCCTTTAAGCCTGTGTTGTTGTTGTGCACAGTGTGTTGAAAGTGGGTTTTTATATATATCACAGCCTATAGTTAAATGGAAATCTGTCTTCAATACACTGTCTAGTGATTTGTTGTGTAGTTTTACTCTTCTTTAGGGGGAGTACAGGTTGTTTTTATTATTATAGTTTGTGTGCTTTGCTTTGTTTGTTATTCTACTGAAAATTGTAAAATTGTTTATAAATGCAGCCAATGTGTTGTTTTTGCAGTCGGTTTCTGACAACGACCGCCGCTTCTCGGCCAGTCATCCAAACCAGCCAGCTCAGCCCAGCCGGCTTGCTGCTGCAGCATATATATGGGGTGTTTTTTTTATTGAGATTCTATGTTCCGACAGCGATTAAACTATCATAAATTGGTGAGATATGCCAATGGTATTGTCATTTGTGCCCAGTTTTTCAGTTCGGGAATCTTACCATGGATCGTTTTAGCACAATGTATACTGAAAATGATAATCGTCCACCCGAGCGACTTAACCATGAATCGTTTTCGCACCACGTATACTTTAAATAAAAAGCGGTCGAAAATTAGAATTTCAAAATGCGAGGCAGCCGCTCACATGCCCGAAAAAAAAACAATGGCATAAAATTATCTTTCTAATAGAGCCAGTTTTCTGTTTGAAATTATGCAAACTCAGTATTTTAATTCAATTCAAAGTTATACTCTTCTTAAAAAAACAACCTATTGTTTATGTGCATTGTCTTCTGGCCGCTTTTGCAACATTGAATTGAAAGAGTTGAACCGAAAAACAACGAATCGTGAGTTTTTTTTTTGTTTTCTTTTTTTTTTCATGAAGGACGAAAGAGGGTTGTATGTATTATGTACTCTGTCAGACAATTTTGTTGTATTTTGTAGTGTGTTTAGCTACGCTTCTTATTGCAGTTTGTAGTTCGGGGTTTCACTTATTTTTTTATTCGTTTGAGTTTTATGCTTACAGGTCGTCGTTTTGTCTGGAATGTGTGTTGCATTTTTACACTGAAAATTGTTGTTGAAAGAAATGCTCTTCCTTATGTTTAGAAAATTTATTTACTTTGCATATTTGTGGCATATTTTCCATATTTATGGCATATTTTTTTGCATATGCAGCACAAATAGTTGAAAAATAGTGTAGAATGGAAATCTGTGATATTATAGCCGTATTCGTAACTCGGTTTGAACGCCGAGACTACTTGGCTATTTCGACTCTCCCTAAGAACAGGACAGTTAAAGTAAAAGGGGTAACCTCTATGCAACCATGTGTTCCACTTACTTGTTTTTGTATGATATATTTGGTTTTCTATAGCTATCAAACAGTAAATCAGTAATAAACTACAAAAATTATATGTAAAAACTATTTATGAATTATAAGTGCTATTAAGTGAAAGTTTAAACGATAATGATGAGAGAAAGGAAAAGAGATACATAAGGCATAACAGTAAAGAACAACAGCAAACATACGAGAGCAACCATTGCAACATTCTCTTTGTGCATTCCTTTCCTTCCGTTGCATATGGACATAATTAAAGCAACGACACGCACGACGCAGCATCTGCTGTTTTTAGATTAATGCGTTGCGTGATCTATGGTGAGGAGAGAAAGTGAATGAGAGGACAGAAGTACACATTGCTACTTGATTGTCCGTAGTATGTACATATATCATTTGTGTTGTGTTGCTATATTGACATAAAGTGAGAACATATGTGAGAATAAAATTTCAGGTTTTTACAGGTTCTCCTGATCACGATTTCTGGTGTTGATTTCCAGTAGGACGTGAATAGCCTCCATAATAGTGTGTATCTGCGCTTGCTCCATTAGAGAGACGGAAATATTTCTTTGCCATGGTGTTTTCTACAAACATATCTTGGAGCCGTTGTTATATATCAGAAGTACCATTTGTCCATGACCATGTTTCTTTGTCAAAACACTTTTCATTCCTTTTAGCTCTCTCTTCAAAATCTTTTTATATCCTGTATTTATTTACAGTACCCTTATACATACTCAGATCAAGTTTATATACGTATACGTACGATGAGACAAGTTGATATTGACATGACCCTCAGTCCGTCTGCCTTATTCGCATTTTTGAGATATCTGACTAATATGCGGTATCGAGGCTTATATCTGTTCTAATTGCATAGGGTATCCATATCAACAAGCCACGCCCACATTTAGAGCTAGTCCACATACAAATACAAAGCGTAATTTTAGATTTATGAATTTAAAATTTGATATGGTGGCTTCTTATAGATGGGTGCTTTACATACATGCATATCAGAGGGCGTGCTCCCACCAATTTTAGTAATTGCTTCATTAAAACGTATCACCCAGTTTTTCGTTTTTGTATAAAAATCTTTTTTTATTACAGTTAATATCAATTTGAAAATTTGAATGGTATCCCTTGTATGGGTGGATACTTCATATATTTATCAAAGGTCGTATATCGACTACTTTTAGGTATAGCTTAATACAAACGAACACACACACTTTCATGTTATATAAATCATTTTTTATGCATTGGTTGAAATATAGAACTGCTATACGATTTGAAATATCGTGTGAAGAGTATTAAACCATCGGTTCCACCGAAGTTAACTTTTTCTTTTGTGTTTTTCTCAATTTAACAAAGTATTCAAGAATTATTTTGATTAAATATTTTATTACATATTGGCACAAATTTCTGTACAGTGCAATTCTCGGTATGGGCTGGGCAACTGCAACAAATAGAGCTGCAACAGTAAGATGAACCAGTGAAGTCAATGCATTAAATGCGGTAGTACTTGGAGACTTGTAACTCCTTTTCAAGCATTAAAAATGTTTGCATCTGATGCTTAAGAGACGACCAAGCTCAAGTTGAGCGTACATACTACGACATATTTGTATTAAAGAATAACAACAGCAGCAGCAGCGTTTAGCAGGGAGTAGAAGAAAGCATCATCATCAGCAGCAGCATTAACGTTTCGTTACTATGGACATCAGCATTATGGAGCATCCTTGGAGATACTTCTGAGACTAAACTTGTTGTTATCTCGTTGGTAAAGTTTTAGTTTTATATTTGTTGGGCAATGTGCTCAGCAAAGCAAAGCAAAGCACAGCGTAGCGCATCGCAGCGCCTAGTCTACAACAAATCTCATTGAGAGTTATGCGGCATGTTTTTGCCTTTTTTGGCGCATGTAGCGCATGGCGCACTGAGATTCAGCTGGCTCGTCGACTGCTGCTGCTGCTGCTGCTGCTGCTGTTGCTGCTTAATGTTGCAACATTTAAAATGCTTTTGTTTAACTTTTAACTAAATGAGGTGGATGTTGCATGCTGCAGCACCGCCTGCCGCTAAGTCACCTCTTCTATATTTGCTACGGCTTCATTTTGCGCTCATCACTTCATCTCGTTTGAAGATAATCTTCCATCTTCATACAGTATGAGTGTGTCGCATTGGTTGGGCTTGACTATAGGTTTGGTTGGGCTCTTACTTGGGCCAAGTTTATGCCGCTCGGTAGCTGAAACTATATGTTGCCACAGTATAAGTATCTGTACACATAAATATATCTTCTTTTTTTTTGGTTTTGTTTTTTCACTTTTTTGTCCCTTATTTCGTTTGTAGTGCGTTTATCTTCATTATGCCATTGAATTTATTCATGCATCCATATTTAGGAAAATTACATGTTCGCGATAAGCATTTCGCGTTCTTTCAACAACATCAGCAGCAGCAGCTAACGTTCTACATCTTCTGGAACGTCGTCTACTTCAGCTTCAAACTAATTAGTTGAGTGTTTTGGGTTTGTGTGTTTTCTCGGCTGCTTCTGAGAAAAGTTTTTTTAAGGTTTTTTTTTTCTTTCTATACTTCTGTAGCATTTCTTATTGGTATGTACGTGTATATATACATTTTTTTCGATTTAGTTTGGCATGCGGCAATGCTCCACGCCGTAATTAGATAACTATAGCGCGCCTTGCAGATTGGCCTGACTGTATGTGAGATAGAGACAGAGGCGTTGGCAGCTTCAAGTGGCAAGTGGTTGTGAGTGATTTCTTTTTAATTCATCTAGGGCTTATATATACAGGGTGTGTTTTTATATGTTAAATTTTCTAACAGGTATTAAACCTTCGAAATTGGATGGATCTGCTGAGTTTGGTTTGCTTTTTAATCATAATTAGACTAACGTCACTACAAAGTTAGCAAATTGTGAAAAGTTATTTCGAAAATCGTGGTTCAGTTCGAGTATGTTAACTTCGGAAATGTTTTACGATCTACATAATCGTTCATCCGAGCAACTATATCGATGAACAATAGATAGTTTCCGCACCACGGTGTACTCTAAATAAAAAGTGCTCAGAAACTGAACTTCCAATATGTAAGTAATGTATTTAAGCACTAACGGCACAAAATTATTATTTCTAATGAAGAAAATTTTCAGTTTGAAATTATATAATCTCAGTATTTTAATTCAATTCAAAGTTCTACACCTCTAAAAAAACACCATTTATAGATATGCGTAACTTTTTTTTTTACGAATTTACTTTTCAGAGCGTAGATACTTTAAGTTTGCTATAGTTTTTATATATCTATTCATTTTTTCTGTGTGCCACATAAAACTAATTAAACTGTATATATTTTTTTTCTTTACAGGTGAGTCATCTAATAATACCTACACTTGGGAATCCAGGAATTTGGCACACATAGATGTGCCAATTTAAAGTAAATATATATGCCTGTTTTAAGTTAGTTACTCTGCTTCTTTGTTTAGTAAAATAAATAAAAGCTGTTTGGAATACTTATTTGTGTAAACAAATGTTTTTCACACTTAAAAATGAAAATATGTGTTTTTAAACAGATTTTACCATGAAATTCTCTTAATTGAAAGTGAGTGGATCAATGACTAAGTAAACAATGTGACGAGTAAAGCTAAATTTTCTATTGTCAATGAAGCATTCCAAGACAATAGGAACTATTGTATGTGTATGTTACATCGTTAGTTGATTTCGGATGAAAATACTGTCAATTTATTAGAAAAAAGTGCAAACAGTAACAAGAAGTAAACCGAATCCATATTAAATCAAAGAAACAAAAAGTTTCGAAATCATATAAAATGCATTTCTTCATTTTTTAATTAAAATAGTTTCTAATATCAACTCTGTTGAAAGTACATACTTATAACAGAAAATTTAGCTAAAAACCAGATTATTGTGCTCCAGGGAACAACGTACTTAGGGTTCACTTGCATTGAAAACGCTTCTTTGCAGTAGCTGATTGGCGATGGTGATTTTCACTGAAGCGAATGACTTTTGGAAGCTTCACGGTTGCCTTGACAATCTGTACAGCAAAATTTGAAATACTGTTAACCTTTTTTGTGTTAATTTGTACTTTGTACGTGGAACGTTTCCTAGTTCCCTCCCGCTGGATCCGCCAATGGACATAGTATAGTCACTGTGATTTCATGTTTCGTACACTTTCATAGATAGATCTACGGACACCACTTTTGTTTTACGAAAAACCCAAAATTGTGTACTGGTTTGTATGGATGATGTCTTATTTTACAAACTTAAACTGAAAGAGATGATTAGGAGAGTCTAAATAACTACATTTGAAGGCTCTACATCTGTGGAAAATTAAAATTGTATTATTATGAAAAAATTTACTCCAATGAGTACTGGTTTGTATGGATGATGTCTTATTTTACAAACTTAAACTGAAAGAGATGATTAGGAGAGTCTAAATAACTACATTTGAAGGCTCTACATCTGTGGAAAATTAAAATTGTATTATTATGAAAAAATTTACTCCAATGAACTGATATATTTGTTTCCGATATTCGAAAAGCTGGCCAAAAATCCACACTACCACACAGATTTAACGATTCTGCAAACTCAGAAAGTTAGTTAAGTAATTATTACTCTGTATGAATATGAATGGTATTGAAAATCTAAATTTAGTATCTTAATCAGCGACGGCAAAACCACCTGTATACCGAATTGGAAAAGAATTGAACGACTTTCCAAAATTTGTACACCATTTTCTATTTCTATTTTTTTTTTTTCGTAAATTTGACATTAGATTTGACATCAGCGACCTCAACAACCCCTGTATAATAAATTTCCTTTCGATTCAATTAGTTTTAGAAAGATAAGTTCGCGATTTTGCATTATCCATTTTGTTTTCCGTAAATTTGACATCAGATTTTTTTGATTTTGATTTGCGATCTCAAAAATGCTGGTATACTTATTTTCGTTTCAATAACTTTAAAAAAAGTAAGTTCGTCATTTTCGATCCGCCATTTTACTTTGGAAATTTTAATATCATATTCGTAATAGTCGAGCTCAAATCTTCATGTGTATCTAATTTCATTTCATTTCCATATTGCGTAATTAGAATTTGGGACCGTTTTGAGACGGTAAGACCGACTGACGGTCATGGTTATGTCGACTCGACTTTCGAAGGTTATCGAATTTTATTTTACCCAAAATATCTAAGAATATCTTTGTTTTATATTTCACTTTAAGACGCTGATTTCAAGCGACGCTTTAAATGGAAAGGCATTACATTCTAATATGTGTAGATTCATTAAAATTGTCCCTTTTAAAAAATATCTGCCCCATTTAAGCCCGTTGCCTTTCATACATTCAAGCTTTCCCCACAACATCAGAGCAGAGCAACAGGGAAATTCCAACAAAGCGAACAAAGCGCACTAGTGCCACATTTCAAGTCAACTTAATGCAGCTCAAAGCAACTTTGCGCGACTAAGCTGCACGCAGTTAACACCACAAAAACTAGAGGAGTAACAGAACTGAGCTGAGCTGAACTGAACTGAAATGAAAGGAAGAGACTCTATTGAAGAAGGATGTTAGAGCTGATGACGATGACGCTGACGCTGACGACGATGATGATGGTGATGCTGAGAATGATGCTGCAGTTCAGACGACATACAAATCGCTTTTACATGCATAAACATAAACATTCAGTTTTCCTACTAGCGGCAACAGAGCAGACTACTACTATGCTGCGACTATGCATTGAGGATGATGTTGGTATTATTTGTGAGTGTTTGCTACGAGTATAAGCTGAATGCTGTAAAAATTTTGCATTTAATGCGATTTTTTCTTCTTCTTTTTTTATTTTATTTTTTCTATGCTTTTAATGGTGCAAATGCGGCGAAAAGTTGCAGCAAGTAACGTCATGTCCAACAACTTAACCAACTAGAACAAATATCATTTACAGTTTTTGACCCAGTTTTATCTTTTATACTTACTACATACAGAAAGAAGCGTGTGTGATTCTATTTTAGACATGTTGGCGGGTGCTGCCAAAAAGAAACACTGAAACGCAAAATAGAAAGGGATCCTGAAGAATGTTGTTGCACTTGCAAACATTTATGCGAACATTTATTTATGACAATGCATAGAACTGACGGAAAAAATCCGAAAACTATGGCAACTAACGCATTGATGATGTTGGTAGTGCCGTCGCCGCCATTGTTGTCACCGCGTCGCCACAGTGACTGGCAACTTTTGTGGTTATTGCATTTCGGCAAAACTGCAATTCATGTAAAAAATGCATAAAACGAAAATGAAGTATAATCCGAAACGACGAGAAAGCCCTTTCATTTTTCTTTTTTCTCTGTCTGACTATTAAATTTCAATTATTATAACGTACAGCTTTTTTTTTTTTTTTTTTTTTTCATTTTTTCATATGAGTCGTGTTGTCTCTTTTTTCATTTTTTTTTTTTTGCAAGTGTTGCCACACTGTCTGCACATCTAAAAGTTTGTTTGATAATTTGATAGCCATAAAGAGTATCTACTGCATACTATTAGACACAGAGAGAACAGGTTTATTGACTTTTTATATAAATTCCTACAAAAAATAAATGCCATAAATACTTATATACTCGCAGATTCAAATGAAATACAACTCGTCGTTTTATCTTCGAATTTAAATGTCAGCAAGTATGTTTTTTTACATATTTTTTATTGCTGTATGTAGCAGCTTCTGTCTATGCAGTTTATTCTTTGAGCTTTATTACTTTTATGCAATTCATTGAATTTGTTTGTTGCCATATTGTTTCTGTGATACTATTGTATCTTTTATTGAGTTTTATATAGGTTATATGAGTATAGCTGATTTAGCTTTGACGTCTTTCTAACCGCTTCACGCTCGATCGAATTACATATGATAGATATGTATATATGTAGTATGAATCAATGCTGGCTAGCTATCGTAGTTTTATAAACTCGTTAAGACAATAGTTAAAAAAAAAAGATAGTTTTTCGTTGCTTTTGTTTTTTCGTATGTATGTATAGTTAAATCCAAAGATAACAATTATTTGTGAATGGAATGAACTATATATGTAAATGTATCTTATATCTTATGTGTTTGAATTCATTAAAGTGTGTTAAATGCCTCGTGCTTTTGATTGCTTGATGATGAAATTCATTTTGACAGCTTTCGCGAGGCTTGGCTTAACAAATGATGTGTGGTTTCTTTGAACTATTCATAATTATATAGTTCGAATTGTTTGGCGGGAGTTCAAAGCATTTTTTTAGTTAAAGAATCTCTTGAGAATGTGTTTTTGTTTTGTGCTCTATATAGAATACAATAAAAAGTCGATTAAAGTGAAGTGTTAGTTAAAGTGATGAATTGACCGATGAATGGGCAAATGAAAAGATCAGTTTGATTGTGTTAGTGTTTATTAATTATGTTTTAGATGTGACGAAATGGTACGAAATAATCAATTGATGAATAGTAAGAACATTTTGTAGGCTAAAATATTGAGAGTAAAGCAATAAGGGTATTTACGATGCAAAGGAAAATTTTGAAGAAACTGTGATTTGTGCTATCATATAGAGTACCATGGACACAGACTGAATGCTTCTCTAGCCAGACTACAAACATTAACAAAGAGGAAGGAAGTGCGTAGAAAGTAAAAAAGAGAAAGTTGGGACGTGCGCTCCTAACGGAGAGGCAGATAAAGTGCGATTGTATTAATATTTGAGTTAGTTAATGAGAATTGGATTTTGGAGTTAATTGAATACTTTGGATTTTGCAGAACAACTTTATCACAATTTTATAATGTGGAAGAAAATACTTCGTCAAATAGTACTTCATTAACATAGAGAGAGAGATTAAAAAGAAAGAAAGTGAGAGAGATAGGGAGAAAGAGTGAGAGAGAGAGAGAGAGAGAAAGAGAGAGAGAGAGAGCGAAAGAGAGAGATAGAGGGAGAGAGAAAGAAGTGAGTTCCGTAAAATTGAATTACATTAAATTTCCTCTTCGGCTTGTAGGGATAACTTCTGCAAAAGTCTTGCGAGTTAATCCATAGTCTAGTGATATAGCTTTCTATTAGTTAATGAGTTGTAAAGGCAGTGGCGGATTCAGTATGGAATCTATGGGTGTGGGGAGACTTCAAAAGTAGATAAATTTGGAAAAAAAAAAAACGGCACTGTAGTTGTGTACCCTAAGCAAATTAAACCCTTAACAAGGAGTATATTGCACGAAAGTGAATATCAGCAGAGTCAGTGCAGCCTGGGAAAGTGTGTAGCCGTCGGAATCGCTAACACTCTGCTTTGTAGCAAAAATTATATAGGAGTCTGCACGATTCACTAATCTTCAGGTCAGGGAAGAAGATAATTCGAACATCGAGCTTTGAGCCATCAGTAAAAATATTAAATGCGTTCTCTATATAATATGGCAGGTAGGTGTGCTCTAGTAGGGATTGAGAGATATGTTATATTATGCTCTCTAGTAGAGAGACTCTCTTTGTTGAAGTAACCTCGAGTGTTCGAAGGTATAACAGCGCCAAGATGAGGTTTTCGTCAGTTTTGAGGCTGTGGCCAATACGCGAAAATCGTAATCGCAATTTAAAACTTAAAAGTGCTCATAATTCACAACTAGTTCGACTCACTGCATAAAGATCAGGGCTTTTTGCTGGAAACCTGTAAGAAGTTGCTAGTCTATTTATATTGGTTGTCTTTTATTTGTATACTCATATATACAGAGCTAATTGGAGATGTCCCAAGCAAAATAAATCGTTTCTTACCACAACAGACCCTTGTTTAATATTTAATATATTCAAAGATGACTTGTGTTTTAACAATTGGAAAGAATAAATATGGCTATGAGAAAAAAATTTCAATATGGAAGTTAACAAATGTAGTTCTACTAACTTCTCATTAAAGAAATAAATAGATGCAATTTTATCCAATTTTTAAAGTTGCTTCACATATTAATGATATGTAAGTCAAATTAATAAAGTTCATAAAATATTTTGACCGAGTGGCTGTCATTGAACTCATTTGTATTGCCTGATTATGTACCTTTTCCACAGATTCCAACACGTGAGTGACCACGAATGCAATTAGCACATTTATGAATGCTTGACTGACCGAAAACTCACTGCCCAAATGACAGATTGAGTGTCAGAACGGCAGCAAAAGCGGCAGGGCAACGATCTCAATGTTAATGGCAATAAACTCGTAAAATTTATTATTAAACAAACAGAAATTAAAAAACCTAAAGCACAAAAATATCTTTTTTTTTCATTTTACGTTTCAATATTTGTATAAATCAACAAACACAGGCGGTCATATTTTCAGCTCCATTTCCTTAATGGCTCTAATGAATAGTGCAAATTGATATTGGCAAAATATTTGCTGTGTTTAGTTTTTGCTATTTGTCTTCTGTGTTGATAAATTGATTTCTTGCTAAGTGGGAAGATCAAAAAGGCTGTGAATCGATTTGAATTTTTATATTTTGTAACTTCAAATGTAACGCTGCACACTGGCACCCTGGCGCCCTGGTGTTGTTATTATTAAGTTATTAAAGAAATAAAAAGAGGCCAACAGAGACATCGAGTGTGTTGACAATGTGTCGATTTTCTGCAACAACTCCCTCGAAATTGCTCAATTTGGACACATAACTGCTATAATATCCATCTATATCTTTCAATGGTTGTCATCAAACACAAAGTTAATGATGCAGATTGCTATAAATTCCACAAGAGTCAATTGACAGGAGCTGTATTTGAAGTACTCAATTATTGATCGGCCCTCGTATTTGTTTTACTTTTTGAATTTTTGCAAATATTTTTGCTTTCATATTGTTTGCTTTGCCGTTTTAGATTTGTTTTTTTTTGTTTTTTTTTTTCACAAAGTCTGGCAACGCTGCAGCTGCTGTTGAATTATTGTAGCAATTAATTTAATGCTCCGACTTCGTTCACACAAAATTTACGATTGTGTTTTTAAGCGAAAGTGAGCACGGAAAGGCATTTGTAAAAGCAAACAAATAATTCTTGCAAAGAATGTATAATTTTTATTTTTATTTTTTTTTTTGCTGTGCATTAGTTTTATGTCAACGCCTGTGTGTGAACATTTATATTCGATAGAGAAACCCCTAATGAAAGGTTTATTGAGCAAAATGCTTATACAACTTTTATCTCTTTTATGCTGTGCAGCATAGTTTAAATCAATAAAGGGTTAAAGTTTAACATTCTACGACTGTGTGGCTTTTTACTTTTATGTATTCTGTATTCTAGTTTTAAACTTCTTCAAACGTATATTGAAATTTATATCGAACAACGTATGTATATTGTGTAAGCTACTAGAATTCTAATTAATTAAGAATCACTATTTCAACTTCAACATTTAAAATCAATTTGAATATTATACATTTTTCATTTCTTTTGCAACTGTTTTTATAGTTTCACGTCACGTGTTCATTAATCAAATTAAAATTTATGCACACAACGAAAAAATAGAAGGAAAAAACTAGTTACTGCACATTTTGATTTCGATTTGCATAATTAATTATACATATACAATAAGTTTTTTTTAGCTTATAAATACATATAGTATATTTGAATGCTTAACTGAGTCAATTAATAAATTAGTGTTTAAATTAACATTCATTTTAAAAGCATACTAACAATTCAAAACAAAAGCAACAGCAACAGTAAATTAAGTGCGCAACAATATCTGCTGTTTACCAACACTGGTTTTGCGTGACTAATGCGGCTCTCTGGTTGTCTGTCTGTCTGTCTGTCTGTCTGTCTGTCTCTCTGCGGGGTGCAATTGGAATCAGTAATTAACTGCTACTTATTTAATATAAATTAAGCGTTTAAGTTAAATTAAAAGATTACAAAAATGAAGGTCAGTGACAACAGATAAAGGTTAAGATCTGTAAGTTGTTTGCAGTTGAAATATGAATATAAGTTTTGGCACATTTTAAAGTTACATGGCTAAAGTCCTCTGTGCCGATTTTTGGTATATTTACAAAAGTTTAACATTATATGAATGTTTACTAACCTAAGTGACCTGGGAATTTCATGGCTCTGAAATCACTCAAACTCGACTTGGCAAACTATTCAATGCATTGTATATGCATATCATGCTTATGGATTATGTTAATTATGCTTATTAGCTTCTCCTGTCAGCATTCATTACATCCGACTTAGTGCGAATTCTAATTCTAATTGTACGTGAGATATAGTAGATTGGTTAGATAGTATGTTTGTGATTGTAGACTGTAGACTCAATATAGACACCTCAATGTAAAACCAAGAATATAGTCGTGCATTTTAAATGACAAGATCAAGCAAAACGAACACGCGGCTGTGTGCTGAAGCGTTGATTCACTCGTAAACAAAATAATCAAGATCAAAGGTATTGTGTATTTGGCCTTTTAGACTTTAAAGTTATAATAGGTTAGTTTTCTCAACTATCTATTAAGTAATCATGTCGATAAAAATTTAGTGTGCACTTTCTAAAGCAGTCTTTACACCAGAACGCCAAGAAATTAACTCAGCTTAGTCGGTACTAGGGCAGACTGAAAACTTCTTTCAAATCAATAGAAAAACACAGAATTTTGTGTCAATACATTTTTATTTTCCAATACACTTCCTCCAACATATCAAAAATTTTTTGACCCCTTCTCTTTTCAAGTCAATCTATGTGAACTATTCCTCGTACAGCCCAAAGAAACTGTCCCCATGCGCTTGTTGACCGATAGACCCATCTTGGGTTTCTTCGGCGCCGAACCGGACGAAGAAATTCACCGTTTCGACTGTTTCTTGGTCTCTGCTGCATTGTGATGGATTCATGTTCCGTCCGCGGGTACGAAACGGCTCAAAAACTCTTACGGAATGCGGTTGTTAATCGGTTGCTACTCCAATTATTTTTTACTTGTGGACCAGGTTTCAAGTTTAATCTTTACACTCATTGATTGAATTCTAATCTTTAATGCTGGTATAGATGTGCCATGAACTTCACCTCGGAGTAAATTTCTTTCGGGGTTCGGTTGATAAGCCGTGCTCCGGTTTCCGGTTGAATTTTGTGGTTTGCGTTTTCAGAAAACTTTTGCGTTTCCGTTTTTACGTGCTCCGCAAAACGTTAAATTTCGTGCCCGAAATGAGTTTTGTTTAGACTTTGTTTCTGGCAAACTGCACATCACTGACAACAGCTGACTTGTTTGTCGTGGTATATTTTACGAGCGAAAAATGCTATTAATTTTCTCAATTGCGTGTTTTGAGGCTAAAAGAAGGCAGAAAATACTTGAACTGAGCCAGAAAAGGCATTTAAGGTCTAAGATGAGTGTGTTTAAAATGCCAGACAATCAGTAAGTTGGACACACGGACTGTTCAGTTCGATACTAATGAGCATCGCATTTACAGATTCGTACAATCATTTCGGACAAGGACAAGGACACTTTTAAAATGATCCTGGGCAAAATTCAGCCACATTTAAAAGTGCCCCAACTGTCGCACGCCCTTCAACTGGCTGCAGTTTTGCGTTTCATCGCTACTGGCTCGTACCAGTTGTCTGTAGCGAAGGACCACCATATTAACATTGGCAGGAGTACATTTGTGAAATTGTTGCACATATTAATTCCCATCATGGATAGGGTACTATGTGCCGATGCAATAACATTGCAAATGTCGCAGGGCGAGGTACAAGAATCTCGCGAGTACTTCTTTAGAAAGTACCAGTTGCCAGGAATCGTCCAACTCCGGATTTGCCTGCATGAACTGCAGTAAAATCTCGTCCTGCTTTGCTGTCTTATGTTTTCCCCTTAAAATAAAAATGGATATAACTATTTTATAAACACTTATTAGAAATTGAAAACTTACATCTTTGCCGCTGATAAATGATTTGGCGCCAAACATCTGTTTGGTTGCTAGAGTTGCAAGCATTTCTAACTATTTTGTTTATATCACATTTCTTCACATATTCACTGAGCATTTGTATGACAGTAGACTCAATTACTTATATTTAATTATTTAATACTTGTTATTAGTTTTAATTACTTATATTTGCCTCAAAACATAAAAAACTAAAGCATTCAAAAGTGTTTCATGCATGTTTATCGTTCCTCGGTGTACCCAGGAAACTCTGACATCGATACTTGTTATCTCACTTAGCTACACGTTATTTGGCACTACCAAAAACGGAAAATATTGGATCACGCACGAGTTGGGCACAACTCGAATTTGAGGTAGGGTCATACAATATTTATTTAACAAGTAATCATCAAATATTTTGCCTTAGTGAGTACGGCAAAATAGGTTAGAAGCATTACAGAACAGATTAAAAATAATTTGAAATGCATGTCAGTTGCTTTTCATACGAAAATTGCTATTTACTTTTGAAATCAGTTGCTCTATAGCAACCGTTTTCAAAACGGAGAGATTTTGCTTTTTACGTTTTGCGGAGCGTCTAAGCGTCCGCTTTGAAAACGGAAACGCAAGTATTTTGCGATACCGGAAACCGGAGCAAGGCACGATGTATTGTTATATTTTAACCTATTATAGTAAATGAAGCAAAACAAGAAATTGATATTATATATAAGTAGTGCCAAAAAACACATTTAAAATTATTCTATTGTATAGCAATTAAGACATTTTTCTCATACATTCAAAAAAACTTAATGACAAGAATTTAAGTCTGAAATGCACATGAGAAAAAGTAAAACAATAGTAATTAAGCTGCAACATATCTACAAACATTGAAAATTTTTAACAATAAGACAAATAGAGAAATTTTTCATTTATAAACTGAACTGTTTCAAACAAAGTCAAGGTCTCTCTACACTATCTAAATATGAAATTCACAGTCTCACATTCATAGAAGTAGGTACATATTATTAACGCATGCGAGAAATTCATTTCACATGTACATATACTATACGATTACTTATATATACCAACAGTAGATTATTTTTCTACCCTTCACACAGTGAGTATTATAACTTTGTCACAAAGTTTGCAACGCCTTTAATGAAGCATCGGAGACGCCATAAAGTATATATATGCGTAATCAGCACGATAAGAGGAGTCAATGTAAGCATGTCTATCCTCTCTGTCTATCCGTCTGTCTATGAGTTTGAGAGATGCTTCTTTCTGTCTACCTTTGAAATATTGGTTTGAAAGTTGTTACGGTGACTTTTGTATAGCCATATGCTAAACAAGTATCAAAATGACAACGAAGAAGGTACAGCTTCCATATACTTAAAAGCTAATAGCACTTATAATTCACAAATAGTTTTTACATATTCTTCGTTGCCAGCGTTGTCGAGCGTAAAGGTTATTAAAGCTGCGTTTCCACCGTAGTAAACGATTTTTCTGGTTTCCTCTAGTCTTATTTACAATATTTATTTGAAGAAATTGCAGCTGATAAGCTTATCAGACACAGGCATATAATTGCTACAAAACATTAGATAAGTGTTGTGTAAATAGATGAATACTCGTAACATACAGCATAACAAGTCAAGGAGACAAGTTCATTCATTGATAGAAGGTTTATTTGGACAATTAGAACTTAAAATCAAATTTCATAAGAAGAGGCATTAAAAATAAATTAAACAAAATTTGCTGCTTCAATTCAATTGAATGTAAAAACTCAATAAAAATGCTGTCAAATTAGCGGAGCGGAAATACAAGCGGAATATAAATGTAAAATACTGCGCTAACTAATAAAAGTATTCAGAACATTTCGGAAGCAAATAAAATGTAAAAAACTTGTAGAACTTTTCTATACTCGTCGTACTGGTTTTTCGACCCCAAAACTAACTATCTACACTAACTAGCATCGTGAGCATCGTGTCGTGTCTTATCAGCTTCATAAAAGCAGCTAAAAATTAAGCGTACCATTCAAAAGCTCCGCCATAAAAATAAAAATTAAGCAAATTGACTAGCACTGAAAATTCGGGCATGAGAAGATTATGCTATGCTCTAATGAACATTTTGTTTTATTTGTTGGTGCAAAGAATGCTTTTGGGGCAAATATCTTTGAATTTGTGCAAACATAAAAGTTAAAACGAAAAGAAGCTACGAATTTTTTTTTCGAATAAAGTATAAAATGCGAAAAACCCGGATTAGAATGGGTTCTTCTATTTTTTTTATTGAAAAAGTTGGCAGCCCTCTTTTGAATGCGAAAAAATTGTTTTGAAAATAATACAAAAGATGCTACTCGATGTAAAAAACATGAAAAAAAAGAACAAACAAATACATAGCTACCAACTATAGATGAAGTCACAATAGTGAAAGGCAAATGAACGTTTGAATCAAAGCTTGAACGAGTGGTGAGGTAAGTGGCAAACAAGTTCTTCCACTAATTAAATTCTGTTTTAGAATTTGTTGGAGATAAAATAATTTATGCAGCATCATCTTTAACATACATCACTTCGAAATAGTAATAAAAAAAAAAAAAAAAACAGAACATTCTTCCTTTCCAAAATCTTTAAGCTCTGATTTAAAAGCAAAAAAAAAAAAAGAAAATAAGAACTTGTAGCGTATATGTAACTTGATAAAGAAGGCATTGTAAACGTTATTAGGTATGCGAGCATATTGGCTTCATCAGCTGGATGAGACAAGCCGCTCTAGCCATATCGTCTGGCATCAGTGAATAGATCTTGCAGACTATAGAAGCAAATGACAACTAGTGTTTGTTATACTTACAATATTTTTATAATAAACTTTTTGTGTGTTGTAAACACGCATCTTTTGGTTGTTATTTTAAGAATATGTAAAAAAAAAAAACCAAAAAACTTTATACTACATAGTCAAACTGACGGATCTGTTTCGGAACCAGCCAAAGAACCTCAGTTTTGTTTGACACGTTTTTTCTTTTTGATTAAAAAAAAAATCGGTAGTTTTGCAGTTCAAAAAAAAGTTTATTGAAGTGACCTCCATATTCCCCTGATCTTAATACAATGAAAATCGGTCTCCTTTTACGCAAGAGAAGAATAGGTTACACAATTTGATGATAAATAGTTGTTGATAAGTTTTATTAAGAAAGCTAGAGCCGAAAGTTCTCTTAAAGTAATTGATAAACTTCTAATCTTGAGCCGAAATTTCTCTTGATAAACATCTAAGTAGTCAGTTAAACTGATTAGCGTTGAGGAAGAAAACTTCAAAAAAACATATATATCTACGTCGACAGTCACGTTGAAATTAAGGTTCTGTCTTTTACTCTACGGTATGGTTTCAAAGGCGCAGAGCACCAAACGAAACCAACTGAGATACCCTTCGTCAAATAAGACAACAGGTAGCACAATGAGCCGACTGGCCAACTACAACTACGCATGAATTTTTAAAATTGTGACTGATGAGCACTCATAGGTAAGTGCGAAACACGTGTCCGACTAGCTAAATAAAACTTGTTGCGAACAAAATTTTGTCATTGTTGCTTTGCATTGAGAATTATTATGTTTCTCAATGTATTGAATTTGAGCCAGCCAAAAACTCATAGTTTCATGGAAAATTTATTTTATAAGTTTTCATTTACTATACTCATACTATTTATCGAAAAACTATCACTTGAAAAATAAAAATTCAGATGAAAAACAGTGTTTAAGTTAGCCCTTTGATAACTAACTGGTGGATTTAAACCGAATCGGTAATTTTTCTTCTTCTTATTTTGGCTTTCACTATCATTAACATGCATTAACATTCATTAACATGCACGCTAAGTTTAAGCGGGATGCAATAATTAGGTGTACTACTTGGCCTTTTTTAAGCATCAGACAATTCATGGATGTTTCACCACGACAGTGCACCGTCACATTCCAGCTTGATTGTGTCGGAGTTTTTGGCCAAACATGAAACCAAAGTCATCGCACAACCACCGTATTCACCAGATTTGGCAGCCTGTGACTTTTTTTCTGTTTCCGAAACTTAAATATCCGCTCCGGGTAACGCGTCATGAGTCGATTGTGGACATAAAAAAAAATTCGCTAAAGGCTATCTCGGCCGAGGCGAATAACAAGTGTAATGAAAATTGGATTAACCGTAGGCATGCTTGTATTGACTCAAAAGGAGCCTATTTTGAAGGCTATAATAAAGATTTGTATTAAAATGCATAAAAATGTTTGTTTTTTTTTTTAACCAGTCCGGGTCAATTTTGGTACATCAAACAGTTTTTGAGATAATATTGTTGGCCATCGCTGACAATAACATATATTTTATTGTTCAACTAATCTTTTGCTTCATTTGTCACTCTTTTTATTGCACACTTAAGTATTTATTTGAGCTAAAGCCTATCAATTGTTTTAGTACTTCAAAACTTTTCTCATTTTATTACATTTACTAGTTCTTTATATTCAAACGATAGCTTGAATTATCCACTGTAAGGCTTAATCACAGTTCAAAACACACATTAAGCTGTTAGTTAAATTAAATTTAATAGTAATTTGTCATTCACAGTGCAAAAATATTCAATTGTCATTAAACAAAAGCTTTACATTTTATAAACCAACTTTCTATTTTGATTATCCCACAGCCCAACACACATTATATTTCCTTTACGACACTTTAAAAATACCACAAATTGCAATAAGTTTACTTCTTTTGCGATGTCAAGTAAATAAAATAAAATAAAATAAATACAAAACTGTTATTTATGACAGCCACAACACTAAAACGCAGACTGCCAAACGCCAACGAAAAAGGCGTTCGATAAGCCGCAGAATGCGTGAAACAATAAAAAAAGGGGCGCGTTTTTCCACAACAAATAAAAAAATATTGTGTATATACACACATAATAAAATCAAATACAATTCGAAGCTAAGGCAACGACGAGACATGAATTTTTGCGCAATTTAACGCAAATAATAAAGTTGAAGCTTTTGCGGAAGTGAAACACTATATGAGTGTTAGGGTTGTCATGTGGCATTGGAAATAAAAAAAAGAAAAAAGAAGAACAGATATGAATGCCAACAAACACACAGTAACAAAAAAAAAAAAAAAGTAAACCCAACAAGTATATAAATATATTTAGTGCTCGAATTTTTTGCCAAAACGACTTTGCTTCTAACAATAAGTCAATAAATGTTGACAGGCTGTGAATGGCTGTGTAGCCAGAGTAACCAGAGTAACCAGAGTAGCCAGAGTAACAGCAGCATACGAGCATCGTACAACAGTCTACTTCTCACAGCACAAAAAACTCATTTATTACACGATATAAAAAAAAACAAAAGATTTTTGTTTTTTATAATATTTTGCACATCATATGGTTGATTATTGTTGTCGATGTACTACAGTATAGAAGTCGTCAACGTCAACGTTTTTGTAATCATGATTTTAAGCAGCTTTGTTGTTGTTATGCTGCCCAGGCGCCTCAGATCCGAGGCTCAAGTTCGAGGTGAATGATGCTCCAAGGCATAAAAAGTTTCATTTGTGCAAGTTTTCGGTCAAACCAAAAAAATGAGAACATCCAATGACTGGTCTTAGCTTTTATTTTGCCTTATCTGCAGCATGAACGGCGTATGCGTTCTAAATAATGTGCGATGCTTAATCTTTGAAATTGCGTGCCTTTTTTTCTTTCCGGCGTAGCCTCAAGCATGATACTGAAATTTACACGCGTCCGAACTGGCAGCATTTGATTGCATACTTAAAAAAACTATTTTTTTTTGCTCTGTGTATTTTACAACACTGTGTGATTATATGCGTACAAAGCATATAATTTGCTGCCATAGTTACAATACTTTTTATTAATTTTTTATATCTTTTACACGCTTTTCTAAACGTTTTCTAGAACATGTAATTATTTATGTTTTTTTTTTTCGTTTGTAATAAATTTGCGACAGGTTTTTTTTGCTGTATACAATTTGTGATTGGCAAAGCTGCAGTGTTGCTAAGCGTTTAAAAAAATGGTTAAGGGGAAAAATGTTCTCAGTTAAAAGAGCTGCTTCTAATTATTAATTTTTACTGTCAACAAGCTGTTGCAAGCAATAAAGTTGAGAGATAATGCGTCGCCATTGACAGCAAATGAGGTTGCATTTTTTTTTAAGTTGGTTTGAAACTTGGGAGCAAAAAAAAAATATGTATATAAAAACTTTACAATGTTTTTTCTGTGTTAACTTTTTAGCTTTTTAGAAAACTGTTTGTTTTAAGTTTTTACGATTCGTAGGTATTAATTAGATTTTTTTTTATCGTAAACAATTTTGGTTTCATAAAATTTACTCACCACGCAACATTTTTTTTTTCACCACAAATATTTTCTCTTAAGAAACAATTATTGAAAGTATTGTCCATCGTTAGCTACAACATTTTCCCATATTTTTGGCATATAGCATATAGATTAAGCGTAGGAAGAACGGCTCGTCTTTTGAGGCAATCCACGAATCGAACCATTTTTTGGTATCGTAAGAAGTAAAACGCTGCTCAGCCAGGGCGTGAGTTATCGATCTGAACAAGTGGTAGTCAGAAGGGGCTATGTCTGGGCTATAAGGGGAAGGGGTAGCACATCCCAATTCAACGCCTCCAACGAAAAACCACATTGTCGTGTCTTTTGGCATATTTCGGCCGTTTTGCTTCAATCCTCGGCTCAATTGCATCAATTGTTGTTCACCAGTGATGGTTTGGTTAGGTTGTAGTAGGTCATAGTACACAAAACCCTTCTGATGCCACCAAATACAGAGCATGAGCTTGGCAAATGCTCAAAATAAATATGTTGTTTACTCTTTAGTGGAATGACACATACTGAAAATTGAAGCTTATGAAGTAGGCTTTAAAATGAATATAGTCACAGGTTCACCCGATACGATTTAGTGTTAGTTACGTCATCTTTTATGAATCCTTTGAAATTATGAATCCTGCTTTTCCATTATATGAAGCCCTCTGAAAGTGGGTCATATGCAGTGCAAGGAAAGAGATAAAGAAAAGTATGCAAAAATCACTCGCATGAGCTTGATGTGCCCTCCATTTCCTTTCTATCCTCAAAATTTTTTTTTATTTGATTCAAATGGTGTAAATCATAAACTTTCATTTAAAACTTAATAGCACTTATAATTCACAAATGGTTTGTTAACAGTTTTCTCAGCATTCTGCTCAAAACTACCATAAATAGCTACGCTATACATATAATGCACGCTACATAAACGCATATTTCAAATTGAATTATTTAATATTTCACAACATACAAAGAGCTGAATAATATGAGATGAAACTGATATACGACGAATATTAGTAATTGAGCTATCAGAAATTTGTGGGGATGTTCTGCCCACATGCATGTTCAACCTACAATTTTCATGGTGAAAACAAAATGTTGGTCTCTATTTTCCCCAAATCGCCAATATGTGCTTACGAAATATATTTTGATCTTTCCATATAGCAACTCGTTTAGAGTTCAGATTATTTGTGAAATCTTTGCAACGGTATCATTTAATATATTATAGTCCAAACTGTTTTATCACAGTAAACAAGTTTATATGTGGGTTTTGTTTTTGGATTGTCCCTCAAATTCTGTCCATTTCAATTAAATTTATGGAACAAAAGTTTCTTATCCAAGAGATACAAATAGACAAACTTTTTATTATTTTCTCCAACGTCAAAATGTGGCCTTAAGTAGGAAAATTAACAAGAAATAATTAAGTAGAAAACATAATGTGTCCACATAGCTAGTTTAGTTTTGCGATTTCTGTGGCAGTATTTGTGGGAAATCTTTTTAGTAGGGTGATAGTTCTTATAGCTGGCCTAGAGCATAGTTTCGAAGTAATCTACGTTGCACTCTAGTCAGGGTGGCAATATTTTGCACGTTCTGATACAGAACGCACTTGATACAATTAGCTTCTTTTTCTATATGAATGCACACATTCTTTTAATAATAGAATGAAAATTTATTTAGGGTTGACAACTACAGTCGGTGGTGTTGATGACGACAATAAGAATAGCACGTGCTAAAAATCATTGGAAAAACAGCGGAAAAGTGTGGACAGCTGGTGACAACACACACACACACATATATATATATATATATATATATATAAAAGAGAATCGGGAAAAGCGTGCTAGATATTTGTTACGGTAAGGGTGAATGAGTGGGTGGATGTCTAAGTAAGTGGGTGGATGTTGAGCTGTGTCGGAAGTCTGCGGTGCGATGCTATCCAAAGCCGGATGTATGCTTTGTATGCGCAGCAGGAAATAATTATTGCGGTGTTTTTTTTTTGTCAGTTACGATTCCATGTTTAAGTTTACCAACACTGAACACAAGCAAGTTGTAGGCGGCGAATAGCAGCAATGCAAAACCTGCCGTATGTATTGTTTATTAAATTTTCACATGCATGAATATATATACAAAGTGAAGAAAGCAATAGGAAAGCGAAAAGAAGTGAAATTGCGTAAAAGATGATGCTGCTTTTGCCACTCCACAAAACTTGACTGTACAGTGACTGTCAACAATCGTAGCACAGCATTTGATAAAGTGCGGCGCCTCATGCCTGACTGCTTTACAAGCTACTATACTCATGGGCGGTTTATTGTCTGTCAACAAGCGGCAAAAGTTGAGATCCCAAGAGTCCTAGAGCAGGCAACAACTTGAAAATATCAATAAAACCAGCTTTACTCAGTGGAGCGTTTATAGCGCCTAAAAGCAGGCAAGCAGCAGCTGCAGCGGCAGCAGCAGCATTAGAAGCCTACACGACATGCATGATGCTGCGACGACATGTCAAAACTGAAGAATGTGACAGTGTTGGCATTCACAGTGAAACACTTTTTTTTCTTCTTTTATTGAATGCTCTCTCTCGCACGCCAGCTTGTTCTAACGGTACATTCACTGTGTCTGTTGTTTCCTGTAAAAGGTTGCTTACTTCCTTTTGGTATTTACAGCATTTTTTTTTTCAATTTTTTTTTTTACGCTTCAACATTGTGGTTATACTTTATACTTGTCTGGACATTTGATTAATGATGCTTACATGTCTGCCTCTTCGTCGACGTAGTAGTAGTCATCATTAGCAACGTTCTTATTGTTGCACACTTATAGCTTCAATGGGTTTTACATTATATTCATTCGAGTTTTTTATTTTTCATTTGATGGTTTTTGTTGGGAAAATATATTTCTACTCTACACTTGCCTTTGTTGTTGTTGCTATTGCTGCTGTTTTCATTGTCGTCGTGTTGGCAACACTTTGAAGTGTGCGACGCACCTTTTGCTTCTTTACAACACTTGAAGTGCTTACCTTATTTTTCCGCTACTTAAAGTTTGTTGTCTGGGGAGTTTTTCTCTTCATTAATAAAGTGTTGTGCACTCTAGCTTAAAAATGTGTACGAGCGAGAAAAGCGAAAAATATCAAGCTACTTGCTTGCTACAGTAATGTTCAAGTTGCTTTGCTATTTCCACTTCGTTTCGCATTTGTCAACACTGACATGCTGACAATAAGTGCGCTGTGACTACCTCACTCGTTGTTCGTAATGCCTCAAATACATTGCGGCATGTCAACCAAGGCTGCCTAATTAAGTTTAAGGCGCACTTTATGCGCCTGCAGTACTTTATGAGTTTCAGAGACTAATTGGTATGGTTGAAAACACTTAGAAACAACTTCAGTTACTTGTATAAAATGTATATGAAATGTTATGATTCGAAATGTCGCATTTTATTTATGTTCACGTACTTGATTGATTTCTAATTGCATGTTTTATTAAGATAAGATAAGCGTAACATGTAGAATATATGTACGAGTGCTGTTATAAATACAATTATTTTTAATTTACAATTGCTTAGAATGTTATTCACAATTTTTTATTTTTAATAAATATAATGGAACTTTGTTACCAGCGAATCTAATTCCATGCAATTTGGTCATGTACAATATCTTATTATTGATAGTGATCTGTTTCAATGAATTGCTATTTTTAATTTGTTGCTGTGCATGTCAATGTGAATTTAGGAAAAACCCCAAGTATAAATTATTAAAAACTAAACAAAAGTTTCAATATAAATGCTTAATTACAATTCATCAGAATAATAAAATATGGCAAATTTGTTGTGATTATTTTGCAGTTACTATTATAAACTGAGACAAATACAGGGTGTCAACAATGTTTTGGGGTTGTACGACAACTTTAATTTATATATAAGTATTTACAAAGCCGAGTTGTGAGTCGTGTTTACATTAAATGCAAACAAATAACTTTAAATTCACCACGAACAGCTGTTTTTGCAGCTACATGTGACTGTCGGTAACTGCTTCTTCGAATGCATGTGAATGATAACTATTTAATGTAAGTTTTTCTTTGTTGTAATAGATTAAATGAGCTTTTTAAAGAAAATACTAAATATTTAAACTGAACTGAACTTAAGTAACAATTAAAAAATTCACTGAGCATAAACTGTGTTATTATATTGAAAAACAAATCTTAATTCTTAACGCTATTACTTTTTAGTGGGAATATTTTTTAAGAATGGTCATTAAATAAAGTAGTTTTTGTACATACATTTAAATTGGGTTTAAATGTTTAAATTTTGCTAGAAAAATGCGTTATTTTCTAACTTTTTTTGGTCGGGTTTTTCATACTAAAAATCTATATATTTCTCACAAAACTTTAAAAGTAAAAGCTAAAAAATTTTAAAAACTTCTGTTCTTTAAACATTTTTATTTTGAACATTTTTCATGTACCATTTATTATTTATTGTGTCACCTTATATAAAATTAATACAAACGCTACGGATAGTTTATTATTTATTATTCACATAAGAACGATAGAAAATATTATTTTTTACAAATTTAATGCATCCAACAGCAACAATAATAAGAGAATAACAATAGCAGAAACGAATAGAAATGCTTGTAGCACTTACAGCTGGCTGTCCCTAAAGAACAGAAATGCGCCTCATACTGCTACATACTTTGCACAGCTTTATGCGGATGAATTATATTGCCTGACTGGTTGTGTGACTGACTGACTGACTGTAAGTTAATTACGAATTCTGTACGCGAATTGTGTTGTTTGCGACAACTGACTGTCTCTTTTCTACATGCACATCTCACTTACTTGCCTCGCTCTCATTCACTCACTTTGTTTCGCTCTCTCTATCTTTATACCCTGCTCTGTAGGGCCAATGGTATACTACGTTTCTGCCAACCTCTGTACGAAGAAACGATGACAGATTCCATAAAGTATCTAAATGTATTCTTAATCAACTGCAAAATTTGAGTCGATATAACTATGTCCGTCTGTCTGTCTGTTCGACTCTCGTATCTATGTATGAACAAACAGATCTCAAAGACTGTACAAGATACAGTCACCAAACTTGAATAGTTAGACTCTTCTTCTACATACGCCCATCAAGTTTATAATATTTTGTAGGTGTCAAGACCTTACCATCCACCTTACAGCTATTTGACTATTTGAACAATTATTTGATAGAGATGCTAGAAATATAATCCAATGGAAAATTGGTGGTGCACGCCTCCCCCATTTAAGGTTAAGGTTAACTAGAAAAGTGGCTGGTGTCAGGCCCCGTGTATTAAAAAAAAGCCAGTTTGTTATATCCCGAGACCTCTTTGAACCCGATGTAAAAGGCACCGGTAAAAAAGTGGATTCATGGGTGGGGTAAGACTTCCTTCATATAACACAAAAACCAAATTCGCTATATCTCAGAAACTATTTGACGCTGATGGCTGCAATTTGCCACATACCTAAAGGGAACCATGAAAAAACAAATCTGCAGGAATAGTGTGCAGTGCCCTGACTCGCCCAGTAAAGAGAAAAAGCAAAATCGTCATATCCTTGCAATTAATTGCTCCAGACAGTTGAGGTTTGGTACATATTATGTAGCAATGCAAATGGGCGAATTGTCACTCGTTGCATTTTCAGTGGAGGATTTACATATGTAAAGAGCACTAGGAAAAGAAAAGGAGCATAGGCGCATGACGAGAATGATGAGATTCGGTAGATAGGCACTGGAAATTGCATTCGCCTTGAAATGAAAAGTGATAGGGTATTTAAAAGTCGTGAACGCATTCTTACTTATTTTGTTTGTATTTGTTAAGTGGCGTGTTATTTTTGCATTTTTCAGCATTTAAACATTTAATTTTAGAATTCTGTGCGTTATTTTCTAGGTTTTTATTTTCCCATTTTTTATATGCCAGTTGTTTTTTTTTCCGTTCTCACATGTAATTATTTTAAAGCGTAATTAGTAATTTTATGCATTTTGTTGTGGTGGTTTCTGTAGTTGTTGTAGTTACAGCCACCAAGTGTTTGTTACTTTGTGGGAATTAGTAGAGCGGAACCATTGCGCTGCGGTGCCTAGCATATTCCAACGAGTACAAGTACTTCAAGTTGGATTGAGGCTCGTTGGGGCTGAATGAGCTTAGACACTCACTCTATGTGTGTGTGTGTGTGTGTGTGTGTGTGTGTGTGTGTGTGTGTGTGTGTGTGTGTGTGTGTGTGTGTGTGTGTGTGTGTGCGAGTTTAGTTGGGTTTCTGGCTTAGTTTTATATTCTTTGTTATTAAAATAAAGAAGAAGAAAAAATTATGCGCGCTTTAAATTTCAGTCGAGTGTTGCCATTGTGAGGAAATTCTTTATTTGACATTCACAGTAAAGTGAATTTGATAACGGTATTCGTGAGATGTTCTTAGTAACCGAGGTTATGAATTGAAAAACTCTGCTATTTATTTAGGCTTAAGTTATGAACTATCTTTAAGTAACTATAATATGGGTTGTTATATATGTGTAATTTAAAAATGTACTAACCTACTCTCGTTCACTCATACTCTCATTCATATCTTTCACACATACTCATACCACACACATATATACCAATTATTATAGATACACAAAGGAAGCATTAATAAAGTCACTCAAGTTACGCTCAAGCAATGCACAACACGCGTATTTCACTCGGACACCTCAAATACAACAACTGGCGACGAGTATAAAAAAGAAGAACAGCATTCAACATCTTCGCCGCAAACTGCTTAGTCAAACATGGGTTCTTCGCCTCTACAACATCATGTTCAAAGAAGATCCGACCAACGCCGTTCAGGAATACCAATACGGAGAAGCTCTCGAGTGCGCCACAATGTTAACCGCTTTAGTCCTCCTGATTTCAGAAGACACAGGAATACTAACGTTTAATTGTAATTTAAAGGAGGAGATATGTTATATATGTGTAATTTAGAAATGTACTAACCTACTGTCGTTCACTCATACTCTCATTCATATCTTTCACACATACACATACCACACACATATATACCAATTATAATAGATACACAAAGGAAGCATTAATAAAGTCAGTCGTTAAGTTACGCTCAACCAATGCACAACACGCGTCTTTCACTCGGACACCTCAAATACAACATGGGTAAACTGGAACTCTTAGTATGGTATACCAACTTCGTGTTGTGCTGTGCCTAAAAAAACTGGCACGCGCTCATTTCTATGTACTAATAGATACGGTACTAATATGATAGATGCTACTTCAGATATCACATAACTCTCTCTGATGATCTCAACCGTTATACTTATATTATGTGAAAAAAAGTACCGGGATTTGTGAAATAAAACACAATTTTCATTTAATCATCAAAACTGATTTTGTCGCCTTCGATGCTTGTTGAGAAAAATCTTGTCTCTCGTCGCTTCTTGAATACTTTGTATGACTCGTACGTCTGTCTTGTACCGAGTTGACACATGAAATTTGACACATAATTTAAGGCAAACTCTAGTTTTGTTCATTGTAAAACTCGTGTCAGCCAAATGGGACAAACTAAATAAGGCCGTGTTGTCAGCGTGGGATTTCTAGCATTTTTGACATCTAATGCTGACAACTAAAGATGCTAGAAATGCATTTGTTCGGAACACGCTATAAAGCAGCTGATGTAGACAAACCGGTTGGCAGTGCTGCCAACTTAGGAAAAAAATTAAAAAAAAAGATCATTATGGTGGTTTTTTTTTATTTACAAAATCCCGTTACTTGAATTAATGCAAGTACAATATATATCTACGTAATAGTATGTAAGCGTATTTAGTGCTATATACAATCGAAGTGTTTTGACATTTCAGAAGACTAACTTCATATAAACTTGTATCAAGATTATTATATATTTGCTATTTTTTTTTTTTTTAATGTTATCCAGCATATCCTTGCATTTTAAGCCACATAAAAACAAGCACATAATGCCTGAGTTGATTGCTGTTAAACTTATGTGAAATGTGCTCATTAAATTGGTAATTTATGCAGACGTTTAACCCATTAGTAGCAACTACTGTATACACAATCATCCAAACACACATTCAGTCAGTTAAGACAGACATTGATGCGTTTTTGTTGGTTGGTCTTTTTTGCTTACTCTTCTGCAACGTTTTAAAGTGTATTTTTAATAAACTGTGAAACATAAAAATCCATAACGTATGCCTTGTGGCATTGAATCGCCTTCATCGTTTGCCTTTATACCATTTCATCATGGCCATTCATGTTGTGTTAAACTAAACGCATAAAGTCACTCACTCACTCTATTACTCAGTCAGTCAGTCACTTGGTGGTCGGTCTGTCTATTTGCTTTAAGCTAGTGCTGGTTTAGTGGCGCCCCATCAAAGTAAATGAAGCTCAAAGCGTGTGTTGCTTCAAGCGTTTTGCTATTTGCTAATTAAAATTAAGCCAAAGCAGCGTAGAGCAACAATAATAATAAAAATAATAATAATAATAGTTGTAGTTGTAGTAATGACAGCGGCACACAAAGTCACGGAACCACAATCAGAACGACAATGTGTCAGCTAAGTGAAGCATATCTGTATCTGCTCTAGCTGTTGCCGGTACTTTAGGTTGCTTCCTCGTTGATTTTTTAATCGTTATCGTTGTCATTGCCGCAAACAACGCTTTGAACAAAGTCATTGTTGTCGTTATTAAGTGGCATTTGTTGTTACTGTTTTCAGTGAATGTCAGTTGTTGCTATTGTGATCCAAAAAAAGTTGGCCATTAGCACTTTAATGCTTCCTTTTACTTGAAAGAAATAGAGAGTGTTATATCACTCACGTTTTTTTAGCAACATTTTTAAGTGCATAGCAACACTGATTGGCGATTATTTATAACAAAAAATATCAGTATACTTGTGTATATCTCACAAATCGAAATAAGTGTTGTCAAGTAAAAATTTTTGAAACAATCTCATTGGTTTCTCACCGCTGGTTTCCAACACTGTTTTTAGTTTTCACTGTGAATGACGATTTCGTAGCCATGGTTGTTATTGATTTAGTCGAAACGATGCACTTGAAATTTAAACGTACATATTGTCGTCAGCCCTAGCTTTTCTGCATTGTCACGAATATGAATCACCATACTCATAGTAATAGTTTTTGTTAATCTTCCAGCAATTGTTGCGGTTTGTTGAACAAGTTCATCTGACTGTCGGTATTTTCACCTAGCTGCCAGTCACATGTTCATCACGCGTTGCCAAAACATTTCGCACAAACTGACTAAATGAATCCAAACGACTGTGCTCACGTCTTTTCGATAGACAAATTGAAAGTTATTGACTGTTTATTATTACTTCTGTTTGACTACAATTTATTGCTATGCAGTAATTTGATATTTTTTTAATAGAAGACAAAATAATAACTTATTAATTGCCAAAATACTACTACCCACTGTTTCTAAATTTATTTATTATTAAAATGTTTGATGAACGCAGTTCAATGCACATGTTTCTAATTAGTTGCACACACTTCCTCTCTACATACATATAAAATATTACGATTCGAATGGGAGATCGGAATTGAAATTCGTATATATACGTGCAAATAATAAAAATCGCTTAAAATGCAGCCAAAATGAATTCACGCTAACGTTGCAATAAAACTTTATTGGTAATTCATCGTTTTTTTCTATGCCGCCCTTCATTGCTTTGCGTCTTATTTGGAACATTCATTCGATGGTTCACTGTTCAAGCCGGTAGCGATTGTTGTAATTACAACAACTTCGAGTAGAGCAGCAACTGCAACGCGACCAACAGAATTACAACAATCAGCTACAGCTGCCGCTTTTAGCTCAATTGCTAACTACATATCTCGTACATAGTATATGTACATCAAACCACACAGATACACAATACAACACACACACAACCAAACACTTACAATGCGCATAGTTGTTGCTATAATTTCTTAATCATCGAAGTCGGTTCTGCAGTTGGGGTTTTTTTTTTCATTTCGCTTTCGCCCTCAGCTGAGGAAGCTACAGATTTCAGTATTTCCACAGTGCACGAAATAATTCTAGGGTTATATTTAAAAATACATCCATTTGTATGGAATAATCATAGTCATTTTAGTAAAAATGCTGTAAGCCATATAGATTCTGGGTCTGATAACTATAAAAAACAAATTTTTTATTTAATATTTAACTTGAAGACGAAGGGTGGGATAAGACTCAGATGGTTTGGTGGTATTTTAATTTGCATTTTTTGAAAATAAATCATAATAGATGCTAAACCAATTGTTTGAAATCGTTTTGATGATTGATTGATTGAATGAATTTAAAATGCCGAATATAGGTTATATATGAGTAGAAAATAATATCGAAAAGAATTCAATTTCTATTAAAACTTGTTGAATGAGTATTTCTGATGTGGTTTATTGCGAAATGGAAACCCAAATGGCTCTGCCCATATCTGAAGGGAACAACCAAAAAATTTAGGATGTGATCGCAAGCCTAAAGTCATTCAAGTCTCCATGGTTGATGTTCCAGCAATTAAAGCCCTAACGACCAACTGCATTGGGCTACTTGCGGCAATCCCAAACTTCGCTTTCTGTGGAAATGTGCCGAGGTTATTCTCAAACTCATTCTGTCAAGCTGTATGACGTGACAATCCTATCAACCGTTTGCGGAAATTTTTTCAAAATAAGACAGACGGCTCACAGAGCGCCGTCTACATATCGAGACTAAGATATTCAGATTCTGGAAAATTAACTGTCTTCTGTGTTATCAGTCAAAACGGAACTGAAACCGTGGTCAGAATGTATCTTGTTACCTTTGAATCTTATCTCAATTCTTCAAAAATTTCTACTAAACTTAACAGGAAACTCAATAACCATACTTCAAGAAATTCAGATTAATGAGAGAATGTATGTTTTTAGCGTGATTATTTTTAATTTTTTTATTTTAAATCACATTTAGCTTAAATATTATCATTTTACCTTAACTGCTCTAACTATATAAGTTAGGTTTTTTTGCTCTCAATTTATAATTTTCTGATTGATCAATGCGTCTTTCGGATACATGACATAAATTAAATGAATGTGATGCATACAAAATAATTATTACGATTATTGTAGTTACTCAAACGAGTGCATTACAACTACAAGAATAGTTCTAGTTAAAGTTGGCAACACATGCTTTGGTTATTTTGCAACACTGCGCCCGATTTCCGTATTATTTTCGCTATAAATTCACTTTGACTTCCGCGTCGAATGTTGCTGTAGCTGATGCTGCTGATGCAACTGATGGTGCTTCTGAGCACTGAGCTGTTGAATTTTGCTTACTGCTGTTGTTGCAGTTTTCATTGCTGCTCTTGTTGATGTTGCTGCTGATTTTGTTCTACTTCTTCTAAGCTCATTGAGGCGTGTGAGCAGCAAGTGTTGCTGTCGATAGTTTTTATTTTGTTTGTTTGTTTGTTTGTTTGCTTTATGGATGCCTGCTTCTTGTTGTTTCCTTCCGTTTTTAATTGATTTCGAGTAGATACACAGGTAAGCATTATGTGCGCTGAGCTCATTGAAATCGTTGCGATGCAACTTCAATCTACTTGAGCCGTGTGCAGCAAAAACTAGTCGACAACAGAAAACAGCAAATAGCAAACAGTGAACAACAGCAGCAGTTGCAACTGATTAGCTTTTGCAACATTACCGCACGCCAACGTCTGCTTACCACAACTTATCAAAGTCCTATGTACAGGTATATGTATGTGGTGTACCTCTACTCCATGTTCGTCTGGCATGTGGCGCTTCATTGCACATCCGCTCAAAACGATCTCGACTTTTTTTTTTATTAATTTGTTGTTACTGTTTACATTCGATTTCTAATTAAACCTTGCCACACTAATGTTGCACATTTCGTGCTAAAATCAACGCTAAAATGTTGCTGCCATGGTGTTGTGTTAATTACAAGTCAGACAGCCAGCCAGCTAGCCAACCAAGCTTCTATGTTTCATGCTGCCCGCCTCCATTTTAAATCCCATTGGCGGCTTATGTAGTAAATTTGCTTTGAGCATTAATGTCGATGCTAATCAATTCGATTTAATATTTTTTTCTCACGCTCGCAATTTGTTTTGAATTTGTTATAGCCTGTATGCATAGTTTACAAGGGTATATGCATTTTGTGCAAATGTATGTAACAGGCAGAGGGAGGCGTGTCAGACTCTATAAAATACACATATTCTTGATAATCATCGGAAAATTTGTCGAGACTAAGACTAAGACACTCTTCAGATAAAGATTACTCAATACAAACACCCAATACAAACATCAAAAAATTGTTTGATGTGTTGTTAATTACGTCAAATTTGGTGTATCTTACGTAACTCCTAATAAAATTGATTTATTATACCATTCACACATAGTGTGAAATGTTATTAGCAGTTTGTCTGAAAGTTTGTAACGCATTAAAGGAGCCATCGTAGACCCCATAAAGTATATATATATATTCTTGATCAGCTCGACGAGACGAGTCGATCTAGACATGTCCGTGTGTCTGCCTGTCCGTCTGTTTAATAGAAAGTCAAGATTTTCCCGCCACGCCCACTTTTTCGGGTAGCCCCCATACAAATCCACCGCCCACTCTTGACTTTGTGGTTGTGGTCTTGTGGTTTTATTGTAGTCAATATCAACTTAATAATTGGTATGGTAACTTCTAGTGGTCGTATGGTTGTCCCCATACAAACCTACTGCCCACTTTTGACTTTTTTTATGAAAACTTCTTTATTAAAGTCAGTTTTAGGTTGAAATGCAATGTGGTGCCTTTTTATGGTCAGCCGCTTTACATACATAGACTAATGGTTGTGGCCCGCCCACTTTTTAGGTTAGCCCCTATACAAACCCACCGTGCACTTTTGTGTTTTTTATGACAAAATTTTTCATTTGATTTTGTGGATTTTAGTGGAGAACCGCTTCATATACATATACAAATGGGGGAGTCCCGCCCACTTTTTGAAGTAGTTCCATAAAAACCCACAGCTCACTTTTATGCATTTGTATGGAAAACGTCAATATCAACTTGAAATTCGATATGGCGGCATCTTACACATCTACTACATCACTTCATACACATATACTAGTGGGCGTGTATCGTCCACTTTTTAGAGTAGCCCCAATTTAAACCCCCACTTTTATGTTTTACAATACTATTCAAAATTTCGTGTGAATAGTTTTAGAGCTTCGGTTCAACCGAAGTTAACGTTTTTTCTTAATTTTGTTCTAATTTAAGCTGAAAATGTCCAAATTGGCGTAACTTACAAAATATTCCATATAGGTCTCGATCGGACCACTAAAAGGGGTAGTCTCCATAAAACTTGTTCTTTATTCTTAAGTTCTATATGAACATTTTTTTCTTTTAATTTTTAATTAATTCTTATTTTTCATCAATTCTAATAAAATTTCTAGCTTATGTCCAGATCGGACCACTAAAAATATAATCTAAATATATATATATATATATACATAGGTAGCCTTAAACTAGGTACAGCGTATCTCGAAGTCGTACACACCCGACTGCAGCAATCTTTCGTGTTGTTTCATTGATTTGTTTTTTTCGCTTTCATTAATTTTTTTTTCGGTTTCCCATTTTTATGTTTGTATAATTATTTTTTAATTAAATTAAAAATAAAATCAATATTTATTTTATTAATAATTTGTTGTTCTAATTCTATTTGCAGGTATGTGCCTATCATTCAAATATCTACGCTATATTTGTTCTTTTGTATGTTTTTGTTGATAGCTGTATAAATAAAATACCCAAATGGAGTGTAAATATTATTGAGGTAAATATAAAATTAAAAAAAAGAACATACGCACACACAAACACACGCACGTATTCATTCTGCAAATATTTGTATTAAAAATTTGAAATGAAATCATGAAATTTTTTTTTTAAACTTAATAACGATCTGCTGTTTTGTGTATGTGTATGTGAACAATACAATAAATATCAGCGGTACTGTTCCTGAGATACATGTGGTATGTTTAAGTCGTACAACAAAAGCAGACCACACAGGCGTATGGTTAGAGATAGGCCCCGACATGACATGTGCACGTACAATTATGTTGAAACACACAGAAATGTACTTCAAAAATTGTTTATCGAACATTTTGTTGGTTTAATATGTACATTTTTTTATAAATTTAACAATTTTGCCATCACTAATCAGAGCAACTCAAACGTGGTCCTTTTCAATACAAAATATATATGTTGGGCCGTACTCTAATTATTATATAATATAAACGAATAATTAAACAGGGGGGGGGGGGTAAACAATCGCTAGTGTTGTAAAACCAGACTACAGTTCTGCATGAATTAATTCATTCTAGCCGTTTTTTGAATATTCCTTCATTCACATTCAATTGATGAATGAAACATATTCTAATGATATGTTTAATTCATCAATTCATTTCGTTCAATGCAGTATGAATTCCACTTCACTTTGAGTGAATGCAATGCTATTTTATTTCACTATGTATGTACAGACATTCGAAACATTCATTCATTTGAATGTTTCGAAATTTTGTATAAATTCAGTTGTCTTTCGTTTTTGATATTAACACAAAGACTTTTTGCAGCCGAATTGACTTGACGAGTAGCGGTAGTAGTGGTAGTTAGCAAGAGGTAGTTAAGTGCTTACATTTTTTAAAAAGTAATTTGCCGTTCTCTGCATAATTTCAACACTCTTACATCTTTCGAAACTCTGCATTTACACTGCAAAAAGCAAACAAGCAGAGATAAAAAGAAACAGACCGACTCAGTAAAATTAAGCGCAAACAGCGTACTCGAATCTATATCATTCATTCATTCATCCAACTTCATAAAAAGTCGTACTTCACTGGCTTCGAATGAATTATAATCAAAATCATTCACTCCATTTACATTCATTTTTCGTTATATTTGCGTTATATTTCAAAGTGACGACGAGAACAAGTTTACTCTGTTAAAAAAGTTTAAATGGTATATGCACAATAAGTTATTACATAATTTAGATTCAGATTTGATTGGTATTCCGAATTTCAAACATAATTTATGGAGAATAAATTGGTGTGTACTAATCAGCTTTGATCTTTTAAAGCTTTGGTACTTATTTGTCCCGATTTAGCGAAAATAAATGCGAACGTTTATTTTTGATATGCTTCGAAATTAAACAACTAATACAACTGAAACTCGAGTTAGAACAATTTTAGTCTTTCCTATTCTATAAGATACTCGAATTATCGTGAATTTGTGTTTCTAATATTATTTAATTACTAGCTGGTACCCGGCGCGTTGCCACCGTTCCCCTGCCACTCCTTTTCCCTGGCACTTATTCCCCCTGCCCCACCTTCCCCATGTCCCTTCACTCTAGCTTCAATTCTCCTGTCCCTTCCACCCCTTCTACAGCCCCCCTTACGCTGACACCATTCCCTGCCCCCTTCGATCCTATTCACATGTATACAACATTTCATCCCTCAATCTTAAATGGTACCCAGAGCGTTGGTGCACTTTCCCTTGCCTCTCCTTTCCCCTGCCACTCCATCCTCTGCCCTGCCTTCCCCTGCCACTCAATCCTCTGCCCCACCTTCCCCTGCCCCACAAGCCCTTTTACTCTAGCTCCAATTCTCCTACCCCTCTTCTCCTGTCCCTTCCACCCCTTATACAACCACTCCTTACGCTGGTCCCATTCCTCTGTCCCTTGCCCCTACCTCTCCTCTCTTTACCACCCCTTTTCCCTGCCCCTTCAATCAAATTAACACGTATAGGACATTTCATCCCTCTATCTTAAAAGAAAGACGGCGCGTTTCGATCCTATCCCCTATCTCTCATTCCCCTGCCCCTCCTTCACCATGCCCCTTTCCCTCCTTCACCATGCCCCTTTCCCTAAAGCTTTGAGATGATTTAATTAAAAACATTTCAAACTCTGAATATAAATTTTACGAAATAAAATAAGAAAAATCAATTTGCCAGAAAAATCATATGATAGTTGTAGTCGGCCTATAAAATTTTTTTTTTTGTGGTAACCCCACCTTATCACTTAGGGGTATAAAAAATAGCTTACGACCTGTTCACAGATCTACCAAAAAATTTCATACAAATCGACGTTTCGGAGGATTTTGGTTACAAAGACTATGTGACACGAGAATTTTATATATATTAAGATATTGAGGGTATTCACCACCGCTACAAAATCAAAGCGAATAAGAGAAATGAAAAGTGTTATTCAATAAGACTGTGGTTGAAAATTTGTTTTCAATTTGATAAATTTTAATTTACAATCTATAGACACACAGATCTTCCAATACATAAACTATTTCAACAATAAAAGTGCTACCAAGTTTAATAAAAATATGTCAATGGTTCACATTGTTGACTGACTACTTTACTCTGGTGATTTCCTTAATATAGTTATTTATTTATTTACTTTGTTTGAATTTGGTTGGAGTAAAGAGAAAAATCACTGCTATATAGGTAAGTATGTTTGTTCTATGTAACAAAAAACACATTTCAATTTCTTCGACGCGTGATTACCCCTATGAAAATTGTGAATGAAGTCAATTATTTCCTAAATAACTTTTTCTTATTGTCGAATAATGTAGGTAATATATACAAAAAACAATATTAGTGTTGGAAAATGCTTAGGTAGCCAGCTTTTGAGATATCTGTGATGATAAGCTTATTTGAAATGCGATTTTGAGGCAAACATATTTTTGCTACTCCATATTTTTCATTGATTTTTCTGTTTGCGGTAAGCAAATACAATGAAGCGCATTCATTATTATATATTATGATTATTATTCTTCAGGCGGCACACGATAAAATCGAGCACGCGCGCATACAACATAAGTACAAACAAATACATGAAATCCAGTGAACTTGACACAAATTTCGTGCATTCACAATGCATTTTATTATTATATTTTTTAATTTTAGTGCGCGATGGTTTTATGTGTGTTAGTAGTGCATTAAAAGATAAATAATATTTTTTTTATGTGGGAAAAGTAGCACAAGATATAAAAGTATCTGTTGCGTAACTTTACCATATATGCTTACTATTTTTGGCTAATATTTCGCTGTAAGTTGTTCAATATTATAAAAATTTTAAATATTTTCCTAATTCAATTTAAACCAACTTTAAGAAACAACTTCATCTTTTGTGTCATAAAATTTTGCATAACAATGCCGAGTTAGAGTGTAAGATTAGCTCCAAAACAGTGAAGGCAAGTTAAATCTGAACGTATGTCGTCTTCGCACACAATATATTCATACTACCAAGCTAAGGCTATCAAAATTTTGTCATGTATGCTGTTGTGGCTGCTGCTGCTGCTGCTAATTTGCATAACAATTGGTTGCCTTACATTGATTAAAGCTTTACTTTTTGCTCGACTGACAACGTCGTTACTGCCATATCTAATTTTAAATGTCATTTTATTAATATTTTTCTTAACACGCAGTGCGCAGTAAATTGAAAACAAATTTAAATGTTAATTTTTGCTCGTATTTCAATTTTCGAAGAATGGTGTTTGTGCAAGATACATTTGGAACATTTGCGCTGTTTTTTTTTTTTTTTTTTATTTGTGTTGAGTGTTCGAAATGGTGATTGTAGAGAAGTCGCAACGGTAAATACTAGTATGATTAAGGTTACCATATTGCGCATAATTTTTAATGTCAATGGAATATTTAGTGCTAAATGTAGGTCAAGAGTTCATTAATTTTGTTGTCATTAATATTTTAGGTGCTGCGGTACGTACAATTTTGCTAGGACCTAACGATCAGTAGTTAGTTAAATCGTTAAAACTAACGACCAGTAGTTAGCGAATAGCTAGTTCAATAGGTCCACGAACCATCAGCCGAAGAACAGGGAACGAGGCAAAAGAAAATTGTATCACTTTCTTTGGTTTTTAGCTGCGTGTCTGTGTGTGCTGTGCTATACATATGCACCTAGCATGCGACACTGTTGTTGTTTCGCACTTTGGGCATACATTTTGCTATAGAAAGACAGATAACGAAGATAGATTAAATTGTTGAACTGTTAATGCAAAGATCTGCGAGTGTGTACAACAATGCCCAGCGTATTCTGAAGCGCATTACAAAAACTACTGTGCATGACGAGCATATGGACTGTTACAAATTAAGCAATGTTACCATAATGAAACATTTTTTTTTTTCATTGGTTGAATCTGTAATAATATGGTCACCTTGGCATATGTAAGAGTGTGTGTGTGTGTGTGTGTGTGTGTGTGTGTGTGTGTGTGTGTGTGTGTGTGTGTGTGTGTGTGTGTGTGTGTGTGTGTGTGTGTGTGTGTGTGTGTGTGTGTGTGTGTGTGTGTGGAGTATCAACATGAAGATACTAACCAGTGTTGTAGGTCACACAATGAAATTTTGTTGTACAATGTTATGTTGTGGTTGCCTCTTGCTAACTTTTGCTATGTACTTTAAAGGTCTTCGGTGTATAATTTGCATATAGATAATTTAATTTAAGCAGTGGTTAGCAGCACGACTTATTCGCGCTCTCAAGTGATTACAATGAAGATGGAAAAGGTCTCGTGTGTGGGGGAATGGGTATTTGAGGGAGCTTTCGCTACGATAATCTTATATTTAGTAGTTGTCTTCATCAGATGGTTTTTTCTTTCGTGTTTCTTTTTTTTTTTATTTTTGCGCCAGAAATGCAATGAACTGCAATAACTTGATGAGTAGTGTTGTGAAAAGGAAAAAAAAGGGAGCAAACAATACCAAAAAGGGCGCAAAAAAAGGTTGCATAAGAGTGAGAGTACTAGGAGAAAGTGTACGTATTTGGAAAGAGTAAAAGAGACTTGGACTAAAGTATGCAAATGCAAGCGTGTTGAAAAGAGTAGGAGCAACATCTGCAGTTGCGGCGGCTGCGTTGATGTCTTTAGTATTTTTGTTGTTGTACACGCCCCTTGTCTTTTTGCTACTGCTGTTGTTGTTGTTGCTCTGAATGCGATTTATTAATGTCAGTTCATCATGACAAGTGGCGGTAAAGCTGACGAACGGACGGACGTACCGACAGACAGACAGACAGACAGACAGACAGTCAAGCCGCCGGCTGTTGCATTATGCTCGACATCAGTGTGGTTGTAGTTGTTGTAATTGTTGCTGCAGCATCATGTTGCAGTTGCTGCTGCTACAGATGATATGGTTGTTATTTTTCTTATTGTTGCACATATACGTTTATATATAGAGAGAGAAGTGTAAGCAAACACCAGCAGCAGATGTTTATTTAAACGGACAGCATCATGCCACGGGGCAAGGGGAATGTCAAAGTGTATAAATATTCTTATGTATATCTATGGGTATGTGTGTGTTTGCGAACATATTCACATGACAGACCGACAGATAGACGGACGGACGTACAAACTGACATACTTGACAGACTATCTGACAAAGTCATTCATTCATTTATATATTTATTTGTTTATGTGAAGAGTTTATGTGTTGTCTTTGTTGTTGTTGTTATTGTTGCTTTTGTGTGTTTGTTCTTTGGAGCTTTTGGAGCGAGAGCGCAGAGTGCACACATATCCAAATTGTTGCGCTTCATTGCTGCCGCTCACAACAAAAACAACTTCAGTAATATCCACATCAGACACATGCATGTATGTATGTATATAGTAGATGTACATTTACATATAGCAATCAACTTTGTCGTCTCATTAACAATTTCATTAACATGATTATTGTGTTTATATTGTTGTGCCGACAGAGCATCTCATTAAAGGGTGCTTCAAAATAAAGATAAAAAAGTAAAGTTGCAAACATTCCCAAAGCATTTTTTTCAGGTTTTGAAATGGTATGTTATATATTTTTTTTGAAGATTTTACTAAGTTTGCACAAAATACCTCAAAATACAAACAATGCAGTTCATATAGATACAAATATAAATAGATACAAACATTTAGAATATGCGTTGTCACCGTGATTGAAGATCAAGTACAACAGTTAAATTTACAATACAAATTATTACTATTGGTGCTAATGAAATTCAACAACATTTAAATTAATTGAAATAAATTGAAAGATTTTTTTACTATTGACACATGTATAGCTAGTATTGTATAAATTGTATAGCTCTCATACAAAAATTCATTGTCTTTAATTTGTTGTATCGAACATGTTTGAAATAAAACAATTAATTTTGTTAAAATAGTAAATAATAGTAACAGTTGAGATATGCCTGAAATCAAAGGTCTGTAGTCCGTTTCGTTATGTAACGTTTACAGTAATGTATTTATGTTTCTCCATAAATTAAATGAGTATTTTATCCTGGCGAGAATCGTTGCGTTTTCCACTGAAATTTTAACGCATTCTCCGAAAATTAACTTAATTTCTTAGCATTTTTCTTTAAACTTTGAATAAGGCTACATTTTCAGTATTGTTGATAGTTAGATACATATATACATATATAAAAATAAAAAAAACCGAGAAAAGTGAACATGTAGCTTACCCCCCCCCCCATCCTCTCACTCTCATCCACCCTTCAGGACTTTTACTATAACAACTCTTTCAATTTTCAAAACTCGTGGTTCTTTTTCGATCGACTCAAAACAGCAGTTTTAGTTTCGGGAACAAATGAAGTCACACGCAGGTCAGTGAGATGGTTCATCGACGGTGTTTATTGCATTATAGAACTTAAATTCAGTCACATTCGATTCGGTTTTTGTACAATATTCAGCTCTTTTGGAACCAGCATAACGGTACCAAAATTATGGTCAGATGTCGTGCAATCTTTGAAAAATCGTTCAATTTATTTCATAGCCTAGACACTAGACTATACTACTATATAATTTAAATATTGTTGTATTTCATTAGTATCCCATAGATATAATTTCTATTGTAAATATACTTAACTGTTGTACTTGATACATCTTCAATGACGGCGACAACGCATTACTGAATATTTGTATCTATTTATATTTTTGTATCTGTATGAACCGCATTGTTTGTATTTTGAGGTATTTTGTTTATTTTCCACTTTATATCACTCTGTAATTTCATCAGTTTATTGTGTAATCGCAAGTATCTATCTGTTGTTATTAGCTTTGAGCGCTGAAATGTTTATGTATTAAATCGTTTTTTTTTTCTTTATGATTCATTCTCTAATGCGTTGAGGCATTGTCGTAACATTTTTGTAGTCGGGTCAAGTTCCAATTTCATTTCGTGAAAAGTAACTGAATGTATTGCAATTAGCATTACGCTGTTAACTGATGAAACTCGAAAAACTATCTAGAGCAATGATGTATCGAATGTCGTTGATCTAAAGAACTTATGAAATAAGAACTTTATGTATGTATGAAGCTACTGAATGCATTTTAAAGAAAATAAATGAAACTGTTGAGAAGAAATATAAAACTTTGGCATTTATAAAATATTAAATGACAAAAAATTTTGATTGCAAATTGAAATTGCAAATGAGTAGTTTGAAACATAAATATTTTCACCTTCATAAAATCAACACATTTATTAATGACTCAAGAAATCAATTTAGTAATCATGCACTTCAAATAGGCTTCCAACATTTTGTGAGTCTTATAAACCGACGTCAAAAAATAAAATCTACAAAATATTATATATGACAAACTGATATTGTGCACATAGAAAAAGCATTGACACTGGTTTAGAATATGAATCCAGAACCAGAATCAAAACTAGCGTTAGTTTGTTTGTAACTGTAAAACCGATTTCACAATCTGACAAAATATTTGTTTGCCAAGTATGGAGTTTGTTCCAGAATCGAAATAGCAAAGGAATTATCGAAATTTATAAGCGTTAAAGCAATAAAATCTGTATATTGTTTAATTAATGAAAGTTAATTGATATGTACTTAGATACTTTCTGAAAAGAACAGCTTTCAGTTTTTAAACGATTCTTTAAATAAAAAAGATATAAAAAATTATGTTGCAAAATCAATAATCTTACAATTTACAGAATCGGAATCGAACCAGAATTCAAATAAAAAATAATCGTATTTCATATATTGAAATTTTTACTGAATACTTAATAGAATTTTTAATCCAAAATTTTAATCGGGTACTTAACATTGATTAGGAAAAACAGAAATCGATAAATAATCGAACGAAACAATATATACTATCGAAACTAACTAACGTATACCGAAATAGTACCGAAATCGGACTTCAAATTCTGAATTGTTTCTATTCTATGAAAGAAGCTGTATGCTAAACTTTTGGTTAAAAAACAACATTTTTTTTTTGCATTTTCATAAAAATCTTTATTATCGCCTTCAAAACAGGCTGCTTTAGAGTAAATACAAGCATGCCAACGGTTAATCCAATTTTGCATACACTTGCTATACACCACGGCCGGGATAGCCTGTAGTTCCTTCAGCGAATTTTTGTTTATGACCTCAATGGACTCATGACTCGTTCCCCGGAAAGGATATTTAAGTTTCGTAAACAGAAAAAGCCACAGGCTGCCAAATCTGGTGAATACGGTGGTTGTGCGATGACTTTGGTTTCATGTTTGGCCAAAAACTCCGTCACAATCAAGCTTGAATGTGCAAAAAATGCAAAAAATTCAGGTCTTTTGGTACTAGTCTGGCGGCGACGCGTTTCATACCGAAAACATCAACCAAAATGTTTTGCGTCGATCCATAAGAGATGTTGAATGTCTCTGCTATCTTTCTAATGTCAACACGACGATTTTCGTGCACAATTTCCATCACTTTTTCAATGTTTTTATCGTTAACAGAGGTGGATGGACGACTTGCATGAGGCAAGTATTCTACGATTTCAAGACCCTCACTGAATGCTTTATGCCACTCAAATACTTGCGTTCTCGATAGATTAGAGACCTCAAAACACTTTTGTAACATTTTGAATGATTCCGTTGCCGTTATTCCATTGGAAACACAAAATTTCAAGCAAACTCGTTCAATTTCTTTCCATGTTAAAAATCGCCATATAAACTTTTCGCGTCGTAAACAAAGCAGCTGTCAAACATAGACTAATTATTGCATCCCGCTCAAACTTGGCATGCATGTCAATGACAGTGACAGCCAACTTAAGTAGAAGTACCGAACCGATTCGCTTTACCGGTTCGGTTTAAATCCACCAGTCCGTGTCATTTTCAATCGGATGGTATATACGTAAAAATGAAGGTTGTTTCTATCTATGTACGAGTATGTTAGCTTAAGACACCCAAACCGTCAAACCGATTGAACTAAAATTTATAAGCAAACTTCAGATATGTTAGGAAGTATGGTCGCGAACGCTAGTTATGCTATATGTGTGCAAATATTTCAGATACTCAGTTTAGAGTATGCCTCAAAAAATTGTTTTGTCAAATTTGAAAGTACATCGAACTATGAACAGTGCGAACTGACAGCAAAATGGACGGGGTGGGTGCTCGAGTTTGAACTATTTGAAACAAATCTATGAGATTCACAAACAAATCTATCATCGGTGTCACTCTCACTGCGGAGAAAAACAAAAATAGGATACGGTTGAAGCCATAGAAAGGGCATACACGAAATTTCAAATCGTATTGTGAAATATAAACGTGGGTGGTGGCTTTGTATGGAGACTCTCCCAAAAAGTGGACGGGAAACCATCGACAAAATATATATGAACCTGAAATCCATAAGAAACTCATTAATTAATTGCTTAACGAAATTATATTTGGGATTCTACCCCAGAAATACCATAAAATTTTAATACTTACAGCTTAATGAAATTTTCAAGGTGAAGTACAAATTGTTTGGATACATTTAATCAACTTGCCGAAAAAAGCATTTGGAGACAAACATTCCTAAGTGTCTGCTACTATGAACAACTCAAGTTATCTTAAAATTGTAGTAAATTTTTATCATTAGCTCTAATAAAGTAATTTAGAAAAGCAAAAATGTATAGAACTGTGCGCGTACTATATAATGCTATTATAATTCAAAATTTTCCAGCACTTAACTCAAAGAAACTTTCACACGCAAATTAAGCATCATTTCAAAGATTATAAAAAAACATCATCAAACGATTTCACTCGGTTAGAACAATAGCAGTAACACGTTGAGTTCATATACTATAATAGTTATTATCATTATCATCAACATTTCTATTCAATTATATATTTCCTGTCAGCTCTCTAAACCATTTATATAAAAATTTTGTTTTCACTGAACAAGCTTTCAACTGATTACTGTTTTTTGACCTGACCGACAAAGATGTTATACAAACGTAGAGAAAAATCTGCCATAAATCTTTATGAACATTAATAATGATTAGATGATTTTAGAATGAACATTTTGAGGCATGTAAGCCTTTTTTTTCTTTCATTGCGCTGTGTTTACCCAAATAGAAAATAAATTTGGCGCAGCTACTTTTATGTGCTTTACAATTTGTCAAATTCACTCAACTACAGGCAAGAAAATTGTAACAAAAAAATGTACAAAAAAATGAAAAAAGCTAATATAAACTATGTAACTTGTGTTCTGGATGGAATCTGTGAGACCGAATGAGAAAAATGTATTTGCCCACGAGCTAATAAACAAAAGTAAACATGAAATTGCACATTTTTTTACATTATTCTCTGTTGAATTTTGTATTTTTGTATTTTTTTTTTGTGTTTTTGCACTGAAATTTCGGTGCTCTAATAACAAAATTAGGGTCAATTTTTATGCAAGCGTTGCCAGACTATAGAAGAGCGGGAGTTCTAGGGAGCAGTATGTTGAAAGTGAAGCAGATTGAATGTATCTGGCATATGTAGAACGGTTTATCGAAGCAGAAGAACTTTTTGGGTTACCTAACCCTTATCAATTTCTATGCAAACACTGATTACATTCTTTAGCGCTGCGAGTGAGATTTATGCTTTAAAGAAAAGTGAACCGGAATCGTGTGAGTGTGAGTGGGTGTGGGTGTATGTGTTGATGGTTAACCCCAAACCTTTTTGTGCTGCCCGATTGAACTGATTCAGTGTATGACTGGCTGTTTCCGTTTTCTTCTACGCCATTTTGTAGCATGTGTTTTACTATTTCTGCACTGTTGCTCTCATTTTGTGTGTGTGTGTGTGAGTGTGTGTGTGTGTGTGTGTGAGTGTGTGTGTGCTGTGTATAGCCGCTGGTTATATACTTGTAAACACACTTGAATATTGTAGCATGGTGGCGACTTCTGCTGATTCATAAATAAATGTTTTTTCTGCAAACATTCATTGGCCCACACATTCATCTAGACAAATGTAATCATGCTAATAAAAATACTTTTCTCAGTTAATTTGCATAAAATGTTTTCTGAAGTGAAAATGGCCATAATTTAAATACGAGGAGTATCTACACAAACACACACAATCACATACATCTAGAACTGAAGTGAGCTGTATTTTACTATTTTTCGCTCGTCACAAAATGATATTCGAATTTTCAGACATTAGGAACATATAAATATTTGAGTTGGAAATAAGTAGTATTTATATATGCTGTGCTATGCCATTTGCTCTAGCAGCACTTAAGCATTAACATTTTTTCTCCTTCTCTGAAGTTTGCCACTTTTTCTTCTTCTACGAGTTCTATGCCTATCATCTGGGGATTGAGAATTATTTAGTTTCATGATTTAGTCATAGTTTGCGAGTTATTCAACTCACTTGAGGCACTTGAGTGATGTTTCATCCCTCAATCATTTGATAAAGTTTATTTATATTTAATGTATATAGAAGGGTGAACTGGCGGAGGAGCAAAGTTTTCAGTTAAGTGTTGCACTTTTTTCGATTGGTAGTTGAGTTGTTATATACCAATTTTTATGTTTTAGTTAAATACAAAAATGATTTTTTGCTTAAAAAATTTGTAAATGTATCAATTAAGATTTTGTAATTGTATAAATTTTATAATGTTTTTAAGTTAGTATTTAAATATTTTTTGTTGATTTTTTTTTAAGTTTGTTGTTGATTATAAAAACAGCTTTCTTAAAACAGCTGGTAAACAGCAGCTGATTTTTAAGAACTAAATTCATATACTAAAAGTTAGCTGTTTTAAGGCATTAACTTCAAGATAGCTGATTTGTAACAGCTAAAATATTATACAATCAACACATAAAATATATATATTTGACAAATTTTAGCTTGGAAAATGCATATGAAATGTGACAATTGGTCCAAAGAGATCCTTAGATTGCACAAATTACTAATTCATTCCAAATAAACGGTACCTTGCTTATTTAAAACATCTGATTTTTAACAATAAAGGCAGCTGATTTTTGTAGTTATATCGTCTGCTTAAAACATCTGTTTAAGATAGTTGCTTAGCACTGATTTCTTCAGTATGTCAAAAGTTAGTTTTACTCTCAGCGTGTCAATTGGTGACAAGGGGCATGTGACAAATACTCTAATCTGTATATATTATATTATTATTCAATATTTTGTGTCACAACGCCATATCTTACTTAATACTTTACCAAAACTAATGATTGACCCATAATTTTGAAGGTTAACTTCTCAGGTAATAACGAAAAGTAAATATTTACTGGAAAAGTAGTTGGCGCCCTAAAGCGTTTTTTTTTTGAATAACAATAACCACAATTTAAGTAAAGACTAGTGAAAGAAAATATAATATATATAAAGATTTTAACGCGAAAATCGCATTAAAAATATTCCTTAACGTTTATGATCTAAAGCAGACATAGAGACAAAAAGAGATTTACTAAGGTATAAGCGTATGTGTGCGTTGTGCATTAGTGGTCAGCGATATTTTACGTTACTGCTACTGTTCACTGTTATTGAATAATAGCAGTTTGGAACTGTTACTATAGTGCGCAAATATCAGTGATTTTTGAAAACTGCTATTTGGCATTGTCCGAACAGAACTCGGACTTTAACATGAAATTCAAGCAAATTTTATACACGGACGTTTTGCATTGTCCGCATTATCATCGAACAAGGTTATTTAACATGAAAAGCTAGCCAATTTTGTACACTGCTATTTTGCACTGTTGACATTAACAGAAAATTACTATAAAACAAGCAAGAGCAACATGAAATGCTATAATGCTATTTAAAGTAATAGTTATTAAAAAAATAGCAGTAGCAGTAACAGTTTTCAAAATATAGTTTTGCACACAGTTTCACAACTCGTTGAATTACAATAATTAAAATTTTTCTTTCTTTCTTTCGTTTTTTGTTCTCTTGAGTTGATTTCGGTAGGTAGGTGTGAGTACCCGAAAAGTGTTTTGCCACAACGGCAACCCGAGTCCATCTCTGTTCTAGAAATATGCTGGTTTAAATTGTTTTTGTGTGATGTATCTAAAAGTGTTCTGATTTGAGCATATATCGATCAGTTCGGTTGAAACAGTTCAAACCACCCACTTGAGCCTGACGCTAGCACTTGATTTGCAACGCATGCTACTGAGAATATAAGTAGTAGCGAAGAGACTTTTATTAGTTCCATAAAATAAACTATCTTTTTCAATTATGCTCAGTTTTAAAATATAGAAACTTTTAATTAAACAATAAAGTTTCAATATGCATTTTTATTGCTAAAGAAGATTTTGTAGTTGCACTCAAAACCATCAAACTCAATGTGTACAGTGCAGTGAAAATATCTTAAACTTTTTTTCGATAAATGTAAAGTACAATTTGAAAGTTATGGCACAATTATGAATGAATCTTTATAGAACAAATTGAATACTGCTTAGAAAATGTGTTGAGTAATGCTTCAGAAAACTGAACAGACGCCTATGCTACTCCATATGTAAATTAACCATTGAGGTATGCGGCTGGTTGATTTTCTTTAGATACTCGCTGTATTATGTCTGTTTTGCTATTAAATTTGTACTTGTTCTATGCATAAATAATTCTTGTTGATTTTAAAACTATACTTGTTGGCGTCGTTGAGTTGATGAGTAGTGCGAAGCGTCATTGACTGACTGGCTACAATTCAAAGATCTACATAATTATTTATGTATGTACTATATCTATGGATGATGCGTCAAGCTGACGTTGATCTGTTGAAGTAGGCATCAAGTGTCGTTGCTGTTAATGATTTGTCAGACATAGCGTGTATAAATAAACCTTAAGTAAAGAAAATATATTCTCATATATGTGTGTAGAACAAGATTTCATAAGTACTTGAATCTATTTATTATTTAAACTGCGAAGGTTACACTCTCTTAAAGTAAAACTCTTTTTTAAGACTACTATTATCAACTGTTGAAGTACTCTTTTTTAAAGCTATAATTTCCGAGGCACAAACTTTTCAACGTGCAGTGAAATAAACCGACGACGACAAGGACTAATACGCTTTTTATAACTTTGCACACACACACACACACACTAACACGTTACTCACAGTTTAAGCGCCAAAAAGTTGACTACGAATTTCGTTTTTTTTTTTTTTTTTTGTTTGGCACATAAAATTTAACGCACAGCTGACGAAAGCCGACGGAAGTGCCGGCTACAGATGCCCGGGCTCGAAATGAACACAGTCTGTGTTGCCGCATTGTACAATTTTAATTGCAAAACTTTTGTCATTCTGAAACGGAACGAAAGACGTCGGACACTGTGCAATGGTGCATACAGCCGAAAAGTATGCTACAAGTTTTGAACTGCTGCTTTTTAAGCTTAATGCGGAAGATTTTGCGTTTTTTTTTTGTAAATTTTTTTTTGCGTGGTGTTGAGAAAAACAATTGTAAATTTTTATTTTGAGATTTCACTTATTTTTTTTTTTCGTTTTGCATTGTTTCCTTTTTTATTTTTTTGGGGTCACAACATGTTTAATTTTTAAAATTTTTGCGTCTGTGCGCCACAATTTCACATTAAACAATCATTAGTACACGTTTCGAGTTGCATTAAAGGAATAAAAAACGTTGCTGCTGTGTACTTTGACTGCTTCGAAGTAGAAATGTAAAAAAGACCAAATTGAATTTCACCACAAATATTTCAAAAGCATAGAGTAACTACAAGCAGGTCCAAGTAGACCAAAGCCACTTGCAAAGTTGGTCAAAGTCATTGCTGAGTGTATGAAAATTCTTTGGGTTTGGATTGTTTATTTTTTTATTTAAATAAAGTTTATGGTGTACACCTACGCACTTTTTTCTAAAGTTTCATAGCCCACAAACTTCGAGCAAAGTTTTGTGCTGTTACACAAAGTTGGTTTATTAAAAACTTGTTTTGAGCCAATTAAAAAAAAAAAATTTTCAAATATTTGTTTGGGAAATTCGAAAAAGAAATAAGTTTAAGGTAGATTTATTCACAACCCCGATTGGAAAACTCGTTTAATTTACATTTTTTGTACAATAATTTTTCTTTTAATATTACTTTGTTACTTAATCTCGTACTACACAGTCGGGTGATATGAGCCATATTTTGTTTTTGGGACATAAAATCTCACTGGATGAAGACATCAAGAAGTTAAAGAAAAACTTAAGATATCTCGATTCGATTTTTTGTCTGGTGTACTTGCCCAAACTGAACAAATATCGGTCAAAATGGAACCAATTCGAACGTGGTCAGCTCTTCGTGTACAGCACCTTCGTGCGGAATACCAACCAAAATACAGCGTGGCTCATCAACATTGAGGCAGGAGAGCAAGAATTAGAGCCGCTTTGACCATGCCGAAATATGACGAATTTCAAGTATATGCTACGCGTCACGTGATGAATTCGAGTGTGTGTCCACGCCTATAGATTCATGATAAGCTTTCTACATCATCTCATTACAAATATCATTTAGTTTGTATTCCTCTTCATGAAGTGGTAATACCAATCTTTGCCTGTCATGAGGTTGGAGGCTCAATAACATCCTTTAAGATTTCTTACGCAAGTTTATCATGTTACCATTGAATTTTATTTCAAAACTTACAAATTTCTACTGAAAGTGACGGAAAACTCAATGAACAACAACAAACAACTTTAGTTGGCTTGAATCGACGGACTTTGCTTTCACAGATCACCCGAAGGAAGCTGCTTTCTGCAATTTAGAAAGCAAAGCAAAGAAAGAAATAACGAATGCATCTTTTCGCTTCGATATTTTTTAAAAAGTGAGTCGATGGTCTCACAATATTTTAACAATAATGACACTTGACACTTTATTGTCTGAAAACTACAAAATAGCACCCGACGGCACAAATCACCCGACACTACGCTACATATACATTTTCTATTAACTAATTACAAAAGTGCTTCCAATTTTATTTTCGTTTGGCTTTTTGATTGATCTATTCGCTGTTATTTTCTAACACATGCTTAAAAAAATGTATTGCTGTTGTGGTTGTGTGAGTTTGCTAATGTCACTCTAATCAAATTATGCATGAACTCCAGACATCATGAATACCCTTGAAATTTCAACATAGCTTAAATTTCGACTCCATACTTCGCTACTTGTTTATGCCATCAAAAGTAAATATTTTTACAATTTTAATTAACCGCAAATTAATTAGTAAGATTAAGCAGAGATTTTGACAGTTTGTGTTGTTTGCACTTGTCTCAAAGTAAAAATCGTCTCCTGCCTGTATGCCTGCTTAAAATAATACAGGGTGGCACAAAACAAACGTTATGCTTTGCAATCGTTATAACTTTTTTATTGTAGGATAATTTATAGTTGTTTTTTTTTTTAAATTTTATATAAAAATGAAGAGTTTTATTGACTGTATGTATATCAATAAGATAACGTCTCTCAAATGATAGTCACATTGTGCTTCGCAAATTCATGCGCTTACCAACACTTTTTCCATGATGTTTCATAAATTCATCATGTGTTATAGCACATACATGTTTCATTACAAATATTGGTTTTCAGTTGGAGAATGCTCGATGGCTTATTCATATACACTCTTTTCTTCAAATAAGCCCAAAGAAAACAGTTGGTAGTGCTTAAGTCCGATGAACGCAGCGGCGAATTGCTTCTAAGCGAAGTAATACGCTCGTCAAAGATGTCGCGTAACAGAGCCTTTGTGTAGCTTGCAGTATGCACTGTGGTTCTTTCATTCTATTGGAAGCATCGGCTGCATTTTCAAAGAAATATGTATGTGCCGCCAATGATCGTTTCGGACGGTACACCGTATCCAACACTTGTGAGTGAGTGTAATTCGATACTCTTGCATTCTGCGTAGCGCATATTCTACAGTTTGACTTGGAATCATCAAAATAATTGGTTGGTTGGTTTTCATAATAAATTTTAATGATTTTGGTTCGTTGCTCTACACTACATCCTTTTGCGTCACCCTGTACATTCGGTACGTCTTCGACCCTTAGCATATAAATGCTAATAGCAGCTTAAATTCTGTGGTTTTTCGCAGCTTTTTGTTGTTTGTGTTTATACATTGCAGCAAATGGTGATGATCGTGAGCTTTAATAAATTTTGTTCGAAATAAATTTAGTTGCCTTCGCCTTGTTAATTTTTAATATTGTTTACTGCTTTGTATTGTATTGTTGTTGTTTATTATCAATTGCATTTTAATTGTGCGTGTTGCTGCATTTAATTAAAAACAAATTACAATTGGCATATTAGCATATGAACAACAATTTTATTGTCTGTCTGTTTGTCTGTTTGTCTGTTCGGGCAGCCGAAATGAGTAATTTTTGTTTTGTTTGTGGCGATTTTTGATTGCTTTAAAAATAAATTTGGTTTATGTGTTGTACTTTTCTTTTTAATTATCATTTTCGGGATTTATTTCAAATTAATTCGCAATTAATTCAAGCGTTATTTATGCTGTAACATTTTTGGTCTATTATAAGCTAATTAAATTGAAAATCATTTGCATAATTTTATTGGCTTAATAATAATAAATTACATACTATGTGTATGTGTATGTGTGTGTGTGTGTGTTGTGAAATTTTAAACAAGGAAATAGGAAACTGTTTCGTAATGTAATTTGATAATCTATTTTAGTGAGAATATTAATTTTAGAATAATATAGATAATTTTTAATAAGCCAGCAGCTGTAAAATGTAAAGCTATTATAATTTTGGTGCTGCCAACTATTCTCAATTACGAATTTTGGTGTTTCAGGTATGAAATTATGGCACAAAAACAAGCAGAAAGTAAACAAGTAAGTGGTTAGGGTGAGGTGCTTAACAATTTTGCTTTCTCAACTAAAAAAATTTTATGGCAATTCAAGCCATATTATCTTCTATATATATATATATATATATATATATATATAAAAATGGAAATTATGTGTATTCCCTATAGACTCCGAAACCGCTCTACCAATTTTGATCAAATTTTGTGGCAATATCCTGTGAAGTTTCGTGGCGATGGGATAAACAGAATTTTTTTTTGGATTTTTTAGATTTTCCTTCCATTTTTTGACATCAAATTTTTAACATATGTTAGTTTGGTCTGCAGGAAGGTTTCTTTTCAGTTTCCGTTTGATAGGTACCGGGTAATTGTGGTGGGTAAAGTGGTGAAAGGGGGCAGGGGAAGCTGGGTAGGGGAATGGGTGATAGGGTAAGAGGGCATGGGAACGTGGAACAGGGGGAAGGAGTGGCAGGGCAATGTGTGACAGAGTAAAGAAGAGGCAGGTGGAGAGGCAGAAATGCGCCGGGTACCAGCTAGTAAAATATAAACAAATATTTCGAAAAATTTACCTAATGAATTTGTTACTTTTGTAGCAGTGCGGTACATAGAGAGTTCATACCGTTAGTTAAGTTTGTCTACTTTTTGTATAGATGACAGAACTTTTTGCTCAGACAGACGGACGGACTGACTCGTTTTGTCGTGCTGATCAGGAATATATACTCTTTATGGGGTCTCCGTTACTTCATTCGCTATGTTTCAAATATTTCGACAGTCCAACAAATTCAATGTACCCTATTAAAAATCCTGCCAACTGTGTAATATTTTGTATATCCAAACTTTCTATATTCAAATTATTCACAGAAAATAAGTATTTCTTATAAATAAATAAATTTAATGCCTAACTTTAAGAAACCAATGTAATATCATTAATAGATGCTGAAAAGTAAAAACTTTTAAGACCAAATTATTTTGTAAACATCGTAAGTCCTAGATTCAACGAAATTATGCGTTTACATATTACAAATCTAAACCTTAAATGTGTACAGAAAATACTAAACCAATTTTATAATTTTTATTTGCAGGTGAGTCACGTGCTTCGAACTTCGCTACAAGTTCATGATGAGTCACCGACGGTATGAAACAATTTTTTTTGTTACTTATATTAGATCATTTATGAAAAGCCATATACAAAGCATATCAAATATGCTATTATTAGCGCTATTTGTACAAAAAATTCTTGCGAAGTTGTTGTTAATGTTCTGACAGGACAGGCAGCTTACAGTCTATTAGGCTTGAATTTTTTTTTTTTTTTATGCTCTTCGGTATTTTTATGCAAAAGGTTCAAAGCCCACTCAAGCCGAAATTTTTTTTTTTTTTTTTATACGTCGAACCTCGATTATCCGTGATGCTCGGGACCAAGCTCATTACGGATAATCGAAAATCCCGGTTGAAAGAGGTCACATATAAATAAACATTCAAAAATTTTAATATTTTTATTTATTTTTAACATTTATTTAAAGAATTCGCTTAAAGTAGTCTGTCTTTTTTTATCTTTTGATTGCTCTTTAAGTAAATTAGATTGTATGCGATGCATTTGTAGTTTGTCTGGCTCTGAAATACCTGGACAATTGTAGTTCTCTAAAAACTTTATCAGAACATTACTAGCCTCTGTTGCCTGAATCAATGTGGGCGTTTCTGTGTTTTCTCCATCTGATTCCTCGGAATTTGAGCCAGACTCATCCTCTTGGGTTTGGTGAACCATGTTAACGATTTCGTCTTCAGATATAATAGCAAACGGTGCGATATCAACGTCGCACTTTATCCACTTTTTGACAGCATCATACGTACATCCAGGCGATATTATTATATCTGATTGTATCTCAACAAGGCTATTTAGAGCATCTTCATCATCTGGAGATTGTAGTAAATTGTGCCAAACGTTTCTTAAAACCTGTGGCGTTACACTGGCCCACGATGCCGCGGCTGTTCGCAAAGCTGTCTTGATGTTCAAAGATTTAACGAACTCACGTCTATCATTTGCATTAACAAGTTTTTGTATGATCAATTTACGGTAATGGCATTTGAAGCTTCGAATTACTCCTTGATCCGTAGGCTGAATCAAGTATGCACATCCTTCGGTGGTAAATATTTTACTGCAACTTTTTCAGATATCATAGCACTTACATCAGGGTGTGCTGGACAGTTGTTTAGTAGCAAAAGTATTTTACAATTCTTTTCGAGACAATTCTTTTCGCTGCAGATGTTTTCTTGTTTCAGCTACAAAATTTCTATTAAACCACTCCAAAAATAGCTTCTGTGTTACCCAAGCTTTCTTATTAGACTTATAAATCACTGGAAGGTCATCAGCGTTTTTTAAAGCCCTTGGATGTGCACTTTTTCAAATTATCATCAATTTACATTTGTGTGTTCCAGCTGCATTTGCACAAACTAACACTGTGATTCTCTCCTTGGACTCCTTGTATCCTTCAAAAGAGTGTTCATCACCAATAGCCAAAGAGTCTGAGCTAAACACCTTCAAACTAGACTGGTTTCGTTTGCATTGTAGATCTGTTCGCTTGTTAGTTGCTCCTTTTGCAGATTCATAATCAGCACACTCCTTTTCTCCTGTTGATTTCAATCGACAAATTCCATTTTTTTTTTTAATTTTTCCAGCCAACCAGATGAATACTTGCACTCGGAGTTTATGTTTAATTTAGAATGGAACACTTGTGCCTTCTCAGTAATCATTTCGCCTGAAATTCAGAAGCAAATTTCAGTTTAAGTTCGTAAAATTCTCAATTTGCGACAACTTACCTGTAATTGGAGTTCCCTTAAATCTCTCTTGCCGAAACCATTCATATGTAGCAAAGTCGACTTTTGGATGTTCTTAAGGCCTTGTATTGAATCACTTTCAAAGCAAAACTTAAATATTTTTTCTTTCTGTTTCAATAAATCGTATACAGTTTGTATGCCAACACCATATTTTTCAGACAATAATTTAGTTGATATATTACGTTTTCAATAGTCATTAATAAGCTCACTTTTCTCTTTGATTGAAAGAACTTTCCTTGCTCTTTTCGCCGATTTACACTTCGACGGCGGCATTTTCAAAAACTACGTATTGATTGATCAAATTTCACACACAGAATAAATGGAAAAGAAATTTAATACGCAGCTCGGGGGAATCCCCGAATTATAATACATATGTATGTATTTGTACATAAAAGCATAAATGTGCGTCACTGATAGTAGAGGTAAATCTCGGTTAAAAGAGGTAAAAAATCAACCACCCGGCATCCCGGTTAACAGAGTTCCCGGTTAATAGAGGTCCGGATAATCGAGGTTCGACTGTAATTTATTTTATAGTACGACATGTCATCCGTGAATTTTAAATGAATAGTAGTGTGTTTAATGATCTTATTTATGCATATATTGTATATAATAATACCTCTTCCAATTTATATATCTTAGCCACATTAAATAAAAGTAATGTGTCAACACATAATGCTAATTTCTTTATGGCACATGTGTGACAATTAAAGTTTTAATTTACCGACAATATAATAACACAGTGCAACCTTTGACATTTAAGTTGTACAACGGTTGCTTGCCTGGCCCCCTTTGCAAAACACTTCTACGCAAAACACTTTTAAGACCATAAGTACTATTCGTACAAGACCAGACTTAATAAGCTGATAAATTTTCTTTACTTAGACAATTTCATGTTTTATTGTTGCAGTTAATTGTGTGTTGTATGCTTGTTCATTTTTTGTTTTAATTAAAAATTACAACCCTTTCTGCAGAATAAATTGCACAGAAGTCCGGTTCGACAAAGTTCAGGGGTCGTGAAAATATTGTTGACAGTATTAAATTAATTTCACCCTTGGGCTCAAATGTGGCTCTGCCACATACTCTACTCTACTACACTCCACTCCACTCCACTTCACATCATTTCACTCGACATATATTTTGTATATATGTAGGTACGCCCCAATAAAACCACATAAATACAAGCATTTATAGACAGGGAGCCAGTTGTTGTACTCATCCTCAACAGTTTCGGTTTCTGGGAGGAGTATTGTGTATCGTATTGTTCTCGTTGAGAGTCAATGGCATGTAGCATGCTTGTATCATATTTAGCGTAGATAGCCTCAGGGATATGTGTGGCGGACCACCGTATACAGGCAACCAAGCAATTAGTGTTCTCGGCGATAAGCCACGACAACAAATCCACTTAACTTTTCTCTCTCTCATATATATATATATATATATTTTTTTTTTTTGTATTGTTTTGCTTTAATTTTTGGTAGGGTTCTGTTTGCTATCGATGTCCAGCTATCTGTTTCTATGTTTGTAGTGTGCTGTCCGCCCTTTTTGGAGCATTGGTATTTAAAAGTCCCTGAGTTATAATATTGGTTTGTTAAACTAATTATTGCTTGAAATGTTAATGAATGTGCGATTTTTTTTTAGAGTTTATTAAAAGTAAACATTAAAAGTACTCGAAATCTGCACAAAATGGTTGGTTTTCAAATATTATGAACATTTAAATATGTTCAACAGCTTAAAATGATGTATATTTTTTCTTAAATTTATCTATAAATATAACAAATTCTCTGTTTCTATTAAAATAACCATTAAATGTTATTTTAAGTTTTAGTTAGTACATCTAAAGTTAAAAAATTTTCCAAATTAAGTTTTATTGGGACCTGAATTAATAATGAGCGTTTTTTTTTCGTGGTCAAAAGGAGCGATGTCCGGGTAGTACTTGCCACTTCATCGTTTCCAAGTAGGTTTTGACCGGTTTTGCAACATGTGGCCGTGAATTGTCATACTGGAAAATCACTTAGTCGTGCATTTCTTCCTATTCTGGCCATTTTTGATTCAGTTTGCTGCTCAAACGTATAAGTTGAGACTGATAGCGTTGCCTCCTGATCGTTTCATTCGGTTTGAGTAGCTCGTAGTAGATCACGCCGCGCTGGTCCGGTCCTACCGTGATAAGATTCGTCCGCTCTTTTCTTCATATTGAAGTAATGAAGAAGAACATATTGTTATTAACGTTTCAAACAAATATACACAAGCTGCCAAAGACGCTCATTGACAATAGGTTTTAGCGGCAAGAAATTGGAATCTCGAATATTGCTTCATATACTATCTTGTTGTGAAACGCTCATTATTAATTCAAGGCACCAGTAGTATAAAATAGTGTAAAATGAAATCGATCTAGGACTTACCAATTATTAGTCCTTCAAATGCCATCACTTGTGATCCATTTGTAATTGTTTTAGATGGATTCGAATGACGGTTTTAACTCTGTGATGTCATTGCAAGAGGTGGATTGCCTACAGGAGCGGATCCACATTATTCATATTATTTTATGAAAATGACCTTAATAAAAATGTTGATCATACAGAAACAATGTTATTACTATTTTATGTAGTGCGGTACTGTAAACTCTTTCGCTAGCTAAGGATAGTTAGGTAAATCGTTAGACCTTTTTCTTGTCATTATTATTTTGGGTGATGCGACGCTGCTAACTAAGGACTATCGATAAGACTCACAACCAGTAATTAGCGAAACGCTAGTGCATACGAAACTCGAGCCACCAGCCAAATAACATGGATTTGTGTGTGTGTGTGTGTTTGCATTTTATGTAAAGTCTATGTGTGTGTGTGTTCGATTCGTTGTCTTGTTGATGATTTTCTAAGCCTTTTACGTCCAAAATATTCAACCGAATTCGATAAACTATAAATGATGCGCATCTGCAAATGAATGCCTGAATTTTATAAATCAAACTTATCAGTACTACTAGAAAAAAAAAAAAAAAAACCAATAAAAATAGCTCAAACCATTTCTACAATACTTTTAAAAGTATTTAAGTGAACTATGAACTATTTTAACTGATGCTAAATGATCACCATTATTAAAATTAACTATTAAATGAAGCTACTCATACTAAAAAGTTCGCAAACAATTTTCTGCCATATTCTTTCCCAATAATATAATAAGCCTATTCCCGCCCAAACCACACTAATATTATATGAAAAGATTTACTTGCCAACCGCAAATTATAGTAATACACTAACGAATTTTTATTGCTGATTTACGCAAACGCGCGGTTACAAATTTGTTTCAATAGAATCCATTTCACAATCGCTGCAACCATTATAAAATCCGAACTTCAAAAGCTTCACCACACACATACAAACCATAGAAATTTTAATGCCAATTTAATTTAACCGCTGCGGCATATATTTTGTTTGTGTTTGTTTGCCTGCAACATTCTCCTGATAGTATTTACCCCAATATACGTACGATACATCCAAAAAAGAAAACATTGTTTTGGCATTTATTGCTTTTTGTTGTTGTTGTTTTTTTGGTGTGGTTTGGATGATGTTTTTACGCATTATGATTTTCGCCCATATAGACAAGCATAATAGATGATATGCGGATTTTGTGAGTAAACCACACAAAAAAATAAATATGTGAAAAAAAAAACACAGAAAAACACGAAAATCCAATTCAAATTGAAAAGTTTTTTTTTTGTTTGCTGGTTATACTTAATTTGTTTGTTATTTGTCGCTGGGCATGAATATTTAAGCCGTTTTACAAATTTCGCAAAACCGCAAAAACTAAATGCAATAAATAATAATAATAATAATAGATATACGAGTAGAGAGCAAATAAGTTTGCTACAAAATGTTTTAACTAAAATTTCCAGATATTGTTGGTAGTTATTTTGCATAAGCATCGTTTTTTGTTTGTTTGGTTTTTATTTGTTCAATTTTGTATAGTGGAAAATTTGATTTGGCTTATTTATTTATTTATTGACAAATTTTGCTTTCGAAAATGTTTGCATAGATTTTTTATTCGTTAATTTTTACCAAATTGGTTTTGATTGCTGTTAAAAAAATATATAATGAATATATGAATTTAATATAAATTTCAATTATTTTAAAACTCATCTACGCCGTTCCTTAAAAGTTATGTCTGAAAAGTTTGGAAAGTGTGCATACTCGTAGAATGACTATCTCTCTCACTGGGCTTGGTTATTAGCAAATACTCATACGAAATTCGTAGCTAATTTTTGGAATCAAAAGTAGTAAACAGTAGAGATGAGCTAGGCAGTGATTTTTGAGTAGCAGTGATTAACGTGACTGCTACTTTCAAATCGCTGTGATTTTGTACTGCTACTGCGATCGCTGTAAAAATGAAAAGCAAAGAAAAAAACCTTTTTTATCTATTTATTATACTATTAACACGAAAATAATTTCTCGTCAAATTTTACTTTAATATTGCATAACTTTATGTTTAACAATGCTTATATGAATAATAAAAGAAGGTCTATATAAATGACATTTTCTGGAGTGAATTCACCTAAAATGGTACAAAAAAACCATTCGAAAGTTTGGGAGATAGTCGGAATCATTGGGCTTCCGGAACAGTATATGGACTCCTTACAAAAATCTCGGGAATAGAGACGGGAACATGGTATTTTAGGTTGTCACTATATTTCAAGTAGCATATCTTCACTACAATTCTTTGGGACTAATTCCAAACTACAGGAAACCGCCATCAGTTTCTGGAATATCTTTGTTTTGGTGCCATTTTCTGGAGAGGATTGGCTTAAAATGCTACAAAAAACTATTCGAGAGTGAGAGAGATAGTCGGAATCATTGGACTCCCGGAACAGGATATGAGCTACTTACAAAAATCATGGGAATTGAGGCGGGAACAGGGTATATTTAGTATTTAGACTCTTGATTGCAGCTCCCATTCCAAAAACTCATTGGAACATGTATATCCCACATTATCATTCCCAGCATTGACCAAGTGGCGTATCGTCATTACAATTCTTTGAGACTAATTCCATACTTCAGGAAACCGCCATCAGTTTCTGGAATATCTTCTCTTTTGTGCCATTTTCTGGAGAGGATTGGCTTAAACTGGCATAAAAAGCCAGAGGAGAATTTTGGTTGTGGTCTCAAGCATTAGGATCCCGTAACAGAAGATGTATTCTTTAAGAAAATAGCAGTTTAAAGTAGCAATTTTTTAAAAAATAGCGGTATCAATTTCACAGTTATCAAAATATAGCAGTTTTGCTCATCACTAGTTTAATTGTACTTACTTACTTCCTTCTAAGTTGACGTAGATGATTTACTGATTTACATAAGTAGAGTCAAGAGAATCATTCACTCCATGGGTTTCATATGTGCCTCAATCCGTCTCATGAGCCATTGATCCCCCGATGAATGTAGAAAATATAATATATAATATAGTATTTGATTTCCTCAATATGAAATTCTCAAAACTATCTTGCAGATCAATTTCGATAAATTCATGTTGTATCAGCGTCAAATCTTTCCACGTTCCCCAGTTGCCTCCACCTGGTATAGGTATACTAAATTTTGTCTTAATAGAAAATATGCACATCAATTTGTATGTTTCTTACGAGATAATTTTGACACTTCTTATACGACGCTCCAAATTTGACAAGGTTTTTTCGAGGCAGTTATAAGGAAATAAATAAACAAAAAAAAAATAATAAAAAAAAAAATAATAAAAAAAAAAATAAAAAAAAAAATAAAAAAAATTGACCCCGACGTGATTTGAACACGCAACCTTCTGATCTGGAGTCAGACGCGCTACCGTTGCGCCAAGGAGTCAGCTGAAAGTCTGGGAATAAATAATGAATATATAGATATATTTTTTCGATTCTATAAATAAAAACTAAATAAACTGATAAGCGGTCAAAATACATTGAACATTTTTAGATAAGTTTCGAAATATAATCTTTCAGATTTCTTAGACTGATTTGAACACGCATCTTTCTGGTCTGGAGTCAGACGCGCTACCGTTGCGTCACGGAGTCTTGTTGAATATAAACAGCAAAATATAAGATTTAAGTTCCTTCATACATTTTTTTTTTTGTAGGTTTGCTAGGTTTTCTATTTTTATAACTTAAAGAAACTGATAAGTTGCATACTTAAAATTTAATTCTAATCTTTCAGTTCTTTAATTAATTTTATATATTGTGTTCTGATAAGATAGACCCATTGGCATAAAAGATTTTATGCAAGTTAGTAGACTTTTTAGTCTGGTTTACAATTCTTAATCTACTTAATCGAGTATATATAAAATTCTCGTGTCACACAGTCTTCGTAACTAAACTCCTCCGAAGCAGCTTGACCGATTTGTATGAAATTTAAGTTTAATTTGTAGAAGGGGTGGAAGGGACAGGAGAAGAGGGATAGGAGAATTGGAGCTAGAGTAGAAGGGCAAGGGGAAGGCGTGGCAAGGGATGGTGTGACAGGGGGAAGGTAGGCAGGGGGAAGGTAGGACAGGGGGAAGGTAGGACAGGGGGAAGGAGTGGAAGGGGAAAGGTTAGGCAAGGGGAACGGCGGCAACGCGCCGGGTACTAGCTAGTCTATACATAAATCAATACATTTTGTCTTAATTTTTGTTTGAATATGAAGTAGCAAGTAAATTAACATATTCATGTATAATTTGTCAACGTAGCTGGTCGAATTTCGACCGATAAACGGACTTAGTGTTACAGAAACCCCTCATCGAATTTGAATTACTGGGATAATTTAATTGTGAATATATTATAATATAAGAAATGAAAACTATCGGAATATCGTGCAAAAGTCAATCGGTAATGAGGCTTTCAAGAATTCAGTCACTATGTATGGTATTTCGGGGTTAACACGGAACTTTGTGTACGAAATTATTATAGAAACAATGAAACATTCCGTTAATGCATTCATGATTTGGACATGGTCCTTTTGTAGGACATGGTCTTTTTATCCTTTGTTAAATATTGTCGTGAAGAGTTTTAGAGAAAAATAAAAAGGCTATACATTAATATTCAAGATGCCGCAGAACTTCTGATGTTGTGGGCTCTTAGAATACAGGGAAATTTCACATTGTAGTGTTAACACTTGCTCTACGATTTATTTGTCAATAATACGAAACCATTCTATTTAATATTTATCATCATAAACGGTTAAATAAAATTAGGCATCAGTAGTTGCAAATTCGTTTCTTGACTCAGGTGTGCATTATTTTGCAACGCTAACGTTTGTTTACACGCTTGATAAATCTTTTCTAAATTACATGAAGAGTGTGCTTTTGCGTATATTCCTTTTTAAGAACGTTCATATTTAATCACATTTATTCTTCAGTTTTAAAATCTAAAATTGTATAATTAAAGCTCTAAAATATTTCCACAAATTTATACTCATATCTTCATATTACTTTATTCATAATACGCCTAAAGCACAGATTGCTATTAAAACTAATATTCATTCAACTAGGCTGTGAGCACATTACGAACTAAGCTAATGACAGCCATCACATGCGCATTGAGTGCACATACAATTAATAGATATGATAATGCAGAGTGGGTGGCGATGATGGAACTATTTCCAAACCAAAGATCTTACAAAGACCGACATGCCAAATTTGAGCCAAAAGCAATATCAAATTAAAGCTAAATACTTCATATGCATAAATGAACCACAAATCTCACTTCAAGCATAGTTGAATGCAAGTGTTTAGTTAGAGTACACGTTGTAATTATGAATAAGCGAATGAATGAATGTGAATATATATGAGTACATTAAACGTAAATCGCTTTTGTAATGGGCACATTTGTGTTTGGATGCGCGCTGATGGAGTTGTAAATGATGAAATCTAAGCAGCTTTTGCCGCAAGACTCATTTCAACTAGATATTAAGTGAAATAGATTGTTGGTGGGTCAAAACATTTGGCTTGCTAACATTAATTAAGCAATTGACTTAACAATGAACGGTTTGGTACAAAATGTTGTCCATCGCACATGCCGAACAGTGAATTGTAATTGAAATAATAAGTACACAATTCTGTAATTGCGACAATTTCTGTGCGTACATAAGCAGCTTATAGCAAATTTCATATAGGACTATGCAACCGAAATGAATCACTGTCTGTCTTTGTTATGTTCTGGAATACTATGTACCTACTTATGTGTATGGACATTGTCATTGTTGTTGTATTTGATAATGTCGTTCATTCGACATGTTCTCTAGCATGTATTCTGTAGATATAGTTACATATATACAGATATAGATGCATATATACAATTGAATACATGCTATTCCTCCAAGTGTTTCGATTATTTATTGCATAAGTTATGGCGCGTATGCATACAATGATAAAGTTACACCGCGGCGTAGTAGTACTTCCTTAGCTTCAAACCATTATAGAACGTTTAGTCATGCACAGGATATTAAAAATGTCTGCACTGCTGGCATTCTTTAACTTTCGTTTTAGCAATTTTGCATATGAAATTAATTAGCTCACAAAATTTGCATGTTTCTTTGATAAATGACGGGGAAGTTCTCAAGCGCGTGTACGTACGAGTGACTACGAGTACATATATACTTTCTTGAGTGGTGCACACCCCAAGTTGTAAATTTAGCTTGTCTATTTGAATAGTCATTTGCATTTTAATAGAATTTACGCTTGGTGTTTTATTAATTCGTTTTCTTGGAAACCATTTTGTTTAGTGCAAGTATTTTAGTTATTTTTTTGTTTCTTTTTTTTGCTTCTATATATTTTTTAAATTATTTTCAACCTAAACATGAATCATTGGGATCTTTTTTTTTATTGTGGTTACGCTTTGTTTTTCGTTGGGGCTGAGTGATTTTAAATTAAACAATTTGTTCCAGTTTCAGCTGGAATTTTTGCATGACGCAAATTGTTTTGAAGTACATTTGTATCTGAGTGCGGTTTCATGATTACGGTGCATTGATAATATTGTAGGCAATTTCTGAAATCAACTTAAATAGATTTTGAATAAGGTTTAAAACGTTTATTAAATGAAAATTTTATTTTTGTAGCGTCACTTGTTTAAAGTTCTGTTGAATTTACTAGAAAATTTTCTAAGTTTACGATGTTCTAAGCTTAAGATCTATACATTTTTTCTAATACAAAAACTAATGAATCTACAAACTTCGTATACTTCTCATAGAGGTTTAGTTGGACAGACAAACAGCCGCATGATTAAGAGAAAATGTTTACATAGGCATACTTTATGCCATTGTATATGAATAGGGACTTACGATGTTGGGAGTGAATGTAGTTGAGAAGCTGTATTCTCGCCACCAACATCTCTAAGCGCCTTTATTATTTTAGAAAAACAAAAAAATAAAACTAAATTTGGCAGGAGAGACACTAACAATACAAATGTAAAATAAAATTGGTACCCTGAACCTAAAAACCTGCTTGGAAGACAAATTGAAAAAGCCTAAACCAACAGTGCAGTGGAATTGGTTAATATTTTTAGCTATCCAAAATAATAACAAATTGTTCGTACTAATTTGTATTTCCTTTAAAATCCCTTGTAGTTGCTTCACAGATTGGGCACACTTGAAAAGATTTTGCACTGTTTGAAGTATTTGAAGTACTTCTCAATCCATTGCAGTAAGCTGGAGACTAAAGTCCATAAACATTTTGAATTAAAATTCATTTTTCATTGAAATACATTTTCCATCATGTGTTGTAATTTTTTCAGCTTCGCAAGTCTCCTATCGCCTCTTTCAGAGTTTTCTGTAACTTTGCTTTTTTTTATCGCCTTTAAAAATTCAAGATCAGACTGCTGCAAGATCAGTCTGCCCTCGTTTACGAACAACTGTATTTGCTGCCTGGACTTCTGATTTTGATATATCTGCTGCATTTCTCCGACCTCTAACAATCCTGAACCCATAAGATAATGCGGAACGTTCAACTGGATTGATATGTCGACATTTTTTCACGGTACATTTTTACACCCTCAAAGACAAATTCACATAAATATACTAAGGGGCGTGTTCCACCCACTTTTTGGGTTAGCCCCCATATAAATATAGTGACCACTTTTGTGCTGTTGCATGAAAAACTATTTTATTTAAGCCAATATCAACTTGAAATTGAAAATGGTGGTTCCTTCATACACATACACTTCGTTTTATTGCAGTTCAATAGAGTATCAAGATTAACCCGCCACGCCCACCTTTTCGGGTAGCCCTCATACAAACTCACCGCCCACTTTTAAGTTTTTGTATGAAAAACATGTTATTGTAGTCGATATCAACTTAATAATTGATATGGTAACTTTCAGTGGATGGATGCTTGACATATAAATTAATGGGTGGGTATACCCACTCCCATATAAACCTAGTACCCACTTTTGACTTTGTGTATGAAAAATTCTTTTCTAATTAAAGTTAATATTAGGTTGAAATGCGATATGGTGCCTTTTTATGGATAGCCGCTTAACATACATAGACTAACGGGCGTGGCCCGCCTAATATTTGGGGTAGCTCCCATACAAACCCACCATGAAATTTTGTGTTTTTTTATGAAAAAAATTCTTCATTTTAGTCAATATTAGATTGCAATTTGTTTGGTGGATTTTAGTGGAAACCACTTCATATACATATACAAATGGGCGTGTCCCGCTCACTTTTTGAGGTAGTCCCATATAAACCCACAGTTCACTTTTATACATTTGTATGAAAAACGTCAATATCAACTTGAAATTCGATATGGCGGCATCTTACACATCAACTACATCGCTTCATACACATCTACTAGACAGCGTGTAGGGCCCATTTTTTGGGGTAGTCCCTAATTATACTCCCACGTTTATGTTTTACAATACAATTAAAATTTTCGTGTGAATAGTATTAGAGCTTCGGTTTAACCGAAGTTAACCTTTTTTCTTTTTCTTGTTTTTTAATTTATTGATAAAAATTTTAAAAATAACTACTTAAATAAGCAAATAAATAAAACCAAACTGTTAATAAATTAGTAGTAATGTGTTTATCTTGTTTATACTAATTTCCAACTTTTCTGTTTTATTTTCAGGTAAATTACTGTCTATATTCTAACTAACAGTCTAAGTAAGTAAAACACGATTTTTTTTTTTATAATAATTAACCTTGTGCATTTACAGTTAATGACAGCTTCATGATTCTATATTAGGTATAAATTAACTTTGTGCACAGCACGTTGAGTTCAGCTGAACAAAAAAAAAACAAAAACGACTTCAAATTGATTACGCTCAACATTTAATACACGAGTCTTAATTAAAACAAAACAAAACAATTCTAATGAATTTTTCTACATAAGCGATACTGCACGAATACGAGTTTAATGAATTATCTACGCTTTACTAAGTGTTACTTAGCTACGCCTAACTAACTAATTCAGATACAAAAATATCTATATTGGCATCAACACAAATTTAGTATAAATAACAGTATCTTCTATATTGCTAATAGATACTTGTATAAAAAATTCCAACGTGCACTTGTTAATTAAACTGACTGAGAAAATCATTAATATATCGTTGGAGCTGTTACTGAATACAATTGATGCAAAAATATTTTTAGATACATTAAATTTGTAAGCTTGCGCAAAGTGATACTCGTATGAAAAATTATCATCATCATCATCAGCGGCATCAGCATAACTAACGTCAGCAGTAGAAGCAGCTTCATCATTGTCAACGTTTATGAACGTCAAATGCACACGTAGATACATTAGTATCTCGTTCGTTGTTAGGTTCGAGGGTAGATAATTTCGTTTGTATATTTTTTATAGCGAGGTGAATAAACGACGTCGGCGCACATTAGAAGCTATTAAGTAAGAAAATGTTATATATATTTCAAAATTAAAACTGTTAAATTGAAAATTATTTAGCACCTTAATAGAGCACAGAACGTTAGATACATATTAGTACGCGCTAGATAAATATATGAGATGAGATACTTTGTTGTGCGGCGGCGGCACACTTTGCTAATTTGTTGTTGTTGTTCTTGTTGTTGTTTTTTATTATTGTTGATTTAAGGTTTTCATTCGGGCGTTTAAAGCAAATTTTCATTAGCATGCTAATGCGAAAAATAAAGTAGAGCTGTGAGATACTTTTGCATCTTGTTTTTTTGTTTGATTTTACTACTATTACTGTATCTTTTAATTGCTTGTTTCAAGTGGGCACAACAACTACTGGCTAAACAATTGTTAGTTTACAAAAGTTTATCAGTTTGCTGTGAGTTGTCGGTGTTAGATACTGTATCTGTGCAAATAAATACGCTGTTGAGTTATGACGTTGACGACGACGACGATGTTGATGTTGATCCTTTGTTGACATTGATAAATTGCGAACAATTGGACAAAGAGCATATTGAGTTTATCAGCTCGAAGTCTGGAGAAAAGTAAAAAAAAACAACGTGGGTTTCTATAATTCAAATTAATTAAATAATTATGACAAAAGTTCAGCAAACTTGGAAAATTATTATGAGGTCTTCAAAAGTGCAACAAATAATAAATTATATATGCAAATACGTACATGTGCTGCTTATCAGTGCTTGTACTACTTGTACTACTTTGATTTGATTTTATTTACTTCTTAATACACAGAAAAAAAATGCGTTAAGTGTATCTACTATGAAGTCAGTGCGAGTGAATGTGTGCCATCTATGCCATTCAGATACTTTATAGTTGCGCAGTTGTTGTACAAATTACAATTAGTTATGTGCAGCAGTCTAATTGTCAATTTTACATACGTTTATTGTAAAATGAAATGAATTTTTTGCTGCAATTTAAATGTGAAATCAATATGTTGCTTGCATATTTAGTTGGGCGCGCCACGCGACCTATTCTAATTAATTAAATACCAGAGACCTAGCACTGCGACTGTGTAATGAGAGCACGCACACTTCAGTTTGTAGATACATGTACCAGTATTTCATATAAATTATATTATATGCCATATACTGTGTAATAATAAATATATATATATATATATATATATATATATATATATATATATATATATATATATATATATATATATATATATATATATATATATATATCTCTCTCTATATATATATATATATATATATATATATATATATATATATATATATATATATATATATATAAGCGTGCTTGTCAGTTCGCTGTCAGTTTTTGCTATATAGAACATCGAGTTAGATGTCCCAGCTGTGTAAACTGTTTGCAAAATTATCTATTCGTTAGTAGTTTTTTGTGAAATTTGTTACACTGACAAGTTCTGTCGTGCAGTGCATTTAAATTTTGAATTTGAAATGCTTAATAGCCATGTCAATGAGCTACTGCTATGTTAAATTACTTGATTGCCGTAGCAATTTGTGCAGTAAAAGCAAAAACTCATTTATAGATTTAATTACTTTTAATAAGTAATTTTTCACATTTTAAGCGTGATTGAAATTTAAGATAAAAATGTGTTTTATAAAATCTAAACTGAATATTGTTATTTATTAAAAATATTTTTAAAGAGAGCAGAAACTTAAATTTGTATAGCTTTAGTTTAAAGTCGCATCGACAATTATTACTTAAAAATAATTCTCATTTTATACTTTTTTGCACGTAGTACGAATAGTAATAATTACAATTTAATTATGGATGCTGCAGCACCCTAAAAGTAGCTTCGAGCATTGAATAAATTATCAGTATATGATTGCTCAATTCGTTGACGAAGCGCTGAAGTAATTTCTGTCTGTCTGTCTGTCTGTAGGTAGACAATCTGTCTATAGAGAAAGACTATGCTCAAAGCTTTTGAAATATTGATTCGAAACATTCATTTTTCTTGTTTTTGACATAATTAGCTTTAGAAAGCTGTCTTGATGCCACAGTTCTCATATAAATGAGCACCCAAACTTAAATAGCTTAGATACTTACAGAATTAATCGAATTGGTTAAGGCATTAATGTACAAGGTCTGTCGAAAAAAATAAATAGGACTGTTCGAAAAGAATTACAAAAATTTAATATTTTGCAAGAGTGATTTTTTTTTTTATTCAAAATAGTTTCCTTGTGCTTCGATACAGCGTCAAAAAGCATTTCGAATCAGTGTTTTAGGTAAATTTTTGGGAATGTCCTTGAGAATGCCGGTCGACACCTTTTGGATGGCTTTAATGTTCTCATATCGGTGTGCTTTCATCGGCAAATGAAGTTTTCCAAATAGATAAAAGTCACACGGAGCCAAATCAGGCGAATACGGTGAATGGTTGATGGTTAAAATGCCATTTTTGTGAGAAAATTTGTGATATGTGTCGACTCCCTGGCTCACGGTATTATGTTCGAACACGACGAATCCGCGACAGAAGACGCTTCATAAAACCAAGATCAAATACAGCATTAACCGTTTGGCCAGGTGGGACGAACTCTCGCTGTACAATGCCCTCGGAATCGTAGAAACAAATCAACATTGTTTTCATTTTTGACTTCTCAAGACGACTTTTTTTTCGGTTTTGGCTCGTCTGGATGCTTCCATTCGGCACTTTGAGATCTGGTTTCGGAATAATATTGAAAGCACTACGTCTCATCACCAGTCACAATAAAATACTTGAAATGTTCGTCCTTTCTCGACCTTTTAATCAAGTCAAGTCAAGAATGTTGGATTCGGAGCAATTTTTGGTCGTCATTCAATTTGTGCGGAACAAAGTGTGAACACACCTTCCGAAGACCCAATTTCTCCGTCAAAATGCGATGAATCGTTTCTTTGGGAATATTTAATTCCATTTCCATATAACGCAACGAAGATTTCGGCTCATTTTGTATGAATTCACGCACTTTTTCAATGTTCTTTTCGAATACCACTGATTTTGGCCGGCCCGACTTTTCATCGTCACAGAGGTCTTCACGACCTTCTTGAAAACCAATTAAACCGCTCGCGAAGATTGCTACGGGAAAGACAATTGTCACCATAAACTTGTTTTTCATTTGGAACGCTTCGGTGAATGTTTTACCAAGTTTAAAACAGAACTTAATATTTGCTCTTTGTTCGAGATTCATTTTTCGACCGATGCCCAAAAGTTACTTTCACCTTTAGCGCGATAACTTCGCTTGTAGTGGTCCGATTGGTCCGAAATTTCATTTCCGAAATGTCAGTGAATGATGTACCTTTCCAACGCATGTACCTACCAATAGGTGGCGCCAGCAGCAGTTTTTTTTGGAAAGCTCTATTTCTTTTGCGACAGACCTTGTATTTAAACATGAAACGAATGCATTTACAATGTCAAACGAGACAGTAATTAACTTCTGAGCTCAACCAACTTCAAATGATCGCTTGATAAAATTGTTGAGCAAATAGTTCCAGAGTTATAACGAATAATAGATTTTGCCATAAGATTGTAGGAATCGGATTTTTTTTTTCATCCGACGTATCTACAAAAACAAGTCAATGAGTTTTATCCATTCATTCACTCGCTCGCTCGTGCCTTGCAACAGAATAAAGTTCGTACGACTTACAGCTTCGTAGACTCTTTGGCGTTCATTTGCAATATATTTTTCGATACCAAATAAAATGAATATTGGCATTATTTGTAAGTGCTTGCCAACGAGTGCATTCGTGCAAGACTCTGGATCGTACATATGTTAAATGGGTTTAGCGACAAAACGTTTCCTATTATTCAAGATATTATAGATTACTTGATGTTAGTAACTGGCTATAGTAATGCAGTCGATTTTCCGGCGTGTCTTACTCCTAGCTGGTTTTGCAGTTCTCTATGGGAAAGTACCGTTGTATAATCTTAGAGCCAATTTAGATTTAGCGTACACACCCTGCGTGTTTTTTCAATTCTTGAAACTTTTGATGCGAGCGTTGCTCAGCTGGTCGCATTAAGCGCGAATATTACTAAAGCAAATTGCTACTTCCAGCTAACGGATTGATTGTGTATCCCTAATGGTTTATTGACAATTTGTTTTCTAGTTACAGGTGCGCTGTTCCTCAGTTTAATAGAGTTAAGCATTGGTATCTCTTTTGCTGCAGCGACTTCATGTTAATTAATTATCAATTCGTATTTTATACACATGCTCACGAACAACTATAGATACATAATACAGCGCTAAAAAGCCAAAATACAACAATACATGCAAACAACTATAAACAAAGTCAAAAAGATCAAAGCTCGCATTTTAATTTTGAACAGATCAACAGCAAAATGCACACCACAATCTCTTTGCTATTTCTTTAAGTTACTTCACATTCAAATACAATTATGACTTCAAAGAGCTCAACATCAATCAATTTCAACCGACTGTTAACCATATGCCACTTGACTTTTCCCCTGCAGATAGTCGCAACTACCGCCGCTGTCTCAATAGCTGTATGCTGCCCTGTGCTATATCATCATCAGCATCATTAGTAGTAAAAGTATCTGTAGCTACAGCAGCAGCAGCAACATCTACGTACACCATAATGTCGTCATCATCTTTGTCATTGTCGTGCCGTCTATGGCATTATTGTTGCCTTGAGCAGTTTTAATTATATTTAACATTTTCAAGTTACACAATTCAATTGACTTTTGGCAGCGTCTGACGACGATGACAGCGATTGACCCTCCGCATAAATTCTGACATAGCAACGAACTTGCACTAATTTAAGTGAAGATCTTCTCAATGTCTTTATTGAAGTAGCTCCAAATAGAAGCAGGCAGTAGAGTCTCTCTATAGGAAAAGAAAGAAGATATCTACATTGACATTGAAATTGAATTAAATTTGTGCGTTAGATACAGTCACAGTTTTATTATACATACTTGAAGCAGATACAGCAGTTTAATTTAAGTATCTAAACCAATTGTCTGTGTGTGTCTAGTCAGTGCTTGGATTTAATTGCTTTATTTTGCAATCTTTGGTAATTTGCACTCGTATATTTAAAAATAGTTTCAAACTGACATTGAAAACTTGTTTGGCCTTGATTGTTGTATCTTTTTCTTGTCGGTTTTATTTTAAAATTTAGTTTTAAGCTTTCAGTTTTTGTTTATTTTTGTTTTGTTGTTATACATAGTTATTTTTACAATTAATTTGAGCTTGTGTGAGTTGAGTGGGCTTAGAAGTCTGTCGAGCGGCATAAAGTATTTGAGCGTGTCGTCGTTTCTAGAGATTTCCTTCTTAATGTCATTGTTGATAAACTTTTATAAGCGGAAATTGTATATTTTTAAAACAAACTAGCTGCTTAACTAAACACAAATGTATGTTATGAATATTTAAATTAATTGTATCTGCGATGCACACTTTTTATGCATTGAATCATTAATTGTTTATAATATTTACGACAATTGTATATTTCTTCAGATTTATGTTTATCGTTTTTTTTTCTCTTAAGTTTGTCTGTGTGTGGAAATGATTTTGTTTGAGATTTTTTCTTTGGAAATATTTCCGGCATTTAAGTTTGTTTTTTGTCCCAATTTCAAAAACATTTAAATTTTCTTGGTATTCTGAGTCTGAATTTGACAGAATTTCTATGAAACATTTCGATTGAAATTAAGTTTTGATTGTCAGAACTGTTCAATAGAATTCTATCACTCCCTTGTTAATTTTATAATTATAGTTGTATACTATTCTCTTCTATTTACACTGAGAGTATTATCTCAAGACGAAAATCTTTACAATGCTAGTACAGATGTATATGTAAGGGTGAATGATCGCCATAATAACTGACGAGGCTTGCTCTTCCATCTGTCGTATCGAGTTAAACTTCCAGAGAACTAGGTATTTTAGTTTTACTTTAAATACTACATTGGTCTTCCATTCGAGTTTCATTTCCGATGAACGATGAATCCAATTATTCAGTTTCATTCAATATTATTATATATTATATCAATAAAGATTTGAGTCCTCGATAGCGCAACTGTCTAGAGAGCTGGCAACCATTCCATATACCTTTCATTTCTAATCTAACCCTCAACCGCGATAGTCAAGATTTGAATACTGTATCTCCATATTGAAACCACAATTTGCTGATAAATCTGATAAATTTAGCACGACCGGTACCCACGACTGCGTGATGTGGTTCCTTAAGCTCAATCTTCTGTGCAGAAGGAGGAGTTCGTCTCTTCTTCGTCTCTGGCATACGTTTACACACTTGTCACTGTTGAGTTTTATCTTTGACCTTTTTATGGAAACTTCAAAATCGTGCAGGTGTTCTTGAATTCCGTCGAGAAAAAAAATGTTATCCCAGACCCAATTCCTTTTTAAGGTTGGAATTAACCAAAACCCATTCTTCGTCATATAAGAATATATTTAATTATGTTGAAAACTTTAAAATCCAAGCACCGTTTTCAAAATTTTAAAACTGCAGAAAATTCGGAAAGTTTTAGAAAGTCCGAATATAAAACTAATGTAAATATATGTGTATTTCTCCTTTAGGCTGGAACCATTCGCGACTTCTCAGACTTCTCTTTCACATTCCACTAATATAAATAATGAAAATTTATGCAAATCTAATAATTATCTTCATTCCATAAATTATATGTTTGTTCCATATACAAAAACAGCTGTGAATCCATGAAAATCCAGTGTTGTAAGCGAACATTTTCTACAATGTTACTAAACCATTTTGCAACTCTAATTCAAACTCGAACTGACAATTTTTTTTTTATGAACAATGACTACTGGCAACTACTTACGTATTTTTGTGTGTTGAATTCTAGGCTATAAATTTGTTTCATCTATCAATTTTTGGCCTACAAAAAGAAAATTTAAATTGGCACTCCTTTATTCAAAAAAGCCGAACTAATTTAACAAACTTTTGTCAATTTGTTCAAAACCTAAAGTTACCATCTAAGACAATATATCAAAGTCATTAAAAATACAAACGAACTAAATCTCAGTACTAGTTACACTTACGAAATCTATTTCCTTTCTCTATGATTTGGCCCTATTTTCCTACGTATACACAAACACTTGTTCACACTTCACCGCAATATCGTTACACTCTCTAGCCTGACAAACCCAAAGCGCTTTCAAATGAGAATGTGGGAAAGAATGCAGCAAACCAAATTGAATTGAACCGAAACGACTTGGAACATCATTTTATTGATACTCTGACATCAATTTGGCATCAATTTGCAAACCAAAAAAATCAAATGGCAATACAAGCAGTAAAACCTAGAAAGACACCCACATCCGAATACAATTTTCTATGCAAAGTTGTCTGTGTTCTATGGCCTGTATTTGATTTGTAGACATTTGCTCTCCATTTCCATTTCCTTCGAGTTGCATCCTATGACACACCAATAGAGAGCACAGAGCAATGCAAAGAAAGGCATAAACTTCAATTTGAGCTTTTGCATTGGATTTAACTACAGAGTAACACATCAAGTGGCAGACTTATCTACTATATATATATATAAATATATATATATATATATATATATATATATATATATACATTTTTTTTCTCAAGAGTTCTTTTTCCGTATGCCACTTGCAGATGCATATAAAGTGTGCACTGCTGCAATGGGTGGCAGAAGATTACCTGACCAACACTTTTTCACGCAAAAAAAAAAACGCATTGAAATCAAGTAAGGCGCAAAAAGCAGAGTGTGATGTTGCTGACAGAGGTGGTAGAGATGAATCTTCATTGATGCCTTCACTTAGTGCTGGCATTTTAGAGAAATATAGAAAAAAAAAGAAAAATTATTTCAATGAAAAGTAAAAAAAAATGTAAGCGTACTCAAAGCCAAAGTAGCAGCAGCAACATCAAAATTCATATAAAATAGGTGAGTTGCATGCAATCCAATAAAAGTAAAGCAGGTCATATGGAAATTCTTTTTCTATTCCAATTTTTTTGTTCTCAACTTCCTCGACGCGTCTCTGTAGCATTTCTTTAGAGCGTTCGCCCGTGGCATCAGTTGATGTGCTGACGTTAGGTGCGTGTAAGTCTCTTTGATGCTACTTCAGCAAGCTGCTCTAAATTCAATACCCTCCACATTCGCTTACATTCCGCATTCAGTCATTCATTCATCTACCCATTCACCAATGCCATTGAATCATCAGCTCGGCACTTGAGCACATTTAAAAGAGAAAGAAAAATAAAAATTCAATAATAATCCACTCACCGCTGTAAACTTTTAATAAAATGCAAAAAAAAAAATCCAGCATTTGTGCTACTTGAGGTTCATTTGGGCGCATGGAATGCGTTTTCTTATTTGAAATCTCAACGGCTTAGAAGAAATAGGCAACATATGCGCATAAAATTGAGAATCAAATGAGGTAAAAAGTATGCGCCAAATGATTTGAAAATTTCATAATGAAAAGATTTTTATATGAACAACTTTTCCATCAAATATTCTTTGATACGGCAAACCATTCGTAGGTTAGATTAGTTAAAGGATTTTTTTAAAATTGATTTTTTCTCCCATCTGCCAGCATCTGGAAATATTCGATTACGGGAAATGGTTAATGACTAAAATGTGATTTTTAATTAAAAAAATTAGTAAGTAGTAAAGATCGATGAACTGAAAAAGTTCTGTTTACTTTGGAACACATCAGAACAAACTGTGCTCATACCTTCCGTACGTTTAATTTGTCTGTCAAAATACGGTGAATTATAGTTTTGGATATATTCAGTTCGATTTTAATGTTTCGCAATGAAGATTTGGGCTCATTTTTTATGTATTCACATTTTGTTTCATTGTTACTTTCTCTAACATTGAAAAAGTTTTCAAAGAACCTGGATGTTTGTCATGCTGTATATGCTCTCGATCTATCTTGTACCGCTGAAACCACTCGTATACTTTGATACGTGGTACACAATCATCACCAGAATCTTGCTTTCATCAATTGAAACGTTTCGGTGAATGTTTTACCAAGTTTAAAACAGAACTTAATATTTGCTCTTTGTTCGAAGTTCATTTATCGACCGAAATGAAATGAATGAGTACAAATGAATGTATTCGTGCAATGCTTTCATTCATTATAAAATCGATGAAGAACGGAACGGAATGGGACGAATCGCACAACGCGATACCGTAGAGCGACATTTCGTGGCTAAGAATGTTCGATCAATAGATGGTAGCTGTATTGTGAAAATCGACTGTTGTCAGAACAAATAATTTACAAAATGTAATCGTCCTTAATAATTTAAATATTGCGTAAAGACCTTATAATACTGCTTATTGGCAACAACAGTACCAATTTTACTACAAACAGAGGTGTCCAAAAAGGGTGTACACTGTCGTCACTTCTTTTCTTTTTCTTTTTCTTTTCTTTTCTCCCCAATGGGATCCCAACTCGCAAAGGCGACAGAAGATGGAGACTGAACTAGAAACTTAGCGACCTAGACTACGCTGATGTCACACACTCCAAAACATTGCGAAGATTCCCGCATAGATCCTCACCACTTAAAATTTCATCTAGTCTGTATAGAGTACATGACAACCATAAAATATACAAAAGCTTATTGCAATAGCTAATAGATACAGCCTCCATTCGCTGCAATGAAGCATAAAACTATAAGTGCCAATAAGGGGTAAAAGTCAAATTGCTTTTCGAAAAAAAGAAGCAAGTTCTCATACAGATCAGTCAGATGAAGGCACGATGGGGAGCAAATGCGTAATCATCTTTTTGGCGTACTAAAAGCAATTTAGCGCAGCAAACCGCAACATAAAGCTCCAGAATTGTACATGCACTATTCGTACAGCATGTGGTTAAGTGGTGCGACTGCCCAGTCACTCGATATGCGTTTGCTGCGTAGCATTTAAGTACTAATAAAATTTCATATGCCACAAAAATCTCGAAAAGCAACATCAACATGAAATTACCATGCACGGACAGTTAGCAATTACGTAAATTCACCCACTCAGAGTTTGCAACTGTACTGAAACGTTGACGGTGCCAGACCAAATTAAACACCCTTTTTGACGCCTGCTCTTGAACTGCAGGAAGAGAAACAGTGAGTCAGTGAGGAGTGCGTGTATAATCAGCCAGTGGGACAACAATGTGAACCAATAAGCCGACAACAGTAGCAACAACAATTGACATAAACACACACATGTAGATATCCTGGCATGAGTGCTGCCACACTGTTTCGAAATGTGTGTCTTCCCTTTTCAGTCTGTGTTACACTGTACTGTGAAAATTCATACAGCTTAATCGTATAAATAAAGAAAGAATGTAGAGTGTATCTCATGTTTGCAACTTTGTAAAACTCATCTTACTACTCAAATTCTGTACAGTTGCTCATAAATTCGTAAATTGAGTTGGCAGCGCTCCCAATTGCCGGCGCATTACGTGTCACTGGAGGAATGGGGAAAATGGAGCTCGTCTAGCACAATTTAGCTTCAGTCGAACTGTGTAAATTGGCTATCTGTAGTAGACAAATTTTATTTGGTCATTCGCGCTTTTTGTTTGCTGAACTGGGTTGGTGGGTTGTAAAAGTTTTGAAACCTGAATGAAGTAGAAATGATTTGCAGCCAAAAAGCTTAGCTGAGATCTCATTGAAAATTTAAGTATTTAAGAAATATGAGTATAGTTGAGAGAAGCCTCTTACAAGGTTGATATATGATAGCCGACGGTCGAGAAAGGAGGATTAGACGAGTGAAAACGGTCTCTTGCACTTTTGTTCACATTATGATTTCTAAGCCGTAAAACATATGTATTGAGTTTTGAGTAGTGAGTATTGAGCAAAGTAAGAATAAAAGAAAATGTTCAATTCTTTGAGATATTTTGAGATAAAATGAAAAGAAATAACTGTTGAACTTCAAAAAGAAGTCGGTGCCTATGCAACTTTTTGAGCCCATATATTTATAATTATTTGATAAAAAATGATAACCAACTAGCTGTTCGTAGTTTGTTATGTGATTTTTTTAAAGGTTAAAAAATATGCCACGGGACCAGTGAGATGTTAAAAAATTACAATAGCTTGAAAAATCATCTGTTGAAGCATCAGCTGTTCAAGTCACAGCTGTTAAAGCATCAATTGCTGAAAAATCAGCTGTTTTAGAAGCAACTTTCGAAAAATCAGATGCTGAAGAATGTAAATAGTGTATTTTTTTTAGCAGGTAGGTTTTTTAATGTGACAAAACTTAAATAATTTAACGCTTATCGAAAAAACTAATAGCAGATTTTCATATATAATTATTTGGCAATTCGTCATACAAAGACTTCAATAAGAAAAAATTCAGTGATTGGAGGCTTGAACGGTTGGAAGTCGGTCCACGTTTATACCGCAAAATTTTGTTCAACGATGAGGTTCACTTCTGCCTTAATGGATTTGTCAATAAGCAAAATGGTCGCATTTAGTGCGAGATAAATCCAATGGTGATCCATCAGCCATCGACACATCTCCCAAAAATGCACAGCTTAGTGAGCATTATGAACTGGTTGCATCATCGGGCCATAATTCTTCACAAAACGAAGAAAATAATCACCGTCAATGGCGCCCGATACCGAATCATGTTTCGGCCTTTACTTTCAAAAGGAAGGCCTTTACTTTCAAAAGGAAGGCGCGACATGCCATAATTTTAGAGCAACCATCGACTTATTGAGTGAAGAGTTTGAGGACACAATAATCTCCGGAAACAGATTCATTATCAGGCCCGCAATATCGTGTGATCACATACCATGGGCCACCTTTTTTGTGAGAATACTTGAAATTATTAGGTTATGCGAACAAACCAGCATCAATTTCAGCCTTGGAAGCCAATCTAACGCACTATTCGTAACATACGGTGAAAAAGTGTTAAAAGTACGGAAAATGTGGTGGAAAAATTTACCTTCGGCTTTTGTATACACTATAGATATTTTTAGGACAAAAAAAAAAAAAAAAAAAACCATAGACCTTTCAAACTACCCTTCAAAAGCTCATAAAGCATGCATGACGCTGTCCACTCTCTTGTAATTAATGATGCCGCTGTACTTGAGGCTTTCCAATTTCGACGCGCATGTAGCCGAACACTGCAGAATTGGCGAATGTTGTGAATAAGAAGTAGGCGTGACAGGCGGGGCAACGTTTCTCAGTCGAAATTGCTGCACTTGTTTGTCTGACATGCATCCGGTATGAAAGGCAGCATCGACAGACAGACAGACAGACGGCAGACAGACAGATACACAGATTCATATATGGACGAGTGTGTATGCAAGTAGCACTGTGCTGCTGACTTGGTTGTGCAATAATTTTGTTTATTTTGCTTGCACGCAAGTGGCAGGAAAAATGGACAACAGACACACCAAAGATATGCAATGCAATTTCATTGAAACTTCCGCTGTAGTTTTATAAGGGGCAGCACAACAAGAACAACAACAAGAACAGCAGCAACCAAAAACCGACCCATATAAATTTCGTATTTTTCATAGCGGTTGCTATTGCGGAAAAGTCGATATTGCTGCATACTTTCGGGCGCTGCTGCTGTTGCTGTGTGAGAACTTCGCACGAGGTTATTGCACTTTGGCACACACAATTTCTGCGCGCTCGTTGTAATGCATGCTTTTATTTCGGAGGCAATATTACATCAACACCGCGAACTCAATTTCCGACATGTCAATTGCATACACACATACTCACTCACATACACAAGTACGTTACTTTAATGGGAAATTTTGCGGTTAATGTCACAATTAAGTGAGCCGTCAATTTGTTTGTCAATTTTTGCACTTGTTGCAGTGCGGTGGAAGGGTATGGCGCGAGAAAATAAGTATGTGTGCACGTGTGTGTGTGTGTGTGTAAAAAAGAGGTCCACTCATGCATAGGCAAAGGCATAATGCATCTCTTTGGGAATTATAATTGAAACTGCGAATTTAAGGCGCTGAGTTGTAATCATTTAATTGCTTAAGTGTTGCAGACTTTCGTGCGTCAGTTTATTATTTTCAATACACCGCATTTTTTTTTGTTGTTGTTGCAAAATTTTACACATAAAACCCATTAAGACAACTAGTTTCTAAATCAGTTTAAGGCACCTACAAAATTGAAAATTTACAGAAAAACACATCATGCGCCTAAAAGCCTGCATTGAATTTTATTTACAGCTTAAAACTATGCAACGAACGTACGAATTTTTGCATAATCCGTTTAGGTATTTTATAGATGTAGTATATTATAACACACACACACACACGTGTATCTAGATAGTTGTTAGTTGCTATTGTAGCTTGTAAAGGGTTTTTCAATAAGGACATAACAATTTTGTATTTAAATAAATGAGATATTGGCCTGAAATTTGTTCCATCGTACTTTGCAGCGATCCATTCCTTTCCACAATCATCGGCCGGAACCTTTGCAATATGTCGTTCGATATTGTACCTGAGCTCGTCTAATGTTATTGGCTTGTTGGCAGAAAACAAAATAACCCCTTAAAATTAATAATTCCAGCGGCATCAAATCACATGAGATGAATCGTGAGGTGGCCTTTCGACCGAAACATTTCTCGAGATTGCCCGAACTTCCCATTGAATCATTCAATTGTTTGACCAGCTATGTGGCATGTGGCACCATCTTGTTGGTGGAACCACATACTATTCAAGTCAAGTATATTCAATTCTTGGCAAAAATAGTCTTTTCACTTGGCATGACAGGGAACTCCATAGACTCTAACATGCTGATCATTTTCATCGATGAAAAAATATGGCCACGGATCCCTCGGTTACTTTTTGTGTGTGCAATGGAGTCTGTTGATGCACATGTGCGTCTGTTGCTGTCCAATAATGCATATTTTGCTTATTGATTTAAAGCCATTTAACGAAAAGTGAGATGATTTTCTGTCATCTTTTGCAGATTAGGCTAATCAGAGTAGTTTCGGCGCTTCAAATGATCTAGAGGCTTCAGTTATTGAGTTAGTTTGATCTTGTAAGGGTGTAGTGCAAGATCGTTACGCAAAATTCACTACAATGTGCTTTTAGAGATTTCCAACTCTTGTGAACAGCATGAAATTGTGAACTAAGTCATTTACGGAAGTGATATTTTCGCTAATTCGAACGGTGCGTTGTCTCACTGTCACAGGAACAAAATATAGTGTATACGTTGATTCGATTTTATGCATTATATCGCGCACACCCTGTCTGGTGGCACGATATAACGACCGAAAATTGGCGTAAGCGCTCTTAAAGCTACGATCACCGATTCAGAATTTCAGTTGTAATTTTTAATAATTTCCAAACTTCATATGTTCATGAACTTCACCATGATAAAAATGTAAACCTTGACTGACTTTTTGACGTTGACAGATCACGAAAAAATTCAATTAAAATACAACATTTTTACGAGTATTTCTCCATTGGAAACCCCTTTATATATCATCATGCATCCTTGTTACTTAGGTGGTTTATTGTTGTCATCGGTCGTTTTGGTCTCATGGTCGCTGCTGTGCCTTTGTCAAACTGCAGCTTTTAAATATTTGCAAACATTTTTATGACAGGTATGCGAGCATGAATGCCTGGCTGCTTGACTGGCGACATTTAGTTGGTAATACGTCCCTTTTAAACCTTTACTCCTATATATCCTTTATGTGTAGTAGTTGCCGCTGCAACAACAGTTTTTCACGTTGACAGCCGCCATGTGCAAATTTGTCCGACTGTTCTTGTGTATCTATCCAAACTATAAATTCTGTAGACTGTACAAAAGCCTAAATATGCGTTAATGAATAGCGCTCAAGTTAATGAAGATTTATTGTTTGGGATATTTGCAGTTTATACAAGTGTCAAAAGTTTATTTAAAACTAATTTGCACTGTCATATAATTTTTGGGTTGACAATTAATAGTATGTTGAATTAATGGCATGAAGCTCTACTCTTATAGTTTGTATTTAAATAGTTGCTACTACAATTTTGATTCAATATTTGTATTAATAAATTGATGAAGCTAAGGGCAAGAGCTGCACTGTGAAGTTACAATGAATTATGATTTTGTTTACTTACTAGGTTTTAAAGTTGTCCGGATTTAAGATTATAATGAAAAAATAGTAGTTTATCATTGAAAAGGTATACTGAAAATATTCTCCATGAAGCTCAATACACTCAGAAGTGAACTGTTTAAAGGCTTCAACTGCTTCTTCAGATGTCGAAAAACGTGGAACTCACATTTTATTTTTGAAAGGAAGTCGTGAAAGGAAGTTGGTGTCAAGTCGCTGCTGTAAGGCGTATGACACATCATCATGCGATATTATGAGTGCTTAAAAACTCTCTTGTGTAAATCGATGTGTGAGAGCTTGCATTGTCGTAGTGGCGAATGATGCGTCTTCAGCGGTCTGCTTTTCACAATTTTTCTAAAGTTTCTGGTAAAGAAATGGTTGTATACCTACTATTTAGAATTCACCGTTCTACGTTGCTCTAATGCACCAGTTATTCCGAAAAAACGAACGACTATTTGCTTTGAACACCCGTCTTGGAATACATATACAGTCGATTGCTGTTTTGTTTTGTGCTCATTAGCATTGATCCATGGTTAAATTTCAGAATCATGTTTTGAACCACCATGGTCTTTTTTTGGGTGATTGACATATTGACAAATGGCAAATGTTCATCTAATATAGAATATATACTGGTTCGACTAATGGCGAAAATACATAGATCAATCTTACGCATGCACAGCACATCAATTGTTTCTTGACAACAATCCGGTTTTGGACGACATTCTTGTAATTCATTCTTGAGCGAAGTATGCCAGCGACGAAACTCGTTATACCAGCTCCACACAGTGGTAAAGTATGGGGCTTTAAGTCACTGTAAACAAAACAAATAGTAAATCAAAAGGATTATGCTACAACACCTAGGGTTGGATTATGGTTTCTCCATCCTTTCTTTCTATTTGAAACAATCAAAATAGTTAAAACTACTAATTAGCACATTTATCATATAAAACTTCATGCTTACTTCTAATACCATTCATATGTATTTCATTTATTTACATCTATTTTTGTAAATTTAACTCAAGATTTTTGCTAAAAATGTGTACAATAAAAACATGATGCGTTCTCATCACCACCTTGTACCTTGCAGATAGACACACTTTAACCGCAAAATGTTGAACGCTAACAAAACCAATGCCGCCACCGTCATTGCCGACAACTCCGCGCTGCACTTTGACGTTATCAAGAACGACACTTAAACAGCAGCACTTGACATACATAACGACTAGAGACACCTCAGAGCGTTAGGCAAGAGCAACTGAATGTATAAAAATAGAAAATATAGGGTCTTTCAATAGTATATTTTAAATATATTTCCTGAAATTATGTCTCAGCGATAACCATTGTTTAAAGGACATCTGATAGTTTGTTTTCGATAGTCTAACATTAAATTAACATTTAGTACAGCAAAAGATTTGTTTCTCAAGCGATATTCGTTCATATTACGACCCCAAATTTATTACCAAGCATTGAGTTTAGTGAGTGTATTAAAGGCAAGTTCTTTGAATTGGTATAGTTACCCGTTGCATCATATCTACAAAATGTCAAAAGATAGACTTGTAATGAAAATTACACTAGACTAGACAATACATTTTTGTTGGACCCATAAACACCATATGTAAGGAGAAAATTCGCATATTTAAAATTTGCAACAATAAACTGTTGGATGGTTATAATCTGCGTATCTTCATTGTATGATTTTTATCGGTAGACTGTTTCTACGTTTTAGCATCCCTTCATATTTTATTGAGATCAGATTATTAGAAGGCGAAACAGATGAGCACAAAGATTTCCATTATATCCGTCGCTTAAGCATAGTGAATTAAAACAGGTATGCATATTTATGTTTTCAACATGTACGAGTATATAATTTCACCATGGTGTGGTGAAATATGCAAGTAGCATTCACGTGCTCACTTATTTATATTATTTTCCTTATTTAATTTGATGAACTCTTTTGTTTACATTGGCAAATGTCAAAACAGTTGCTCAACCAATTGAGCTGGTAGACTTCAAGCGACGCCAAAGGACACTCATTCGTATTGTCTAACCAACAGCACAGACGCTTTTATAAATTAAACATAATATTCTTGCAATCAAAATTCACGTGTATATGTTGAAAGACCCTTTGACTTCGAGTAGCTGAGAATTTATACACAAGTAAAAGAAAAGAAAATTGATGCAAGACAAACAAATGTCGCGTTCCGGTTTCGTATTACACAAAGATTTTCTTCATATATTATCTTTTCGCAAGCATTTTTTCTTATTTAACTTTAGCATTTAAAATTTATAAAAGAAAATAAAAAAAAATGAGAAAAATTTTACAATAAGACTATGAGAAGAAGTGCAGAAAAAGAATTTCGTGTGAAATCTAAGTTGAAGTAAAAATAACAACAACTTGGTTTTCGTTATCAACTCGATTTTCGCGAAACTTTTAACTAAACTGCAGCCAAAAAATGTTGAAACAAAACTTTCCGTAGCGATTTTTACCACGTACTTTGGTCCCTGTAGTTTTGGTGTTTGTTGTCGCCATTTAAACTTCGCATTTTGCACGGGGTTTTCTTTGCCCCGCATCGAGAAATGACAACTAAAACTTTTCGCTTTCTATTTCTAGTAGTGCTTATTTTGTTGATTTTCCTCTAGATTTTCCGAGTTGTTTTTTTGTTTTTTTTTTTTGTATTTATACGAAAAAGTTGTGCACTTTTGTTTCAAGCTTTTTGAAAGTAGAAAAGTAGATGAATCCTTTAAGCAGCGCATAACTGACGTTTGTTCATCTAGAAAAACATGCGTTTCGGCGTCGAATTTTCTGCATTTGGTATTTTTGATGCTTTCTCTTTTGACGCTTTTTGATTTTGCTCGGTATGTGCTTCAAAATAGTATTATCATGGGCGTTTACTTGCTATTTGACCATTGTTCTGGTTTTACAATTTTGAGTAATTTTTGTTTAAGGCAAGTATCAAAAGTCGTCGAAACTTATTTTTTCACTTTCTGCTTTTCAAGTTGTAATTCTATTAGAAAAAGTTTAGAAAACTATTTGCTGCTGAGAAATATTGGCAAAAGAAAGTTAAGCTGAAAGTAAAATTTGAAAACTTCAACTTTGCTGAAACAAAGTCAAATTTTTTGTTTAATCTTAAAGTTTTGTAATTGAGATTGGTTTCATTTAATTGCAGCATTTAGTAGACTATTTTCCTATGTACTTACTCGTATACCTATGTGCAATATATACATTTTGTGAAGACTTTTGTTTATGGTTTTGCAGCACTAGCGTTTGTTTACACTTATAATAGTTTTTTTTTTCAAATAGTATAAGATACTTTAATTTTGTATATGGGAACATTTTCCGTATCTCTGATAGTTTCGGAGAAACGGGCCAAAATGTGAAAAGTTCCGGTTTGTTGTGCAACACATGGTTCTTCCGCCACTATATTTCGAAAATTGAATGTACTTTAATATTGCATATGGGAACATTTTCCGTATTTCTGCTAGTTTCAGAAAGCTCGGAAACTATCGCGTCCGTAAAAGAACAAAATGTCGCAGCTGTTAGCAGTCAGTGTTGATCCCGACCAAAATTTATTCGTTTCACGAGGTTTTGCAGATATTCCTTTTAGATTGGACTGCTTCCTCTACGAATTTGACGAAATCTAAGTAGTGTCGAAATTCTTTTAAACTTGCCATTGATGACTTGCCTATTTCCAGAAGTTCTCCTCACAACTTACTACTAAGATCATGTTATTTAACACCACTGGATTATTTTCTTTGTGGGTTACGTTAAATCGCTTGTTGACAGCAACGGTCCCAAAATTTTGGATGATCTCGAATCCAACATTCGAGCAGCCATTGCTGGCATACCAGCCAAAATGTGGCACAGAGTTATTGTAACTTGCAGCGTCAGGATCAGCTAGTGCACCGCGGTGCCCATTGGAATGATATCGTGACTAAATTGTAAATTACATAGAATTATCAGTCAATTAAAGAACTCCGATTAAAGTTTGGTTCAATATTTTTTTGTTTTAAGATATTAAATGCTATCCGCCTTCCTCATATTTTAAATGTAACCGCCCTAATTTGTAAGCATATTTATCTATTTTGACTGTGATGTGTTTGTTGAAACTGAAATCATTTCTATGTGGTGAAACTCAACCTACCCAAAAACCAATCAAATATTTCATAAAGGCGGCAGTTTGCATAGAAACTATTAATGCCATATTATAGTTTATATATTAACATATAATTAAGCGTTAACAGTCTGTGTAATACGTAGTAATATAAGCAGCTCTGTACCACGAACTTTCTCTACCACACAATTTAAAGTTTGTTTTGCTAAAAAAAAAAACATCACAACAAATTTTAGCTTCCGCAGGATTAATTTTTTTAGGCCAAACTAACTGTGTCTTACGAATAAAGATGCAAAAATTCGACATAAACCATTACGACACTTTCTTGATTCCATTACGAATTCTTCTATAACAAAAACATAAATTTCATTGCCTGTTAGTATGCAACAACATTTAAAATATAACTTAAAAAAAAAAAACAAAAAAAAAATAGATTTAAGTTGATTTCAATTTTAATTTATTTTTAGTTTTCATAGTGGTAAGCGATATTTTAAAGAATTTTGAGAGAAACTTGGCAAAATTTACTATATCGTACAAAATTATAGAACTATTATGCATTTTATACAATAAAGTTTGCATTTTAGTTCATTTATAAACATTTTCTAAATTTTATAACTAACAATTGCAGTTTTTATGAGAAATACGAGTATGTATGCCAAATAGCATGCAACATTTTTCTTAAGTGATACATAAAATGGTTTCCATTATACAATTGTCTAAAATGATTTATAATATTTCTTTTATATATATATATATATATATATATATATATATATATATATATATATATTTAATCGAAATTCATACTAAACAAAATAAAAGTAAAACAAAAATGTTTTTAAATATAAAATCAACAAAATTCCATTGAAACAAACAAAAGCTGCAAACGTTTACAGTTCGTTTATTCACATTTGTTTTTCAACTAATTGCATTCATATGCAAAACAATTTCATTCTTAAAGATTTTGTTGGCTATTATGCCTTAAAATATGCAACAAAATGTTCGTTTAAATTTTATTTTAACTTATTTTAAAAAAGGAAACAAAAAACTACACAAATTAACTGCAAACGTCTCTTAGGCTATCCACACAATCAGATAACGCTTAAATGAATGCAAACAAAAACTAAACTCAAGTTAAACATAATGTCTACGTTAATTTTACCAAAATGAAAATGTATCTGCGTTCAAGCAGGCAATAAATACAATGCGAGTTACATTAACTTTTTGGCACGATACATATTTAATGGCGTCGGACAGGCTGGGCAGACAGTCAGTTGGATAAACAAACAGATAGGCAAACCATCTAGCGCCGCAGGATAGGCAGAGGCCATACGAGGGCAATTTGTATAAGTCAGTGACTTTTTGAATTTCGAGTTTTACTGATTTTAGAGTAGTTTCTGAAGTACCCATTAAGTTTATTTTTAATAGCATTGTAAGGTAGACAGACGAACAAAAAGTAGGTCGATGCCGTAATTGAATTTCAAACGTAAATTCGATAACTTCAAAGTAGTTTTTCACAAGGGTTAATTGCAGTATTGTCAAAATTTTGCTTCGTTTCATGAACGTGGATTAAATATGATTTCATTGCAGCACATCTAGAGTAGTTTTCTTTGCTAGTATCAGCACAGCAACCTTCTGATTTCTGTCCGTCTATCGGCCTTTCGTATCTGCTTTCAATAGCTGCCAAACGCATACTAAATGATGCAGATTGCTTAAAATTTTAACATAGTCTATACCTAACAGATGGTAGCTGACAGGAGCAGCAATGTTGCAAGTTAAAAGTTACTATGCGGGTAATTCAAAAAGTCACAGACTTATCAAATTGCCCTCATACAATATTAACGAATATACGAAAGAATGAACGAATGAATTAAGCGAAAAACAACAAATATAAATAGAACTAATTGAGTCTGTTTTTGACTACAAGCAAGCAAGCAAGCCACTAATACAAATGTCATCTTGACTCTGTATTTTATCTTTACAGATTTACTAGACAACAACAAGAAGGACGTCAAGAATTCAATGGACAACGTATAAAAAGTAAGTGTTAATTTATGCTTAGCATACTTTACGGTTGGCTGGGGTTTAATACTTAAGTGGCTGAATATTGTATAATAAACAGACTATCTATATTGGTTTGAATTTGTCTGTGTCAAGTGATTTTGAAGTTTCAATGGAGCGAAAATGTGTTTCAAGTTACTTAAGGCTTGTTTGTTCTTTTTTATTTATTTATTAGCTTGAAACTGAAACTTATTTATGCATATAAATAAACTGGTGCGTTTATACGTGGTGCTAGTACTGCCGTATAGGAAATATAAAATTTGATTTGATTTTAATCGAACTTAGAATATACAGTCTCAAAGACCCTTGTCAAGTTTCTAACATTTATTAAGTTCATTTTTTGAGAAATGACTCTGACGCCGTTCTCATATAACTTTTGTTATATGTGGCAATGGACGCGAGATCGACATATTTTTTCTTGGCGGAGCACAGTGGAAGAATATGTTTTAAGAAATAAGTTTGAAAACATTGTTGAAATTTTGGACCAATCAAAACTAATTTTAAATTTAATTTTCCTATATTATGATTCGAACCAGCACCAGAGCCGATGTAGCGCTAAATAGCAGTGTCTTAGCTAGCTTAGCTAACAAACACGTAACATGTCGAGTTGCTAATTTCAGTTGGTTCTTCATAACGTAACGCCGCAAATATAAAAGCAAGTAAAAGAGAGTCTAGAGAGTTTACAGAAATTTTGCTTTTCCCATTCATTTTGTAACACTTAACACGAAAATCACATTTAAATGAAAGAATGAAAACAAACATTAGGTGTCAGACCAATTATATTATAAATTGGTGTAAAAAGTACTTCCGAAGCATTTCTTAAAAATTTTACATTTGCTTTTTTTCGAAACGACTTAAAATGTAGGTTTAAAAAAATAAGCTTGTAGGTTGAACACCCCTTGTAAAGTCGAGAAATAACACCTTAGTTTTAAACAACAAGTCCAAAAGACACCAAATACAGCAAAAAAAAAAAAAAATAAAAAATACAATGTTCAACCTGCATACAAGCCCAAAAAGTGTTCAACTTATACTTTTGCTGGCATTTCGCAATGTCAGAAATTATGTCGTGCTATTAGAGGAGTTTACTTGCAAACATTTGTGAATTATGAAAGTACATAAAAACTAGTAAACTCACTTTTCAAATTGGACGAAATTTAATTGCTTTACAAGCAGATGAAATTTTTGTGAAATTTAATTACTTAAAATTTCACTACACAACGATAGTCGGCTGAGCAATATGCCATTATATAATTCGATCGAAAATCAGACCAAATTCGTTGCTTTTGACGTGACAACGTCTATTAAAACGATTTACGCGAAAAGGCCATGCCCATTACTGACGTTCCGCCTGAGCAAGCGATAGACAGGCACGACCGCCCTAATCGTTCTGCTGCTTGAAAGCTATAGTTATGTGTGTGTGTGTTTGCGTATTAGTGTTATCTAGCGCGTAGTGGGGTGTAGTATGCACATGGTAGAATATATGAAAATAACATTGTAAGCGTATAATAAGTTTGCTCCAATAAAATCTTTTTTATGAGGTTTGAACTTGCAACTTAGAAAACTGCTTACTGCTATACGAATTAACGCAGCCGCACTTTAGCAAGCAACGCCAAAAAAGTATTACAAATTTAAAGAACTAAGAACCAATAGAAGCAACACAAAGCAGAAGTAAAAAATACTTGCTGCACACGTGTTTGTTGTATACGAGCCGAACATTAAGAGCGTGAGAGCTAGAGAGTGTAATGTAAATGCAAGCGTGAGGGGGCGAGATACAGCGATTAAATATGCACGAGTAATATTTATTTGTAGTTGTATTTAATTGAAATATTTAAAAATTAAATTTTTTGTTGGTTTTGATGCCGGCAACGCCAAACTATATGGAAAAGCGTTTTATCACTTTCACTCGCAGCATACATTTATAGTAGTAGAGACAGGGGGAAAGAGTGGCAGGAAAAGGAGTGGCAAGGGGAAAGGCAGAATGACGTCTGCCAGGGTACAGCTAGGCAGACATCAACAGGCACGAAGTCAAAACGAACAAGAGAAATAATAGAATCAATACGAAGCACGAAGTCAGCAGCTTATTTGAACCTAGTCTATTGTAATCAGTTTTCATCAATGTTTTCTTATGACGTTATCACGTAAAATTATCGTCCGTAAACCGACTTTACAGGCAACCATTTTTTTGTTTGTTATTTTCAATGACAATTACGGTTCGAATATTGGTGTTTTTGCTGTCATACATACGAAATTTACGTCCAAAATTTGTGATGTTAAACTTTTCCTCTTTTGCGCTTATGCTGTAATCTCAGTTTCTATCAATCTTATCTATCTTTCTCATAAACAATTTCATATCGTTTCGAACGTTATAGATTTACGATATCATTTTTAACCACTGTGTGGCGTAATGACTGGATAAAATTGAACAATGACGACAATAATGCTGATGAACATGATGACTGCTGTGCATTTATGAAATCCTGCATAATTTAATTAGTTCACTGAATTTACTATAAACGCTCTGCAAATGCTGCAAAAGATGTTTTCAAATTATCCAAAGATATTTCAAATTTCCCGTACAAAGCGGTTCTGTAATTTTTTAACGAAAAGAATTACTGCATACTCTCTTTTAGGCTATCTATATTTGAGTTTTTATAACTTTGTTTTTCCGCTTTTATATTTTTGTTATGAACATTTGCAAAACGAAATAACTTCCCAATGCTCAGAATTGTTTTAAATTTAAATTGCTTACTTGTGTTCTCTGAAAATCATTCAAGCATACATAAATCATCAAAATGTCACTCATTGAATTTATTTTCGACTCAAACTTCGAGCAATAACATTTTGCACTTAGAAATACAGCGTTTGACATTTGACATTTTGGCTACAGTTGCTCGGCAACATTTTACTGGATTCGTACCAATTGTTTTTATTTATTTATTTATTTATTTTTTTTTTTCGGATGACAGTTTTCAGATATTTTTATTTTGCAGATTTTCGGCAGATTTTCATGCGATAAACTATTTATTTTTTTCTTGTTTTTTTTTTTGTTGTTAGAATTTCTACGTATCTTTCGCCACTTTAGTAGACACTTTGACGTGTGCAGCTCAACTTGTGCTGAATTGTGGATGCCACTTGTGTTATTTTTGAAAAGCAGTTTCTCTATTTGTTAGTAGCGCTCTTGCATCACTTGAGTGTTATCCTACACATTTTGTTCACACTTCGTTTAACATATTCACCACACTTTCACGTTTTTTAGCAGTGAAATCGCAGCTTAACGTATTTTTTTCTTTTTGTATATTTTTTTTATTTTTTTTTTCTTGGCCTATTTCAGCTTTCACAAATGGTGCGCATATTTTACTTGATTATATTAAAATTCCTTGAGAAAATACTTTTTGGTTTATCTTTTTTTTTTTGCTTTGCTTAATATTATTGCGTAGTATCCTTATTAGAATTTCTTGTGCTGCCCGAGAATGTTGATTGTTGAATTCTTTTGAAGAAAATATCGTATAATGGAAATTTTTCCTTGCAATTGAGATAAACATAATATTAATATTTGGATTCCAACATCGTTCAGTTAAAATAATGTAAACAAACATGCAACAGAATAAACTGTAAAAATCTGTTTTAATTTATGTAGGTAGCGATATACATAGATATACATAAAAGTCCGACACTTAAATTTGATTCACTGATTTAAATACATCACAACAAACAGTGACAACTTCGAAATAGTATTTGTCGTTGTTTAACCGCAATCAGGATATTGTTTACGACATCGCAATACCTCAGAGCTCAAGCAGTAGTTGAAGCAGTGGTTTGCTCTGAACGGATCGCATCTGATTTCTGCTCGTCAGTTTGCATTTCATGTCTACTTTCAATGGTTGCCAGCCAAAAACTTATTGAAGCACATTGCTAGAAATTTGATCGTAATACAATTGTAGATGGTATATACAGTATTATCAGTAATACTTACTTGTTTAGCGCAACAACCATTAATCGGTTATGACTGCACGTAGAAATGCGCACCAGTGCGCCTAGTGCCAGTTGTTGTTAATAGCCAGTTTGCGGAGTTCGTCCCAGAATTGGTAATTCAAAGGCATACTTGGTCGGCCCTTCGAACGTTGTTTCGGCGTTCCTCTCCAAAGGGACTCGTATCCGACGCTTCCTCCGTGACTTCTCTGGTAAAACTTTTGCGGTGGTGGGAACCAAATCTAACATACCAACCGTTAATTAAGGGGACTTGCCTTATCACAATTTGCTCATCTCAGTATGGATGCTCAGATGCTACACAGCGGACGCAAGTGTCCTAACCGACGTATTGGACCCTTTGCAAAACGATCGTTTTTGGCCATTCTCAAGTGAATGTGGACTTCTGCATACAACCCCATCATCCATAAATAAACTTTTTTAAGTTATAGAGATATCGTTTACATAAAAATATGACATCGGCAACTTCCACAATTAGCCACCTATACTGAAATGTAACAGAATGAACAGAACAAATTATAGCAAATTATGTCGGGTTCGAAATACGCTGAAATTATTCATAAAAAAAAGCCTAATTTTTGGATCTACCTCTTAGAATCTCAGCGAACGTGTTTATATGGCATCGAATTTTAATGTTGATCAAGAATACCTTCTGAAAATTGACTCGAACTGGTTAAAAAAACAAATTTTTTTTGCATTTTAATACAAATCTTTATTATCGCTTTCAAAATAGGTTCCTTTTGAGTCAATATAAGCATGTCATCGGTTAATCCAATTTTCCGTACACTTGTTATACGCATCGGCCGGGATAGCCTTTAGTTCCTTCAGCGAATTTGTTTTTATGTCCTCAATCGACTCGTGACGCGTTCCCCGGAGCGGATATTTAAAACTCCATCACAATCAAGCTTGAATGTGCAAAAAATGCAACAAATTCAGGTCTTTTGGTACGAGTCTGGCGGCGACGCGGTTCATACCCAAAACATCATCCAAAATGTGTTGAGTCGATCCATAAGAGATGTTGAGTGTCTCTGCTATCTTTCTAATGCCAACACGACGATTTTCGAGCACAATTTCCATCACTATTTCGATGTTTTTGTCGTTAACAGAGGTAGAATGACGACTTGCATGAGCCAAGTTTTTTACGATTTCAAGACCCTCACTGAATGCTTTATGCCACTCAAATACTTGCGTTCTCGAGTCCTCATAACACTTTTATTCCATTGGAAACACAAAATTTCAGGCAATCTCGTTGTTACAGTTTTTTCCATGTTAAAATCGCCATACAAACTTTTCGCGTCGTAAACAAGCAGGTGTCAAACGTAGACTAAATATCGCATCCCGCTCAAACTTAAGAAGAAGAACTGAGCCGATTCGGTTTACCGGTTCGGTTTAAATCCACCAGTCCGGGTCAATTTCGGTCAAGAGGTATATGTACTTTTAGGGTCTCCTACGTCTCCTCTTGGTTTTTACATATATTTGCAGAAACTGAATATACCATTTTAACCTGTGAGTACATGGTGTAAAATAACTTTAGTCCTTTGCATATAAAATGGTATGGGATTTCTTTACATTAAAAGATCACTGACTAAACTCGATGGCCGCTGCCTAAAATCACTGTTAAAAAAGTCTCAACGGAGCGCCTTGAAGGTTCCTTACGTTCCGCACTTACTGATGTTCTCAACTTTTTTTTTAGATTTCACATTAAGCGAAGCTTCGTCATGATGCTGTGCGAATTCTGACTATTCAAGATTAATGAGAACACAATCCAACCTTCCGAAGATGATGGACTTTTGTGTGCTTAATCTAAACTTTGAATGAATGACTCAATGATAATACAGTCTTAATACAAGACTGGTTAGACATTGTCTAAACGAACAGTTCGATATGAGCACATTGCTAATAATCCAAATACGTGCGTATACGCCTGCACATAATTTGAATTGAGAGTCAAAATATTTGCTGCATGTCAATTTGTGTCGACAAAGCAACGTGAACCTTCTCGTTTGCGAATTGAACAGCTACTAATTGAAACTTCGGCTCTCACAAGCAGAGAGCAGCAGACCTCAGCACGTGTTCTGCTAGTGTCTGTTTGAGCCCCCAACTATTGTTCGACTTGAACGGGCAGGCGAGCTATAAGCTTCCTCAACTGCACTAGTCGGCTTAGACATTTTTACAGAAAAGTTTCTTTGGCTAAAATTGTAGAGTTTTCAATACATCATCTCTAAAATTCTCAGATCTAATGTATCTTCAGACTACGGAAAATTATTGGCTAACTATATTACATCTGCAAGCATCTCTCCTACATATCTCAAAACAAAATTTGTATATAAATTGCCAGCATCTAAAATGATATGCTAATAATATCCACACACATTGTACTCGTACGTATATTAAATTTAAAGTGTATTGTATAAAAATTGCTTCTATAAGTGCGCTGTGCGTTCAACTATAATCAGTAACAAAAACCAAAGTGTCAGTAAAAATAGTAGCAAAAGGTAAAGGTAATGAAATACATAGCTTTGTGGAAGCTGCATGTGCAACTACTGCAAATAGATATTAAGACTAAGCTATATAAATATTTAGTATGAATGCCAGTGCAACGATTTATAACGACATACTATGAAAAGCAAACAAGCTCAGACAGTGAAGTCGCCTTAAACACACAAATATGGAAAGTTAGTGTGTGAGGCAAGCTTGTTTGCCTGTAAGTATGCTCTAAAATAAGTATGTATATATGTAAGTTGCGACATTATTGCCAAATCGCATTGCAATTTGTCAATCAATCAGTTGACTGCAGCTTATTGAAAACGGCAATGCGCTGAACCATTTCAACACATACGAGGTTCCTTGCTGCAGACTGCTACGCGATACACAGACATACTTAAGCCGCACAAGTTGCTATAGCAATGCAGAAATAGACACGCAGTCATACATAAACATACTTACATACATTTTATTGCAGCTACTTTTATCTTTGTATCTTTGTTTTTGTTATATCTTTTTATGTATCTTTTTTTATGTAATTTGCTCTAAATTTGAAACTCAACTTCAATTTTTTTTGTTTTAAATTTCATACTGCGTGTTCTCCTTTGCACTAATTGAAATTGTGAAAATTTATGTGGCATTCGTACATATTTTCTTTACCTATTCCACACATCATTTTGTGGTACACATTGAAATTTAATTTCAATAGAATTGATTTGGTTCACTGCATTACGATTCGATACAAATTTGATGTTATAAGCTTTGTCTCTCTGTCCGTCTGTGTCCATTGAGTGCATAATTAATTGCATGATGCATTTTGACAGATGGACTACATCATTGATTGAATACAGCATCATGAATTTAGCAATGCATTGATATGAATGGTGTACATATATATATATATGTATATATATATGGCGCTGATGTTTGTATCTATCTTAGACCAAATCGTGATTAGTTTTTAGTTGAATGGAGTTGCTGAAAGAGAATTATGCATTCAACAGATTTGAAAAGATTCGAATATATTATATCAAATTTTAGCTGAATTTATACGGATTTGTTATTGATAATTCCATGCATTATTCAATATGCAATATTTTGCGATTTATGTTTAAGCTGGAGGTATAGAAATTGTATACTGTTTTGAGCGTGTGCGAAAGCTGTATTGTAATTTAAACAATTTTTGGCATATAAATCATTTTTGATATTAATAGATTGATGTAATTGTTTGTTGGAGTGATTGAACTATATGTGTATTTGATGGTGTATTGTATGAATTATGAACTGATTATGCTTATTGAGTAATTAATTCTTTGTGCAGGCTATCTAAACATGTATTATGGTTCGAGAAGTTTAAACTAAACTAAAAGTGAAGGTCGTTCTGTATACATTTCGTTTCAATCTTAATAAACGAATAAACTAGCTATCAGATAGCTTTAAATATATTTAAAGTCATTTTATACGCTTCAAGCTACACTCAGCTTCTAGAGCATATAACGGAAACAACTTAATTTTAAAGTAAAGTCTCTAAGCAGCGGTCAGATCTGTTGAAGGGGATTCTCACGAAGAACTGATCGGGATCATGTTTTCCGAGCGCGTTCTCGTTTTCTTAAGTTTTTGTTGTTTTGTTGTTTTGTTGTTGTTGTGCCATTTTCGATGCCATTGTCAGATTTACAGAGTATGTCACTTCTCCTATCCATCACCATTACCATGAACGAACATTCATCAAGCTCATTTTACTCAATCTAATTAGTATTAGATTATTATTCTGGATTTCTTTAAGCCAACTGTATAAAGTACTGCGTATTCTGTATACATGTAATTTGTTGCAAGTTGTTGACCGTTGATGAAAAAGGTCGAATTTTAGATATACAATCGAATACTTTCTTCTAGTACCTTCGGTATTTCAACATTGAGTAGCTCTGACATTTTTCTGCTGATTTCGAAATGGGACCAAAATTAATTGAGAATATTTTTTACCAGTTTCAAACTAGTTTCGAATACAATCTCGATTAAATGACCGCCTTCTGTAAACTGAACTTCTGGAAATAACTTCATCCATTGTTCATCCCTACACCCCGTTTACAGCCCCAAAATTTACTCTCGTCCATAGTGCTATACTAGCCACAGGGACAATGCGCACGTGTCTAACGGTAGCGTTGGAAGCTTTTCTAGATTTGACACCGCTTCATCTAGAAATCGAATACAAATCCAAAGAACACTTGTAAGTATGTCAGTAGAAATGTCTTCATACCTGTACGAAGGGTGCATTCCTAATGTCCTATTTGATCGTGGACGTCGGAAAGATCATGCGTATTAGAAACACGCACCAACAAATGAGCAGGCAGATAAGCTTGCCAGAAAAGGAACGCCAACGCTACTGATGGGACCTGAGACTTTATGTTTCAGCGTTAGACACACTGTACCGGAAGTAATAAGCAAGGAGACATAGTGAAGGAACAACGCTGGACTACTATAAGCCAATGATTTAGAAACGGAGGAGATCGGAAACAATGCACCAATTAGATAGAAACCTATTAAGAATGCTGACAGGTCTGCTATCAGGCCACTGTAGACTACATGAAACACATGTGTGTTTTGGGTATACAAGACCTACCCGAATGTAGATTCTGTGACCTCTCTTCACATGCTCGCGGAAAGTGAAGCTGTAGCTAGAAGCAGACTATATATGCTAGGTAATTACTTTATTATCAAGGAGAACCTGAAAAGATTGGATACCAGAAAATTACTAAGATTCATGCCCTAAGCACGTAGGCTTAGGGCAGGTCATCTAACTCAGTAGGATAAACAATATATATTTCTAGGTCATAAGTTTTTATGTCGTCACCCTTAATCAGGGCTCGCACAATATGCTCCACCAAATTTTTATATGCTGTTTGCTCACCGAAAAGACAGAAATAAATGAAGCAGACTTGCTCACTCTCTCAACAGAACACTTCTTTTTGATACTTTTGTGTTTTCTGTTTCATGCTTCTCGATGACACAAACACACGAAGCTGTCTTACGATACCAGCTTGATGCTGATACTTTCGTTCGACCTTCAGCAACTGAGCATCAGCAACTGAGCAAAACGAGCCACGTGGAAGCGCTAAGTGTCTTTTTTGTTGTTGTTGCGTTAGGTTTTTGTTGTTGCTTTAAATATTTCATCGCTGGCAAAGCGTGGAAGAGGGAGGGAGAAAGAGATAGGGCGCTAAATGGTTTGCATATGTTAAAACAGAAGTAACACACATACATGAGCAAAAGACACTTTCGGCCAATTTTGCGCAGCAAAGTGTCTTATGTGAACAAATGCATAAAGAGAGCGACAAAAAACTCTTGCGCTGGTTGAGCAAAGACCGCGTTGAGAAAAAATAGTGATGTTGCAACACCAATTAAGAGCTCGTGTAAAAGAAGTTTTAATTATACATATATTACTTGTTACAAAATGTTAAGCCATTTGACCTCTGGTATACTATTACCCCTTTTATTGGGCTACTTCAAAGAATGCATACACAAACTTTTTGAATAATTCATTGAAAATTTCAAAAAACTATAATTTTTGAAAGCATCAATTGTTCCAGAATTTATTTTTGAATTGCGATAAAATCTACAATACAAATATTTATTAGTTCGAATTAATATTTGCGTAAGCAAACTTCAGTTTTTACACTCATTTGACCTTTTATTTTCAATTCGTTATCCAGTTTACTCAACTATTTGGTATGCAGGCACCTTTTCAGTCATCAATAAATTATGCAGAAGTACCGAAGAAATAAATTTTGGCAGCAATTTTGTGCAACATAATGGCAAGAGAAAATGCCAACCACATTTGTACAGTTCTACCCTAACTAGTATATGTCGTACATCAAGTTTAAGCTGAAAAAAGGTCATTGTGTGGTATATAATGTGAAAGGTTTGTACTTCTTATTTTTTTTTTTTTTGCCTTACTATATACAGTAGTAATAGGACGATTTGTCGTATCCACTTTTTTTTGTTTTTCTAGTATGTAGGGCCAAATGTGCCACAGGGACAATTTAAGTCAGACATTTTAACTTTATTGTTCTACTAGTATATGGCTTAATACGCGAATGGCAAATGGCAGTTAAATGTATGTTGCCAATAATAGTCACTCAGTGAAGTATACTGTTTGGGAGCAGTGTGGTTGAGATTTTTTGCGGATATGGTTTAATTTATTGTCGAGGCTTTGTAGTTGAGTTACCTGCGATTACATGTTGGTTACAATTCTTGGCAAACTTCAGCTTGGTGTACTAATCATTGGCAATATTTCAAGTATATTTTATGAAGCACTTGTTTTTCTCTTCCGATTGCAACTGTGTGTAGTTGTGATTCTTGTTGGTGTTGGTACACTTTGGTGTCACATTAAATTCAAAGTGGTGGTTTGTTTTAGCTGTTATTTAATTCAAATGTACGCTTCTATATTTCATATTCAAATCCTTAAACCAAAATGCAAACACTCTGCCTCAACGTTAGTTTGGATTATTAACATTGAAGTTTTATTTTTCGTTTTTAACATAAATACGCTTTTAAATAATTAATGCATGAATTTATGAAGCATATGCCTGTGTTGGCTAATATGAATATGTATAGTGTATGCAATAACACTGTGAAACCAAATTTAAAAAGAATTATGCATGATCGATATGTCACTACTTTTTTCTTATAGATTTTGAACTGCTGAACACAAAAATTGCAATAAATTTTTATTTTATGAGTAGGATTTTGAGTTATGAATTTTTAAATTATTTTTGGTCTGAGCTAGTTTTAAATATAAATACTTTAACATATCTTGTTTACCTAAAAATTTTGTTTCAAGAACAATCGTCTATGTAGCTACGTAGCAATGTGAAGATATTTGTCGAAAAAGTAGTTTTTTCAGTCATAAATTAAATCGAAATTGTATTAAAGCGATGAGAAAAAATCGCTTAGTTTATCATTTATTTATGAAGAAGCACCTTTTACGAAGTAAATAAACTAATTTTGAACCAAATTCATGGAAAGATAACGAAGTTGTTTTGAATTGAGCGAAGCTATCAAAATTGGACTTTGCAGTAATTTTTTGTTGCTCTTTATTCCCATTAATTCAATTGTAATTCGTCTGAAGTTATATTTTTTCAAGTATTTGAATAAAGTTTGAAAAATAATGTTGGTAGGATTTTTGGTCCCCTTAGAGTTGGCGTCGAGTTTGGGACCCGAATGAACCACGTGAGCTGTATGAGCTGTTTGATGAGGTTGACAAAGTCCAGCGCATTAAATTTCAGCGGCTATACTAGGCTTTTTTGCCTTCATCCGGATGAATCCCGAAGATGGACGGCGTCGGAGAGGAAATCCGATCTGAAGATGGCAAGATCAGATCTATGACAACCTGAAGTAGCTCCTGATTGCCAGCGACTGGTACCGGCGCGCACTAAACTACACCGAATGGTGCGCTTTTCTACGTGCGGCCTTGACCAATAGACGGTTGAAAAGCCACCTAAGTAAGTGAGTAAGGATAAGGTTTGACAAAAAATGTTCTTCTTTCAAACCAGATGAAAGTAATACCGCTTTTTCTTTAGTAAGTACCAGATCTCTCACCAAATCATTTAACTTCGGCTGCATTGAATGTTTTGTGCTTACTTTACTTTCAAACCCATTAGCTAATTTTCTCAGCTAACTCCATTTTATAGTTTTTAGGAAATACTCTTTTTGTTTAATCAAAAATGACCCAGTGGCTCTCTCGAAATCATTGGCTTGCCGAATTTCAGGTGTTATCTGTTGGGAAAAATAGTTGCAGTGCATAAAATGTCTGCAAAACTCATTAACAAATACATACCTGGAGGTAGAAGCCCATTTTGTAAGAATGAAAAAAAATGGCATATCAAACTTGGACTGTACCGTCTTTAGATACATGCCGGTGCTATTCCAGAGTGCTGCTCGAATCGATCAGTGAAAATATGTTTTTTTTTCTCGCATTTCAAAAATCGTCTGGATCTTTATCGCATGACAATACTCTCGCACTCTCTTGCCCATTTCAAAAAATTTCGTTCGATAGAAATAAACAAATTGAATTGAAAATTGAAATGATAAATGAAATAAATGGCCACCAACAAAATGAAAACACTATCGGGTTGATGCTGGAATTATGACTGGTCAATACTGAAAATAGTATAAAGTCGAATTTTGGTACTTTCATTCAATTGTCCACAACATCGTTATCTTTCCATGGATTTTCTTTAACATTATATTGTTTACTTCATAAAAAGTCATGATTTACATACAAAATAATAAACTATACTATTTTTAGCACTTTTCGTTTTAAATTTCGACAGTTGTAAAAATATATCTTCCTATTGCTTCGTAACTACCGAGCCGATTGATATAGTTCTGGAACACAATTTGTCGGTAATTGAGTTTTCGTTGATTTGGTGTTTTACTTAAAGAAGTCGGTTTAGCCTAAAACGAGATGTATTAAAATAAATAAAACTTACTTCAAAAAAAATTTGAAAAAAAAATTGAAATCGGCCTATGTAGTGGAAGAGAGATATATGCGTCTCAAGCCGAACGCTTAGACCGATCGTGCCTCTCTATCGCTTGTTCCGCGAACTCTCGCCTGCACGTGCGTGCAGCCGGCGTTCATCGATTTAAATTCATATCTCACAATTCTTAACCATAGAAAAAAACTTTATTGCGATTTTCGTGCAGGTATAATAATCTACTATAAAAAAAAAATTGTTTTTTTTTTTTGACATGTCGATCACAAAACTGTTGTTGCATAGTGTAATTGCTGTTAAAAATTTTAAATGCATTTCGCTGTTTAAATAAAAAAAAAAATAATAGGATAATACATTTTTTAATAACTTTTGCAGCAATTTTTAACAAACCAAAAATATTTTTGAATACTTTTACCGCCACGAAATATTTGTTCGGTATTTATTCAGCTGTTTCGTATTAGTTTTGAAAGCTTTCTGGTTCAATATTTATTTTATGTAAAATTTGTTTTTTAGCTTAATTAAAAAATATTCTCGTGTTTATTTAGTGTTAGGGTATAAATCATAAAACTTTATTTTGCATCATATTTTAAGCTTATTTTATCAATATTTTATACGTTGAATTTTATAGGTTATGCAAGTTAATCACACACAATGTTGCATTTTTGTTTGCGTTGCTATGAAATATGCAGCTTGTTTGTTATAAATGCTGAGCGCCAGAAAATATACAATGTAATTTTGAATTTAGAAAATTTATTATTTAAATTTGTGCAAATTTGCGGTGGCCGTGTTAAAATTTGGTTTGAAAAATATATCAAAATTAAATTTTTGGAAAGGTATTTTTTTTCTTCGTACATACTAGATTATTGTAATTAAATGGAATGTCAAATTAAATTAAAAATAACATTGTATAGGTTAAATTAGTGCTGCCCGGTACGTATGCACTTCATGCACACTCTCCAATGCTGCGCATTTTCGCGCACACACTCAACTCGTTGCATTAACCATATGAATTACACAGAGAAATTCAACGTTTTTCGTTGTCTTTCTGCGTATAGTAAAGGGCACTTACACTTATAGCAAATTGCAGTACAACAATCGTTTCGCATGCTACGAGTTTTGTTGTTATTTTTGGCGGTTGACAGCACACACACACACACAGCTCTTTGCAACAACCAGTGAAATTTACACAAGCAATTTGATTCTTCTTTGTTATTGTTCTGCATATACAGAATAGGAAAGCTGTATAATAATATACAAAAATGTAAGTGTGTGTACACCTCCACGTAAAACTTTTGGTCATCGCTGGGTTTAATTAATATTTAAGACTTGTTCATAGGAACTTTTAATACTTAAACGAATTCGATACACTTATTCACATTAAATCAATAGTAAACTTTAATTTATTTGCGCTCATATCGAAAGTAAGTGATTCCCATCATAAATGACCACCGGGATATCAATTATTATAACGCAAACAATATATAATTAACTGCGTAAAAACAGATTTATTTACTGGTCACACAATGAGCCACAATGAATTGCACAATTTTCTTTAATTCCGAGTTGCAAACTTAATTCAGTCAAAATTGAATTGTTCGTATAATGAAAATCAATTCAATGAATTTCGACAAAGTGTATTTTATTAATTAAATTGAAGAAAAATGTGAGAAATTTACTTAAAAAGAATTAATTTATAGCAAATGAAAATATTAACAAAACAAGGCAAAACTTCAATTTGGCAAGGCAAAAAGCAATTTGGCCAAAAAATGGAAATTTCAAGAGAAGGTTTTCGTTGGATTATTTTTCACAACTTTCGACGTGTTGTTCTCAGTTCTTTGTATGGCGATAAAGCACCGTCGAAAACCACAGTACAACGCTGGTATAGTGAATTCAATCGTGGTCGTTGTTCGGCCGCCGACGAATTCCGTGAAGGTCGTCCAAAATCGGTTGTTGTGCCCAAAAACATCGATGCAGTGCGTGAACTGATAATGCCAGATCGTCATGTGACATATCGTGAGATAGAGGCATCCTTGTACATTAGTTCCACTTCAATACATTCGATTTTGCATGAACACTTAGCTGTTAAAAAAAATTTGCTCTCGTTGGATACCACATAATTTATCAATCGTTCAAAAAAAGGCTCGCGTCGATTGGTGTAAGGAAATGATTAAAATGTTTGACGGTGGTGCTTCAAAAGACGTGTATAAAATCGTGACAGGTGAAGAATCGTGGATATATGCGTAAGAGTTAACAAAATAGCAATCGACCGTGTAGGTATTCCAAGACGAGCCAAATCCAACAAAAGTTGTTCGCGGAACCCCTTCCCCTACCTCCTTCGATCACATTAATTTGTATACATTTCATCCTCCTCTTTCTCCTTTGGCTTTCTCCTCCGGCTCTTTTCCTTCCCTTCCACCTCTTCCCCAACACTCCCAATTCTTTTCCCTTTCGATCCCATATACAACATTTCATTCCAAAAAATTTTTTGGGCCAGGAACACTCGCGGGCATCCACAGTGGATCGAATTGTGAATCTAAACCATTCTCGAATCCGCATGAACACAAAAATTTTAATCAAAATTGATTCCGCCTTTTATGAGGAGTTCAGTCACGTACACACGTACAGAAGATTTTTATATATAAAGATACTGTATATTGCTGGTTAGGATACAGGGATATCTACAAATAGATGTCGTCTTTGGGTATGTAGACACCTCTCATACGAACGTAGAGTTAAGAAAATAATTTAATTGATAGAGGGTGTTTAACTGTTCGGTTAGTTCAACTCTAGCGTTCTTACTTGTTATAAAAGGGGTGCAAAAATGCATTAAATGCGTACTTTTAAAGCAGTACTCTTGGTATATATAAATATAACATGAAAACGGGAAACCATATATGCGATCGCGACAAAATGAATGATCGGTAATATCGTGATTATTCGAAAAATATCTCTGTCTTCTCTAGTCAGCGAACTTTTCTATCCGACAGACATACTGACGGACAGACATGGCTAGATCGACTCTTTTTGACGTGCTGAAAAGGAATATAACGGCTGGCAAAATAAAAATTATATGTAAAAAATTAAATAAAAGAACAACAATGAGAGATATTTAATTGATTTTTGCTTAATTTTGAATGTGATCTTTTTCAAATGACCGCCACTGTTCCGTTTGCACTGTTGTATTCGTTGGTTCCAATTTTTGAGAACTTGATCCAATATTTTCAGCGTTATCTCGCCAATGACTACTCGAATGTTGGCCTCGAGATCGTCTAATGTGCCAAGGGCTTTCCGCCTCTTGATTCAGCACAATCTCATATGGATTTCCAAATCGAAATCGACTGATCGACGGCGAACCGACAGTTCAGTGTCTTCTTCAATAACCTACGGTGGCTGTTTTCCTCAGTTCGAATATTTCGCTCTCTGTTTGTTGGTTTAAAGTTCAAAAGAACTTATCTACGGTGCGACGATTTGCCTGTTCAGTGCAACATTGATGGCAATCAAATTTACGGTGAACAGTTACAACTGAGTCGGAATTTCGATAGTACTTTTTTTTAAGTACCAAACATTTGGGAAAAAATGACAAATGATGGTGGGATATTAAAGCAATATCTGACAGTTTCTGAAATATATCTACTGGAAATTCTATATCCGATGTGCAGTACTTCGCTATGTTACATACAATTTGATCATTCAATGTACCCGGCTTACAATTATTTTTTGTACAAACCATAAACAGAAAATAAACAAGACAACCTCAATCATTGCACAAAAAAAGGATGGAAAGAAATATTTTAGCAATATTGCCTGCCATTCCAAAGAGTTAAGCAATGATTTGACACTCACTCAACCAGTACTATTTTGCAGCAAATTTTTCATATGGTGCGGTTCAACGCTTGTTATTGCCTGCTAACTTTATATTGTATTTGAGGCGGCTTGCCACAGATTCAGATGATGCTGCTGGCTTTGATGATGACGACAGTGGGCAATGTGGATGGTTGAAACATTTACTAGCACATGGCTGTGTCTCTATTTATTTAAAGTTGCCATGAGCAATAAGTTCATTTTTGTATTGGTTTTTGCTTTTGTAAACTAGCACACAATTGAACCAAAGCATTTACACAATATTTTTCCTTTATTTTTTGTCATTTAGAACAAAAGAAAACCAAACAAAAATATTGGTCTTATGAAAAATGGCAGAAGAAAAGGCAAAATGGGAAAGTGAAAAACAATTTCTAAATGCACAACGAAGGACAACGGAAATAAAATGAAAAACAAAAAAAAAAAGAGTAAATCCCATATTTGTTCAAGCGCCATTTTGTTTCAGCAATATACGAATATATATGTATATATATTTTATTTCTGTTTTATTTACTCTACATATAAAACTCATGCGGAAATGGTCAACAATTTTGTGGTCAATAAATGGTTTGTAGTTGACAATATCAATTATAAATAGTTTTGTTTATACAAAAAATTATAATTTATTAAAAATGTAAATGGCACGCGCATTTTTTTTTTTTTTTTTGGAGTAAATGTCACAAATGCAACATTGCATGTGTGCCGTGTGTACTACTTTCAACTCAAACTTAGTTGAATTAGTGAAGCTTTTAGTTGCAACAAGCGTAAAATTGTAAAATTAAAATGCAACTTAACAACCACAGCAACAAATTTGCTAATGGTGGCAACAACGTCAGCTCCTTTGCTCTACTTTACTCTATTCTACTCTAGGTGCCACACTAAAATTTTGTGTTGCACAAAGTTTCAAAAATAGAAGAACTAATCCAGAGACAGGGAATTAAGCTTATTCCGCATTATACCTACAAAATCACCCAAAGGCATGCACAGTCAAACGCAGTAGTATATTCCGAGTAATAGCACCCACAAAGCCACACTTTCACAATGTAATCGCATTGCCACAGGATGTCAGTGAGCTCAACACTCTTGCCAATTATTAGTGCAGCTTTTTAATTAGTCAAAATTCGGTTGACTCTATGGCGTTTGCATTTGTAACTAAAATGTATGAAATGTATGCATTCGTAACTAAAATGTATGAATTTGAAATATCAGATTTGAAATTTTTTAAGGTATACGCAATTTATTTATTAATTAAGGTATTCACAGGATTAACAGCTTTGTTGATGAGAAAATAAGTAATTTCCAACATCGAACTATAGACCTCTATTATAAATATCACCTGAAAAGTATATTTTGAAGTGTTTTCAAACACTTAAAATTTGAACTGTAATCGACAATCAGTTTGGTATTTTTTCGAACGAAACAATGGAATCGGAACTAAAGCCACAGTTTGACTTTTCTGCTGAATGCGATAGGCAACTCAAAAACCGCACAATTTGAGATTTTCAAACCAATAAGAAAAAGTTATTTTTTGAGCACTTAGCCCAATTTAAAGAATGTTTACACAGAGTGTTTACTTTTAATTTCTCATTTCAAATCGATTTAAACGACTAGGTGTGAATACTACCTTAAATATTTTGTTCTACACAGAATTTGATCTTAATATGAAAATAAATTTATATTTGCGTTAAGCTAAAAGTTTTTGTAGTTTTTGTAATTTATTTAATGAAGTTACTCGTGCAAATCTATCAATTTTTTACTCATTGCTGCTTCGCATTTATTTATTCAAGAAAAAAAAAAAGTTTTAAAATTTTTAAACAATTTTGCACAACATAAATAAAAATCAAAGCAATTTAACAATTTAGCTGCTGCCAATCCAAAACAGATGTGTTCTGATGATGATAAACATGCAAAAAATTCGCACATTTTGTTAATGAAAATTCAATTGAATCGATAGAATGATGCTTGAATATAAAGCATTTTTATTATTTTATTTTTTTCTTTTGTTAGAAAAAAAAAAAAATCAAAAAATAGCAATTGTTTTATTATACTTTGTTTGCTTTGTATCTATGTTTATATGGCCTTGGAAATATGTATCTCATTTAGCTTTATTGCAGTTTTTAGCAAATATTTTGAAAGGTGTGGCCACTATTTAAACTCTAATTGACCGTAGAATTTTGCGTATATTTTGAGTTTTGCTTCATTAAAGAAATCCGTAGCTGAAATTGGTCGTTTGTTATATAATACTTCTGACTATTATGTTTCATAGATTTCGACTTGTGTAAACTGGAATTAGAAGATTGAATAGTGAAAATTTAAACTAGGAATAAAAGAATCGTCCCGAACATTTAATATAATGAAAGTTACTAAAATTTGTTGAATTCATTAGTAACGTACAAACTGAATGACTGAAACACTTCAGAATACTCGACCAAATAAAGTTTTAGCAGTGTTTTTATCGATACAGCTAACTGCAGCCATCGGCACAATCGATCAATTTCTTGATATATATAAGAAAGTTATTTTAATAAAAAAATTGTATTCAATTACTTTTTCTACACTGTACGCAAAGGGACAAGGGTATAATAAGTTTGTGAGAATGTATGTAACAGACAGACTTAGTAGACCCCATAAAGTATATATATATATTGATAAGTATTAGAAACTGAGTCGATTTAGCTATAAGCAGCTGCCCGTATATCTGGCTGTCCGTCTGGATTTATGAGACCAAATATCTCAGGAACTATAAATGCTAGAAATTCAAACTCGGACAGTTAGATTCTCCATACGCAGATGGTTTTTGGCCCATTGACCTATTTATGCGCACTTTTCGAGACAGCATAGCCTGAAAAAAGTATTTTTTCTTGTATTTTTTTATATCATTCACTCATAGTGTGAAATGGTATTATCAGTTTGTCTGAAAGTTGGTAACGCATTAAACGTTAACGCATCGTAGACCCCATAAAGTAAATATATTCTTGACAAGTCTTGACGAGACGAGTCGATTTAGCCATGTTCGTCTGTCCGTTGTTGCGCATATTTTGGGGACCAATTTTTATGCTATGCAGTTGAAATTTTGCACATACACTTCATTTTATTGCAGTTTAATCGATTATCAAGATTGACCCGCCACGAACACTTTTTGGGGTTGCCCTCTACAAACCCACCGCCAACTTTTCACTTATTGTATGAAAAACTTTTTTATTTAAGTAAATATCAGGTTGAATTGCAATATGGTGTCCTTTTATGGCGGCTGACCATAACATACATAGACTTAACATACATAGACTAATGGGCGTGGCCCGCCAATTTTTTTGTGTTTTTGTAAGAAAAACTTCTTTATTAAATTCAATATTAGGTTGAAATGCGATATGGTTACTTTTTACAGACAGCAATGCAATATGGTGACTTTTTATAGACAGCCTCTTAACATACATAGACTAATGGGCGTGCCCCGCCCATTTTTTTTGGTAGCCCTCATACAAACCCACCGTGAAATTTTGTGTTTTTTATGAAATATTAGCTTAAAATTTGATTTGGTGGATTTTAGTGGACAACCGCTTCATATATATGTATGTACAAATGGGCGTGTCCCGGACACATTTTGTGGTAGTGCCATACAAACCCACAGTTCACTTTTATTCATTTGTATAGAAAACATCAATATCAACTCGAAATTCGATATGGCTGCATCTTACACATCTCTTACATCGCTTCATACATATATACTAGTGAGCGTGTATCGCTCACTTTTTGGGGTAGCCCCTATTTAAACCAGCCACGTTTATGTTTTATAATAATTTCGTGTGAATGGTATTAGAGCTTCGGTTCAACCGAAGTTAACGTTTTTTCTTGTTTGTTGTGTTTTTCTTTTAAATTAATAGATTTTTGTTAAATTAAAAGTTATTTTTTTAAATTAAAGTTCTATATTAGCAAGGGTGCAGGGTATTTACTAGTTGTGAACACACTACTTCTCCATTCTTACTTGTTTTTTTATTAAGCCGACAATTCTCTACTGCAAGTCAAATGCAAAATGATTGCTGAAGCGTGAAGCATTTTGCACGGAATTATACAAAATTATACAAAATTATACAAAATTATGCAAAATTATTCAAAATTAGCACAGAAATATAAAACAAAAGCATACATTTTGCGGGTGAACCACTCCACCCCACGAATATTCAAAAGTCCAAAAACAATTATGTTTGAAAAATAGCTATATTTTTAATATGTATTTAAAAGTTAGGGTTGCAATTCACTAGGGATTAGAGCATTCATATAGAACCACTTAACCCTATATATACCATTATCTATAAAGACGTATAGATTTATGTAAAATAGCTTGATATATCGATTGAGGCTCTAAAGAATAACTTCTTTCTGCGCAAAATTAAAATAATTTTTTCATGACATAATAAAATTAAATTCAAATGTACGACAACAGAAAGAAACAATGAAAATGTACACATAACTATGACGGATGTTGTTGATGCCACATGAATTTTAACCACAACAACATGGCGCACAAATTTTACAACTTGAAAACAATTAAGCCACAAATTTCGCACTCAATTAGCTTTACGAAAAGCGTACAGACATTAATAATTCAAACAAACATCAACAACAGAACACATTTCTACCTGTACTATATTACATTAAAAACTTGCACACATACGGGTAGAAGATTTAATCCGATTAATATGTGCAATAGTTTACGTTTTCTATACAGTAGTAGTTACAAATAAAAAGTTACACAGTAATAAAATAGTTTATGTGCATGAAAAGCGTTTTTTTGAAGTTAACTTTTCTCTACTTAAAAACTTAATTTATAAATGAAACAAATATTTTTATTAACAAATAGCAATAATACATACAATTTTTTTTGAATGCAAAGTAATTTTTATAGCACTCTCTCTGTCCTTTGTATCTCTTCCTTCCTGCCAACTTCCGGTTTGCTACTGGTTTCCTGTCGCTAGCATCTCACTTCCGCTTATGGCTGCCGACACACATTAAACGAATGATGCACATAATTTCCAATTAGGCTTGAAAACAAAACAAAAAAAAAAAATAATAATAAAAGGAAAACTGAAATAAAACTTGCTGCTGATTGCGCGCTCTCTTTTGCCGTACCATGTCTCTAACAACCAGTTTCCGTACGCCATTTTTGTTGTTCATTGTCGCATCCGTTGCGCGTTGAACAGTAAATTGTCGCCATTTTGTATGACTAAATAAGTTAGTTATTAGGCAACGTCAAATGCAACGTTTAATGAACAACAACAACAACAATTAGCTTCTGTTGTATTTAGTTGTGTTTGTTGCTTGGCTTTGGCTGCTTTTAAATGCTATTTCATTGCTTTAATAACACGCTTTAATAGCACGCCATTTTATTTTTGCACTTCCGCTTTCTTTCCGCATTTGCTGCCATTTTGTTTTCACATATACGCTTATATTTACGAAGGCGCTAACAAAAGTTTGTTAAATTGTTAATAAGTATTTTACAAATTTATAAATTTTACTATAATAGGTTCTAGTTAAATGGTACTTCATACTATAAATATTAATAATATCGGTAAAAAACATGGAGTTCAGAATACTTAAAAGTAATAGCAAAACCAGCAATTCGACATATACCGAAACCACTGGAAATCTTCGAGGAATATTTAAACGGGGACTTGAATACTCCATTCCAAAAGACAGTTTTCAAATGGTAAGAATAATTTAAGAGATGTCATATGAAGAGCAAACCTCGTGAATATCTTCACAAATGTGCTGCCGATTATACAAATGGGATTATGGTTGATGCTAAATTTTGCGCAGATCCGAGACTATACGTAATAGAATGAGGAATAATTTATTTTAGCTAGTGACATGTGTTTCGGACTCAGCTACTAGTTCTTCATCAATCACCGACGATGCTGATGACAACTTTTTCATGTTCGAAACAGTTCAGTTTCAGTTTATTTCGTTTATTTAAAATCTGCCCCTTGAAGGACAAACATAAATTTTATGATTGTTTTACATTGAATTAAGCGTCAAATTTCAATTTAATCATGGTGGTTTATTTAAATAATAATGGTTGTGGTGAAAGTAATGAGTGGTTGTGGGATTAAAGAAGAAAGACGTATGTTTAATCTTGAACTCTGATAGATCAAACGGGTGAGTCTTCACATGGATAAACTGTTGTCCAATAAATAATATTGCCAGATGGCTTAGGTGATCAGACAACTGCTGTACATAGCGTACTCTCAGTCTGCTTATCTCCTGTTTCAACCAGGGTATTCCAAGCTCGTCGTCGATGGTGCTATTGTCAATGAAGATATGTGCATTGGAGATTATCCTTAGCACAATGCTCCGCCACCTTTGCAGAATTTCGAAGTTCGAATTACTTGCCACTCCAGACACGTAGAGAAGGTTCTTGTTACTTATTTGTATATTTGACTGATGATCCAGATGTCAGAGCATTTGCCGCAATCTGAAATTAATTGATTTCTATTGCCTGCGATGCGGAGGCGTCATGTGAAAAGTCTGTCTAGTTTCAGGCCAAAATATATGAGATTGTCACATCATTTAGCTTGACAGGAGGTCAGTTACTTCTTCTGAACGTAAAAGTTATGTATCGCTGTTGAATATAATGTTCCATCTACGCAGCCATAGACCAAGTGCGTCCAGCTTGTATTTTAGGATACGTAAAGCATTGCAAGGATGCTTGTGACTGTCAAACAAAGCCATAGCAGCTGCGTAAGGGACGACCGTGAACGGATGTTCGGTGATCAAGTCCACTGTAAATATAGTTTAGAGAATGGCGCCCAACACACTGCCTTGTGCGATACATCCTTACCACATCTCACATAGAAGCTTCTGACATATGAACCATTTGAATAAGTCGTATGGTGTGGGTAGCCACAACTTCAACTTGTAGAGCAAATCGGCAATTTAGACTTTGTCGAATGCCGGTTTGACATCTACCAGTACACCAGAACAAAACTATTTTCTCTCGAAGTCCTCGAATATTCTTAACACAAACCAGTGACATTGTTTTGGAGTGCCGTCAGTGTTCCGGAGTGGAAGTAACCTAAAAAATCTTAAATCTAACAGCCCATGCAAACAATTTAATACAATATAAGAAGTAAAGCGTTGCTAAGCAAGCGGCAAGTGTGGACTGTTTTAAAGCTTTGGGTTCACCAAAGTTAAAGTTTTTTATATATGTATGAAACTTATAATTTTTGAACTATAAAATACAATAGCTAAGGGTGATATAACGGGAACGCGCCAATAAAAACAGTTCTCTTAAACATATTTCACAGAACATCTAAGATTTCGTTATGAAGCTCCGTAAGCTGCAAGAAAGAATTTGAAATAGAAATGAATTGGGGACTTCTGTTCGTTGTGCATGTCACGAACAGAGAGAGAGATAGGGAGGGAGAGAGGGAGAGAAGGAAATAAAATCTGTGTGCTTATCTGTTCTTTTCCGGTTCTCCCTTTCGCGAAGATTTCGAATTCGGGAGGATTTTGCGCTTTGAAATCACTTGCATTGAGTAATATGAAATTCAAATGCTCAATCTCAAGTGAACTCAAATCACGTAATTCTTCCAAGCATAAAAAGTCACCATTTTAATGATATAATGCGTATTTTATAAAGTTAATAACTGAATAAATTATTTTTAAAAATAAATAAATTATACAGATTACATAACAAACAACATGCCGAACTTTTATTTGTTCCCTTCTACGTGTATATATACTATTTATGATTGTTTGCTACAATAGTACAATTCCTATACAATTTCTCGCTTATCTTTCACTGTGCACATTTTTTTTGTACGTGCGTAAATTTGTCGCCATTATTTTCCTTCTGTTCAAGAGTGAAGCTTTAACATAAACTTCCTGTCAACTTCCTAGCTACTTGCTGGAAAACGTACGCAAAGCTTATCAATCATAAATGTTGCTGCTAAGCGATACTATAATGTTAGCTCATTTTCTACGCTTGCTTCATAGAATTTTGCTCAGATCACTTTATGGCTGAGATTTGACCTACTTTTTTATATACGAGTATATACTACCCATAGACTAGCATTATTATCATAATTATTATTTCCTTCAGACTTTGTTATCTCCATTTTTCTTACTGCTGTCGTCGTTTGCGTTTATGTCTGTGTAAACATTTATGTCTACACAGCCGTTTTCATACACATCCGTTGCCGGAGCATAATTTTTATTTGCAACTTTGTAATAGGGAAGTCAAAGCAATTAATGTTCCAGCGCAGCAAACCTTATCAACAAGCGCAGCGGATGCTGTTCATAAAAAAGCGTAGAAGAAAAAACGCTTTCTAGTAGAAAAATGGCGGAAAGTATAATTAAATAAAAATACAATCAAGCATGTACGGAATGCGCGCATAGACTACGGCAGGCAGGACCAAGTAGCAAAATGCGTTCGTGCCTCAGCATTAATCTGGTTTTTAGTTTCTTTGGTTTTGCAGACTATCTTTTATTTCTAACAAGCTACTGTGCTGCTGTTTATATTAAAACATAAATAGTAAGAGCGTAGGAAAACGTGCGGAAAGCAATCGTAGCAAGTGAGATTTTTTTCTTTCTAATGTTTTTAGGTTTTTTTTTTTAGAACGTGCTTGCGACACCTAAAAGTATGCAATGCAATTTACAAGAACGCTTTATGTATGCATAGAGAACTATGTACTTCTGCTTTTTTGCTGTTGTTGTTGTTTGCATTGAAATTGAAATTTTCTATGCGCTTACAACACTTTGCATATCTATGCATATCTGCCTTTAAGTATGCAATAGTTTTTATTTAAATTGCTTTCGTTTTGCGCTAAAAGGCGTTTTGATGTTCTAGTATGTTTTAACATTTTAGTTGGATACTATTTTCTGTCTCGGAATTCACATTTGATTTGATCGTAGGAATTTTTTTTTATTTTAGATTTTTGTTGTTTTATTTTCATATATCTAGCCTAGTCTCGCCTAGCGCTTATACGCCTTGAGATCTTTTCTTTCATAGTACCAGCAACACAGACGGACTGACAGACCGACATGTCTAAACAAGTCTCTATCGGATATTTCACATTATTATTGACTGTAATAAAAACGTTTTCAGTATAAAACACAAAAGTAAGCTTTGGTGTGGCATTCCGACTTGGATATTCTGAACGAGTGTCGGCCCCCAGAGAGAGTCCATATCCAAGCTCCAAGCGCCTTGTCTGTCTTCATCATCTAGAGAAAGAATTTCTGAATACATTAGCATCAACAAGGTTAATCCAAAACAATAATTGTAATAATATATATCAACTTAACGACACACACCTATCTGACTTTTATTAAGTTAAACAAGTGCATCAATATTTTTTAAAAATGGTTCTAGTGTCACGAGACTCTCTGCTCTACATTTAAAGCGCCCTTTTTGCTGCCCAATATTTCCACGATGCTTCAACTTTAAACTGTTTTATGTGAATAAGCAGTTTATACACACATAAGCCACTTAAATATATTTTCATTCGTATAAGCAACAATATCATAAACGACAGAACGATATACAACACAATGCATATACCATGCAGTAATCTAATAGCAAAGCATGCTTTCTAACAAATAACATATGCATTAAAAGACACAGATCGAAAGAGAGAAATAGAATTTGTGCATATGTCACTCGCATTTGTTTGTTGTTGTTATTGTTTGCTGCTACATCTGTTGCTTACTCTCTTTTCCTTTCTCGACTCACCATTGTTCTTGCTGGCCTTTTGTAAATACATTTAAAAAGAAACATATAAAAAGTAGCAAGCACACTTGAGCAAAGCTACTGTCTAAATTGCATGAAAAAAAAGCACACCGAATCTTGACTGCATACACACACACAACAACGCAAGCAATCAAATCACTGAGGCGTAGCATACTTTCAGGCAGTTAAATTGTTTTATTGAGTAATATATTTACCAAAAAAGAATTAGAAACAATATTTCAAGCACAAGAAAAAGAATAAAACATAACAATGTACGGGTATGTGCTATACATATTGTTTGAGCATACTTTTTCGCAGACTAAACTCAATTTACAAAAGCATACATAGAGCTGCTATTGAGCACAATATATGAAGCCATGGTGGCGGCAGCGGCAGCTCCTAAGCTTATGCAACGAACAATGGCGTACAAGTAAATAAAGCATTTTGCGGCGTAAGACGCTTCGTCTAAGTTTGCTGACTGCTTTTAGGCGCATTAAAATCTCTTTTTTTTCGGTTTTTCTTGCTTGATGCTTAACAGTTGCGCTGCTACTTGAGCTGCTTGAACTTCTTCGCGCTTCAAGTGTTCTTCTTGGAAAGATTTTCGACATTTGTTGCGAAGGTAACGAAGCATTAAATTGAAGCACAAACGTTTTTTCCGTTCTTTTTTTTTTTTTTTTTTTTGCTACGCATTTTTATGGGTATTATTTGCTTAAACTTTTTTATTTGTATTGCACTGAACTGTGTGTGATTGCATACAATATGGATGCCGCCAGCTGGCATGTGCAGACACCTAAAAAATATTTTTTTTTTTCAAATTTTAAAACCTATAAAGTACTTTGAAATTCGGCTTTTACCATAAAGAAATTAAAATTTATTGCAATAATTTACGTATTTCTAATTACAAGCCGCATTTGTGCGTAAGACTCAATAAATACGCAGCATAATTGTGGCCAACCCTTTGAAAAATGACCGTAGGCGTTAAAATACTTCAAAGTTAAATATTTTCAAAATTCATTGCATGCTTTTAGGCTGTGTAGAAAGCAAATTTTTAATTAAAATTGCAAGGCATATAATTTGTTTACTTCTTAAATAAATATTTACTACAGCTGCTATATTTATAATACAATATTAGTTTACGAAAAGAAGAAAAAAAAATTATTATATAAAGAAAATATTTTGTTGCATACTTTGCGGCATGTTTGCTTGTATAATAACCGCAATCGCAATTTACAAACTATTTTTGTGTATAATTACTTTAATTTGTGCATAGACTTTGAAAAATAATGCTTAAAATTGTTTGCAGAGATATAAAGTTCTCTGTTTTCATATTACAAATCCGTATTAAACTGCTTACTCAGTACAAAAATACTGCATAGCATTATATAATTTAAGTGATCTGCTCTGCTAAAATAATTATTTAGCATGTAACCGCAAACACACACACACCCAGAGAGAGAGAAGGACACGCTGAGCTTGTGGAAAGCTATGCTGCACAGTTTAAGCGTCAGCGTGCGGTCTACTCAGGAAAGGACAAATTTAACCAAGACATTGAGTTAGCCAGGCGGCGGCTGGCCAAGGCAAAATGATGATGTCAAATGCTACAAACTACAACTTAATTATAAAGCCAAGTAAAAATAGTGGTATGAGTATACCGCAAATGTTAAGAGAAAGAGCTTCAAGAGTTTAGAATGAGCGCAGAAGAGTCTACAAACAACTATCAAGCAATCTAAAATCTGTCGCCTAGGCAATCAAGTTGTGCATTTTGTTGCATAGTATATATAGTTATATAGTGCAAAATTATATGCAGTAGAATTTAGTGGCAAATTTGATTAGGTTGAAGTCACACACACACACACACACACACGCACTTCAAGTTAAACTTGCCTGCCAAGTTATACAAATACACAGCAAACAGTGTCGTGCAACAAGCTGCATTAAACTACTACTACTACTGCCTCGTCTCCATAGCTCTGTCAACAGAAAGTGCAGCATACACTTAGGGCGTATAAGCCAACTAACATTGCACACATCAGGCACAAACTTTCGACACAACATTATTTAGTTGTAAATGTTAGTTAAATGTTTTCATTTGCTGACATCAGAAACAGCAGCACCAGCAGACTTTGAATAAGTCTACAATTCAGTAGTTGCAGCAGTTAATTTTCATGCAGATGACACCTAAAAGTATGCAGCAGCAACAAAATTTATTTAATTAATTCTTGTGCATATTTTCTCGACACTAATTGAATTTTTTTAGCACATCGTTTTACTTTCTTGATGCTGCAGCGTCAATAAACTTTGGTCGTATATGCTCATATGTGTACCTATGTATATATTTTATGAATATTATTTTTCACAGCAATAAAGTCTGCAATGCAAATTTTTTTAATTAAAAACTTTTCCAGCAAGCAAGACAAACAAAAATCTTTGTACTACTGAAGCTTTTAAAATAGGCTAGTTCATTGTTGCTTAGTTGAAAAGCTTGCAGTTTACTGCCTAAATGTATGCTACTTTATTTTTAATTTTCGCTGCTAGTAATTGCTTCCAATAGCTGCTATAAATTTAAGCTCATTGTTGCGTGAACTGAACATGAAATCAAATTTAAAATATGTTTATGTACAACATTTCAAAAAATAAATGTCATTTTCATATGTGCCGCAAAGTATGCAACATATTTGCTGCTCTCTGAGTGCCGAGTATTTTTCTGATATCTGAGCTATACATAATTGACACATTTCATTTGCATGTTAAGTAGCTGTCATATAATTTAATTAACAAGTTTCTGCACATGATTTAAGGGGAACATTTTTTATTTTTATACAGCTGGTCTCGGTGGTTGAATATAATATGTAGTTTTGCAAATTTATTGCATACTTTTCCCCAGTTAAGTAATACATTACGACACTAATATCATATTAAACTATTTGGTTGCTGTTATCTAGTAATAATTTGAAACATCAGAGGCTTGTCACGTGATTGTTGAGTTGAATGTAACAATATCTGTGTAAGTCTTCTGTAGACTATCATAATTTTCACAATTTTAAATTTTCAACTGTCATGTTTAACATAAATTAGCAATTCCGAAGAAAGAAGGCCTCTCTGACTACAACAACTGTAGAGATATTTGTCTGAGTCTGCCGAACTTCAGAATAATGTTAATATTCTCGACAGCTGCTCTAGTTATATTAGCGTTGAAGTAAATGAAACAAGACCAAAATAATGGCTCTTCCAAGAGAAGAGAAACGAAGAGATGTAGTTTAATCATTCGTATACCTTGGCAGCGTTGAGTCAAACAAAGGCAGATGTGGATTTTCATCTTCAATATAAAATCCGTTTTATACTATGGATATGGCCTCCAACGCACCAACAATATCGGTCAATGGCGCTGGATTGGTCACATTCTACTACGGCCAATTAAACGTGGAATGACGACGCCATCCAGGCCAACAAATTTGGATGTTACAGGATTACTGAGACCCTACGCTCCACTGGGAGCCAAAGAAAATAGTAGTAGGTAGTAGTATAATAAAAGTAAGTAATATATACAGATTTTATGGAGTCTTCGTTCATATTGTGGTTATAGTGATCACATAGAAGTTAAAATTTACTGAGGATACAGTTAAAAAAAACCAAGAAAGGTAGAAGAAGAAAACAACAACCAACAAGGAAACAAATAACACAATCTAATCACAATATTACACGATCAAAACAAAAGGCTTTATGTTCCTTTTTCCATTTTGTATCTTAATTCTGCTTTTTTTTTCGTGCAAAATGCTTTCCTTATGCTTGGCTGACCACTTTGCATTTGACTTGCAGTAGATAAGTGTCGGCTTAAAAAGATATAAAAATAGTATTTGAATAAAATTTATGATTGAAACAACTTTCTTTTATCTCTAGAAATTTACTAGTATACTAAAATCGGCTTATACAATATATTATTTACACACAGCTTGAATAATTTGTATTTATGTAGAATTATGGGCTTAAGCATTTGTAAATACTGAAAAAGCGTCAAATATCTAGGGTGCATACTAAAAAGTATGCAACGCATTGTGGATACTTTGATATACAAAAATAATTTGCATAATAATCAACTGAAAAATCACCCTTAACTCACTGACATACTGCTTGACATTTACACTTTGAACTGTTTACCAGTGCAGGCTGTAAATTTCAATTTGTCAAAAACATTGCATAGCTGCAGGCGTTTTAAATTTAAGGGTAGTTTCAGTAGAGAGACTTTTAAGTGAAGCTGTTTCTTTTAGTAGTCGAAAAAAATCTACGAATTGTTGCATGTAGCACAGTTTACACTTAAACTTATCTTGTTGTATGATTTTGTATAGCATACTTTTTGGCATGCAAGCACTCAGCATTTAGTTAAGATAAAGTTTTATTCCCACTGTATATATTTCAAATTAAACTTTTGCTGTCACTTTTACGCAAACTTTTTGAAAAAAATTCGTATAGACTCATAATGTGGTGTGTATGTGTGTGTGTGTGTATATGAGATATTGGTAAAAAACCAAACATGCTGCTTAACCCATTAAACGTATAACATTTGCACTGACCATAGCAAACTAAAGAACCATTATACGGGCGCGCACATGTTTATCTTCAACTTGTAGTACTTCAAATTCCCCCAAGAAGTTACTTATTTAGTTTAGTTAGTTACTTGTAGTAGTTGTTCACGGCCAAAGCGATTGGAAACTGTGCTCGGTGTGCAAGCAAAAGTAAAGTAATGCTTTTGAGTATGAGTTGTACTTGTACATTTGTAGTTACCTTGAGCTTATACAGAATGCTTGACTTAACTTGATACTTGACTGCCAGTAAGTATAGAGTTTTGCTGGCAAGTATTAAGCACTTAATAAACTTTTACACATGTAGCACCACAAAAAAAAAAAAAAAAAACCAAAAAAAAAAAATGAAAGTATCTGCATACTTTGCATTTGAACTTCATGTGGCCACCAACATGAGAAAGACCAGGTTTACTTTCACTTCAGTAAGCATACAAATAGCTGCTTTCCTTTCTGCTGATTGCACTTGTTATAAGCTTAACAAAGTTTCTCTACTTTTGCTTGTCTTTTACTTAATCCGCTTAAAGTCTTGGGCGATTAATTTTATTGCATACAAATGAGTGGCAACTGAAAACTTCTGCAATGATGAACATAATTTTTATAGTTTTCATATTACTACTTATAACACTAATCAGCAATAGTTGTCCTTTCGAAGTGCTACTGTCGCTGCTAATTTAATTTGTTGCCCTCAATTAATAAAAATCGAAATAATTGCAAATATGTGGGCTAGGTTTAAGGAAAGTCTTTCTTCGGGTGCTCTATAGCACAACCAATAACTTTTTATTACACACAGATTATTTTAACCACGGAGATACGTGTTTTGGACTCAGCTACGGGTCGTTATCCCTCCCGAATTTGGGGTGGCTCAGATTCCAAACTTGTGTGCTTTTGTGTGAAAAACTTGATATGGTATTTTCTAATGGACAGGAATGGAAAAAGTTACTATTCTCTGTCTTTACATTGAGAAAAATATTGTAGATAAAATTTGTTGACAATGTTAGCTAAATTTTATATCAAAGAAAACATTTTTATTCAAACAAATGACGTGTGGATGACATTTTTTTTTCTTCAATTTTTTTTTTAATTTGTTGTCTAGTCTAATTAGAACTTTTCATACCACACTCTTAGTAGTCTTAATGAACTTCAACATTGTCGCCATCGTCATCATTGTCTCTATAAATGCCATATTGTCGTCTCAAACGCGTGTTCAATATTAATCTTAATTATATAAAATGCATTTGCATTTTCTTTTTTCTGGTGTCACTTACTCTATAATGTTATCTCTTTTACGCAACGCCATTTTGTTGTGCTTTGTTCTCCGAAAAGTCTTTTATTATTACCTATATAGAGCAAAGTTCATATTTCATCATCAACTTTATGATTATCTGTGTTCCTCCGTGCCCATTAGCCGTATCGATTACGTGTAATTTGTGAAGCCTTAAACCATAGTTTATCTATAACTATCTCGTTCACTCTTTAATGCTATCGCTTGTGCACCAAAAATATTTCACGCGCTTTTCGCTCGACGGCCTTTGTCATCAAAATTCAAACTCATCAACGCAGCCATCAGCAGTCATCATTAACTCCTGTTACAGCATCAACAACAGTAAGAACAGCGACAGCGACCACCATCCAGGCATCATCAATAAATGTGCCACATTCTTTAGCTCCATGTTCCAGTACCCGCAACTCTCTCCTTCTCTCTCTCTCTCTCTCTCTCTATCTGTTATCTGGCAACTTAGCGCATCATCATCGTCGTCGTCGGTAGCATCAGCTAAAGCAGAAGCAATGTCATTTTGTAACTACATCAACGCCATTTTTGTCGCCATTTTTCTCCTTTTGCACTTTGTTCGCTTTTTCGTAGTTACTTTTAGCATATATTTTACAGTTAAGCGCATTTCTGTTCTTAAAATCTTTGTCCATTTTAACATCATTTTTACCGTGGTATGCATTAGCATAAAGATCATTTTGTGGCCTTCACTTGATTTCACTTTAGTTCGCTTCGCGTAATTACTTTCGTAAAATTGCAATGAAAATGTCATTTAATGTAGGCTGTAAAGTGTCATAAGGCCATTGAGTCAGTCTTAACGTGCATTTGTGTATAAGCATTCATTCAGCTTCAATATGGCTCATAAAAGAAAGTTATTTTTTAATGTGCAAAGTTCTGTAAAGAGCTTCTGAAGTATTCTGAAGCTTTAGAAGTATTTTACTATAATAATTTTATGTTATGAGTGCCTGCTTTATGCTATAATACTTTCGTTTTTACATACTTCACATGTACTGATATACAACTTTCTTTGTCTATTTTCAGTAAATTTTTTAAAGTTGAATTTGGTGAGTATCCTTTGTGATGTACTATTTTATTAATCTCCAGATTTCATTCATTAAACTAAATTTTATGTTTGAAATTTGAAGAACGTAAGCAGACACCGTACACCGTAGTGATATTGGCTGTAATATATAAGTTTTTCCTACACAAATCGAAAAGTGGGTATTGTGTTTGTATAGATTGACCATTTGTTCTGTGTGCGTGACAAGGTTATTGCAATACATATATATGTTCCATATGAAATCTTCATACCCAATTTCATCGCGATGTACTAAATATTGAAGAAACTAGTTTCGAATCGCAGCAAATGTTGACAGACAGTCGGACATTGTAAGTTAGATCAAGAAATTAGTTACTTTACGGCCTCTCCAGTGCTTCTTTTTTTTTTAATACGTTACAAATTGTTTGACAAAATTAGAATTTTGGATGATATTGGATGTGTGTGCATTAATTTCCCCCGTCTTTTTGATACCGAAAACGAATGCTTATGCAAAGATAACAGTATGACGTAGTATACTATTCATAGTATTGCCCATCGCTAGCCACTTCTTTTTTCCATTATTCAGGTTGAATGCAGATTTCGGATCGAAAAAAGAAACTGTTAGCATTTTGAGACTATTAACGAATCGGCCTAATTTTTGGCTCCTATTAATAAGGGAAATGCTGCTGAGCCAGGTCAAATTTTTTTGATCGTGACAAGTAGTTATTGAAAGGGTCAATGTCGGGTGAATACAGAGGGTGGGGTAAGACTTTCCATTCGAATGTTTTCAAATTGAATTTAACCGTTTTTACAATATGTGTGTCTCTGCTCAAAGTGTGGCTATTTTGCTAGTGTTTTCTAGGGATCAACCGTGTTTGCTTCATTGGTTTGAACAGTAAAAAAAGTGAACTACGTCTAGCTTATCCCGCCAAAAACTGAGCACGAGTTTGGACCATGTATATTCGACTTTGACATCAATACTGATGCATGGCGAAGCGTACCCCACAATTTTGATGCTTGGTATTATCATAGGGTATCCAATTTTCAATGCCAGTCGCAATACTATTCAAAAACCTTTCATTTGCATAGTTGAACTAGCGGTTCGCACGCTTCCCACAAATGATGCGCATTTAACACAAACTCGGACATTTTCAATGTTTTGAAAAAACTTGTGTGTGTTAACTTGCTTTCACTTTGACAGAACAATTTTAATTTGACGTTCTTTAAGATAAAAGAGAATTCACAGTCACAGAAAAGTGATACATTAGTAAAACTATCTTTTGAAAAATTATGGTAATTAATGCGTATACCCAATCACACTATATGTGAGTAATATAAAAAAAAAAAATGTCTCCGTCGATTGTTTGCATTACAAAGCTGAGTTTCACTTCTTTTATTGTTTTTTAGATTCAATTTTCATTTTCGACAAAATGTTTATATTTAACAAAGTCCTCTGTAATTTGGTTTGGGATGGGACAAATTAATTCACCAGCCACAGGTTGTGGGTATCAGTCACATGCCTATCTATGCACCGGCAACGCATTTCATTGACAAATTTAACAGGCGATATCATAGGCAGAGGCAAAGAGACTGACAACATTAGATTTCTAGTAATATTTCTTATGATGAATATATTTTCTGAAACGAAACCAAGTTTTCTGGTCAACTGTGCCCGGACACTTAGCAGCTCTGCGAGCAACATTTTGTTTTTGTAATTGATTTTTCACAGCTGCTGAAAAAGCCATCGAATTCGACTATTAGTCGGCACTAAGAACCACACATATTTACGTTGTTGCTTGCGTTTTTCGTTGTACATCTTCGAACTTAAGTATCTACCGAACCACCAGCCGAACATCAGGCTATTCAAATAGATCGGTGAAGTAACTGACCACTTGTGGTTGGTGAATTGGTTTTTGGTTAATTCACCAACAGAATGTTTTATTTTTGTTGCAATGAATTTCAACCGAACCTGAACAAGTTGCTATATCACTATCTGGTTCAATATATTGCATTTTAATTTAGATTGGCAAATACTTGCCAAATTTTAATTTTTAAATCAACTTAAACTACAGAAACACTTTTTTATTATTATTTTCCAAACTTAAATTTTTGTACTCTCTCTCTCTCTCTCTATAAAACTTGGCTCGATGCACATCTATAGAGTCACTTAATTAACTTGTTTAGTCACTCGCTTAATCCGCACTTAACACGCAACTTTGAGTACAAGTAGATGCATTCACTACATGCCACATTGCATGTTGAACCGCGGTGGCACGAGCTTTAGCAGCTGCTAAATGTTGTTATCTGCTGGTTCGGTTTGGACTATTTTCGTGCTGCATTCATTTCGTTGCATACTTTTGGGAGCCACATCAATTTTCCGCCATTATTTACGCCAATTATGCATTTTAGAAACACAGGAAACACAAAGTACGGAAAATGGCAGCAACGAGTAAGCGGTATTTCAAAGAGCGAGGTGCATTAGAGAGTAGTGAAAGAACATACGACATACGTTAGCATACGCTGAGGCGTTAGAGCACTTCTTTCTATAGGAAGGATAAGGAAGTGTTACGCAACTGTTTGACGGCAAGCAACAACACCCACATGAGCATGTCTAGCTGTTTGTTGTTGTTGTCGTTGTTGAGCCATGTGAAGCGTAATTAATGTGTCGGTGATAATGTTGCTATCGTTTTTTGTTATTCTTGTTGCTGCTCCAAAGCGATTATGTTGATGTTGATAGCGTTTGCTGTTGATAAATGCCTTTGAACGATTAAGTACACAGCTCCAACTAACGGAGTACCAACGGCTACAAAGCACAAAAGTATTCAATGAACAATGCTGACAAGATAAAATTACGCAAACACAGTGAGAGAGAGAGAGAGAGACACCACCGTGATCAAAATAATTTATGCTTGCCAAGTTTGGCTATGAATAGAATACGTCGGAGAGAGAGAGAGAGAGATACTGATAAATGCAGACGGCATTCCAAAACCGCTTGCAATACCACTCGGGGGAACATCACTAAGCACGGCGCCAGCAGATGTCAATTGCTTACTTCCGGCTTCAATTTCTGTGCTACAACGACGATTCCTGAATCTATGCAAGCAAAATTCCCACGAGCTGGCTGTCGTTTTTTCAATTTTATTGCTTTAATTCAATCAAAACGACAATCGAGAATTGTGAATTGCATTCAATTTTGCTTGGTGTTCTAATTGTATGCTGGCTTGACTGGCTGACTGGCTGGCTGGCTGGGCAGGCGGATTGCTGTTAACGAGCTCTTTGCGTTGCTCCATTTTCTATGCTACAAACACAAATGATGCTAGTCATTTCATAGTTTTAGGAGTTGCTGCAGGCGCTGTTTTGTGCAAAAGTATTTCAAAACCACAAATTGCAAATTTATAAGAAACTTTTGGGTGTATTTTTTTTTGTGCACAACAAATTTGTTTATTTTTTTTTGCTGCTGCATAATTTTTGGTACATTCTTTTGCAATTCATTTCACACTCATGGCGTCGCACAGTGGGTTGGACTATACTATTTTCGCGACACAATTCAACCAAGCATATACATATTCCGATTCAGAAATATTTCCGATACCAGTTTCATGGAAAAAAATACGTTTTTATCGTAATTAAAGTTAATTTGATAGATATGAGGTTGAAATTTTGTTGATATTCCTTTTTTAAGCATTCAGTTTATAGTCCGCAACATCACATTCTTTCGGCACATATATTCCTATGTAGTTCCCATAGAAAGAATCGTTTTGGTGATAAATCAAAACTATATCATATAGCTGTCGTATAAGAACGATCGGTAAGAAACGCAAAAACTTCTTTCTTTTTAATGACAAGGAAAGCTATAGATTTTTCAGTTTCAAAACTAAACAAGCATATTATTGTATATAATCTTTAATACACATTAAATCTGCTTTACTGTAAAAAGTTTATTAATTTGTATATTCATTATAATCATCTTAATCGGGACTGCTGAACTGAACCAGGTTTTGCATATTGATGGTTTTACTAATTATTTGTCGGCAGAAGTCTGACAAAAGCACTGTTCTCTGTCAAGTTTGGAGTGTGCATTGAGTGTGAGCGAGAGAGAGAAATAGAGAGCTGAAAAAATTTTATTTGATTTGTACAAATTTAATAAAAGTTAAGTTTAAGCCAAGATAGGACAACATTCGCTGCAATATGGCCAGCAATAATTCAAAAACTCACCCAGTTCCTCCTCTCTGCCCCCTGTATCTACCAATGACATAAAATAACCACCCACCACGACCAAATTTAACAGAAACACTCACTGGCCAATACCGAAAATTGCCTAAAAAGGGTACAAATTCAACCACTAAACTGACAATACAAAACAGTTCAGTACCATATGACAACGCTGAGAGCGTTAAGACCGACCAACATGTTGGGCTCAACATAAGGTTGGCCCGTATAAACGTATTCGCTCTCTTCTCTGTGGTTTTAATGCTGATATCCTTAAGTATGATCAACGTGTTGCGCTCAAAATGTTTCGGTCGGGAAGAGGTTCGATGAAATTTACTTCACTAAGCGTATTCCAAAAAAAAAAAAAAAAAAAAATTACTCACAAAACAAACAGCAACGAAAAGCGAATGAAACTTCAACTTGCCAAGCTCATGTAGGGACACTAATTAATTTAGATTAGTAATTTTTTCAGATTTTGTTTTTATCTTTTTTAATTGTGTAATTAAAGTTTTTGGTACTTAAAAAAACGATTATGCCGCGAATATGGCGTACTCTGACCCACCGTGAGGCATCAGCGGAAAAGTTGCATGCAATTGGTCATCAAGCTGCAAAATATTGTTGCATATTTTTGGGGCGGTAAGCAAGAGTTTTGTAACACAGTGAGTATTAGCAGTTTGTTAGAAAGTTTGTAGTATGTTTAAATGCATGCCAATGACAATCAACTATATACATATGTATCTTAATTTTGCTCCTTTTTCGAAACAAAGCGAGCCAGTAATAATGTAGTAATAACTTAGTAAAGTTCCACTTTAATCGATTGCAAAGACAACTTGCTGAGTAGGGGGGTTATTGTGCAGGTAAGACAGTTCATTTTGAACATTTAAAGTTAAACTGTATGATTTAAGTTTTATGAAAACTATCAATCCAAATGATTTATTAGCTTTTCGAGTATGTATACAAGATGTGGTTCTTGTATGAGTAATTTGTCTGTCTACTCTGTCAAAAAACTGCAGAAAATATGGTGTAGATGTTGCATATAACTCTACTTATAAAATATGCCACAATGTAGAGAGAGAGGGAGAGAGAGTCTATAGCGTGCAAACAAATCGTTTTTGCACAAAATTAAAAATATTTGTTTTTATTTTTTGTGTAATTAAAACTGCTGTCAACATTTTCATAGTAATTTCGCCAACATTTCTGTTGATTAGAAGCAGATTGCAATATTTTCTTTTTTGTAGTGCATTTATTTAGGCGTTCTACTTTTTGCCGTTGCTGTTGATACTTTGTGCAATTAGCAACCAAAATCAACTTGATGTATAGTAAAAATTTGACTGATTAATAGTATGCTAGCTCGTTTGCAATTAGGTGAATGAAAACGATGCCAAAACTAACACGTTTAAACGCCTAAAAGCATGCAACGAATTTTTAGCTTAAGCTACCTAACATCGAAATTCAATTAATTACTAGCTACTATGAGTATTTTTGCCGAAAACCAATCAATCAAATTCAGTAGCGAAGCTGCAGCAGCTGCTATTTTACTGCATATTCGAATTGTTGCACAATATACGAGCATACTTTCAGGTGTAACAATGTATATATATATATACATCGAAGCCAATTAAATTTCAGAAAATAGTTGCTAGCAATATGGTAACTCGCCAGCCAGCAGTCGCTGTGTAGATACTTTTTGCACGTATGTAATATAAAGCTACAAATGTATCTGAACATTTGGTGCGCCAATAACCACAGTAGCATTCGTTTAATAAAAGGGGCTTTGTACACATGCACCACAGTGCATGCTAAATAATTTGAGTGAAAAAGCTTAAAGCAAGCACAGTCGACCAGTGGTCGTAGTTCGGTTTGTAACCCAATGGAAATATATTAAGTGTGATGTTGACTATAGCAACAATGACGACGACGATGACGTTGAGGGTTTTTTGTATCATTTCGCAGTACACAAATGAGGGAGAACTGAACTGTTGAGGGTGCACAACCCCTTTTTTCAGCATGAGCACTTTGCATACCTGCTGCTCTGTGTAAACTGTTGCGTTTTTCTTTTTTTTTTTTTTAGTGCTGGCATTGATTTAACCCAACAACCAGTTGCGCATAACATTAGCAATGACGACAGCGAGGACAACCCTTTTCAAGTTATCGCTTGGGGTTTCGTTTTTTACTATTGAATTTGGATGACTTTCATTTAAGCATTGAATAAATTTTTCAAATTTTCACGCATAATTGCACTTGCCCATACAACCATAAATGTAATATAAGGCCACTTGGTAGCAATCCGTACGCCTGAAAGTAGCTTATAATTTTTTTTTTTTTGTACATCTTTCTGCATAATTGAACTTAATTATAACATTTTAGCAAATATTATTTATCAATTTCATACTTTAAAGTTTGAATTTTTGTTTCAATTTGTGCAAAGCTTTGTTCGGGAAATTATACTTTTGAACCGAAGCTCTAATACCATCCACACGGGAGGCTCTAATACCATCCACACATGGGCATTTACCATCCAAAAAGTGGTTGGTAAATGCCCACCAGTAGATGCGTATGAAGCGACCATCTATAAGATAACACCATATCGCATTTCAAGTTGATATTGACGTTTTTCATACAAATGCATAAAAGTGAGCTGTGGGTTTGTATGCGACTACCTCAAAAAGTGGGCAGGAAGTGAAGTGGCTGTCCAATAAAATCCATCAAATCGAATTTCAAGCTAATATTGATTTATTTAAAGATTATTTTTCATAAGAAACACAAAAGTGCGCAGTAGGTTTGTATAGGGGCTATCCCAAAAAGTGTTCGGGTCCCATCAATAATGTATATGTGAAGCATCCGTCCACTAGAAACTACCATATCATTTATTTTTATTATTGGCTACTATAAAAAAGTTTCAAATATAATTTTTACCATTGTTTACCCTTTGGGTTGAAGTTTTCCAAAATCGACGAAACAGATATTTAATAAATTGTTTTGTAGTGTAGTCAAATCGAGTTTGAAAAGAAGGGTATTTTGAGAAAGTAAATGTTCTTATATAGCCATTCAGCTCCCACTTTCAACTATGTACAAGTATGAATTTCCCAAAGGATCGATTTAACTACAGAAAGAAACTATGTGCTATCCAGAAACCAATTTTATCATTTGTGGCATTGATTATGTATGAATGAATCATTCAGATCAAGCTTTCTCATGTATGATTGCTTTTTTTTTTTTTTTTTTTTTTGATACGCTACACTAACATATATAGCCTAAACTAATTTATAGCGCATCCGTAACTATATTATTATTTGCTTGCATTTTCAGTATTTGTATAAATATTGAAAATAGCGTATATTAAATCAATAAACAAACACATAATTAGTTCATATATATTGTATCTTAACTTCAAGTACACTTTTATTTATATAACTCTTCATCTAGTATATCCATCAATAGCCCTTGGCTATATTTGACCTGTTCATGCTGTGCTCTGCTGTTGAACATTTAATTTCCTTTTTCCTGTGTTAGTCAAACAAATCAGTATCATGCCAGACATGTTAGATAACAGCTTCATTTCGAAATGCATTTTCGGTTTTTGTCAGTTGACACAGACGCGCAAACACACATACAAACACACATACAAACTTACACACACATGTGTTCAATTTTATTTTCATTAAAATGCCAACTAACCTTATCGTAGACCTCAACTGTGCCCCCAAAAAACAAAAAAAAAAATGAAAAAAAAAACACACACACACACAAAATCCAAACAAACCGAAACCTACTGAACTGACTGACAGCATTTGAAGTGGTACAATTTCATGCTATAATTGAGCTCTACCCCAAACTATGTAGCTATACAAACTTGCTTCCTTTTACACACTTCCGGTTGCCAGTTCAGTTTATATATGTACATATGTATGTATCGTATCTCTATGCGTGTGGTCAGCGGTGCTTGCATATCGCTTGATACACATTTCCCCAAATTTAATTGAAAACTTATCAGTTTTGCATTTCATTTGCATTTAGTGTAGCTCGTCCTTGTAACATTCCTTCGTCCCTATGTTTTCAATTTACCCAAGTGACATTTTAATGCATAGGCCAGCAAAGACAGCAGAACAGCAGGCCAGCATGCCAACCTGCACATCTAACTCTCGCTGGCTGGCTCTAACGTACTAAAAAATTTAAAGCTCTCACCTTGTGTCAATAGTATCTCAGAGTGTACACTGCTGCTGCTGCTGCTACTGTTCAAAGAGCAGACAGTATGCTTAAATAACTCGATAGTCTTTGCAGCTGTCAGTCAGTCAGTTGAAGTACAAAAGTACATCCTTCTTTTTGAGCCAGTAGTTACAATATGCAGCAATCTAAAACGCCCAAAGCTATGCTATACTATAAATATGTATTCTTCTTGCAAAATTTGCGTATTTTCTTTACTTTAGATAGTACTTCTGTCCTGCCTACTTGTGTTTTTTTGTATTTTTGTTGATTTAATTGAAGTTTGTTCGTTTTGGGTCAACACACACAAATAGACTTGGTTTGTTGAGAAAATATTAGTAATTTGTAAATTTTTGCATATAAATACTATATACCTACATTCTAAAAAGTAATTAAGACAACGATATTGCTATGAAATGTGTTTTGTCTGTCCGTTCGTCTATCTGTACGTGTGTCAAAAGCATGTGTCCATAATAAATTAATTAAAATAGCAATTGTATAATATGAATTTATATATTTCTCTCCTGAATTTTGCTGATTTGTAGTAAATATTTCTAAAACTGTGCATTACACATTAAATTGCAAAATGCTTATCTATCTATTCTGCTCGAATTTAATTTTTGTATAATTTACTTTACCAGAAATAAATGAATTTAATAAATTTGCTGTTCAAATTAATACACTTACTTATTTTAAATTGTGTATTTTATAGTTCATGAAAGTGTAAAAATAAATAAATTACGCATCTTAAATTAAACTAATAATTAAGTACATAGATTTTAAGTTTTCAATACGTATAGCAAAACATAATATATTGTATTTGCATTCATACTCATGGTTAAAATGTGAATTTTAGTCAGTAAAAACAACAAGTTAAGATCGATCAGATTAAAAAGTTATGTATACTTTGTATACTCTGTAGCTCAGACCATTTGTCTACTTTCTGTAAGACTGTTTGGCTCAATTTGATCTGTTTACTGCAAAAGTATTGCAGGAACTGGCGATAATTTGTTTCAAATACATAGCATAGCATCAGTTTGTATTCGTTCTTTCCTCTTCAGTGGAAGGTATCTGTTATCAAAGTCATACCTAAGCCGGAAAAAACGTTTGAAGAAGGTACCTCATCTAGTCGATTTAGTCGTCTACCTGTGCTAAGTCAAGTTTATGATTCGTTGCTATCGACTAAAATGAGGCCAACTATTACTTAAAATGATTTCATTCCTAACCATCAGTTTTGGTTTAGAGAAATTCATGCCACAACTGTACAAACTAACGCACTTTACGAACTACGTTGGAAAACCAGGAGCATTGTACAATGGCATTCTTCATCACTCAAGCCTTCGACAAGGACGGTCTTCTTTACAAACTTAAGAAGTGTCGCCCATATGCATAGCCATCACTTCGTATAATTATAAAAGTTGCAAGAAATTTTCTTAGGCGTTTCAAAAGGTAGTGTCCTTGCACCGGTACAATGTACATTCTTTACGGCGGTCCTACCTATTCCAGCAGATACATCCATTGCAACATTTGCTGACGGTACAGTCATAATGTCCACATAATCGATGCCAAAAATGGCTTCAATACACCTACTAAAGAAACTAGATGAAATTTCGCTATGGCTTCAATAGTGGAAAATAAAGGTCAATCAAATGCCAATCCGAATGCGCTCCTGTAACGATTAATATTACTCAGGCTCAATATTGCAAGATCAAAGCGTCAAGTATTTGGAGCTACACATACTTTGTTAGACGATTAACGTTAATATTAAAGCATGGTAAAAATGCATTCGAAGGGGCAATCAAACTTGCATGGCATCGTTTTCGTATGATCAAACAAACCAAACCAGGTACTGTGCGTACATTTACAAAACAAAATTGTTTTCAAAATTTCAAGTAATAATTAGAACAAATGGATGTAACCAAGCTCGTTATGCTTAGAAATATTATTTTGCATGTGTCGTTCCCCTCTTTTCATCATCCAAAAATATGTATGTGAAATTTGATGGTTTGTGCTCTAGCATGTATGAATGACGCAGTTGCAATTTTTATGGTTGTACAATAGAGATACACAATATTTTCGTCTTTATTCTGTTAACTGAAAATAAAGCAACCGAAAGGAACGAAATGGACAGCAACAAGACGTGATACGTCATGGTTTCAAACATAAAGTGTGAAAATGACGGACGAGTGGAACGAGACAGGTAATGTTGAATAGTAAGTGAGTCGCAAGACTCACTCTGTTTGTTTTGCTTTGTTAATACGCATCGTATTTTCATTCGGTTTGGTCCTATCGAACTAAGTCACTACAAGTTACAACATGTTGGAACTTGTTTGGTTCGTTTGCAACATTTTTTAAAGACCCAAGTGAAAAGAAGAATATAATTTATTGGATGCATGTGGGTGGATTAGGGATTGAATGCACTTTTTGACTGTAGACAAGTGCAATAGACCTACAACCTTAAATTAACCAAATTAGGTTGATAAAATAAAACTTTGTGAATTAAAACTATTTACAAATTAATTAAAGCTTATTGTTAAAAATATTATTGTGCTAAAAATAAATGAGCAATATAAATATTTCCCGATATGAAGCTTTCCAAAAAAGTCTCATACCAAATTTTGTCAAACAAATATTAATTTAAAATTTTATAACAGACAAAGAATTTCACAATAAAGCCAAAAGACAAAAATTCATATTGCAAAATATATTAAATCAAATTGAAGTGTTTTTTTTTTCATTTTGCTCTTACAAATATAAAAAGTAAATATTTTTTTATATATGTAGTATATACATTAATTTATATTTTCCATCATTAACCGCAATTTCAACCATAATTAAATTATGTCACATATAATAATAATAAAAAATTCATTGAAGAGCACGGAAAAAAAAGAATTGTGTAATAATAAATTTACATAAACCAGGAAAGCGCTATTTTAATAAGGATAAATATCGCCGCTGTCTGGCAGGCACTTAGTTCTCTCTGCGTCTACTGCCCGCAACAGGTTTGGCATAAATATGCGAATATATTTTTCTCAATTTTTGTATAAAACAATGAATGGCAAGTAATTTTTCCATGCAAATCGTTTTAAATGAAGCACGAAAACGCATTAAGTCTTTTAGCTGAGAACGACGCTGCCGTATGCGTAATATTTACACACGCAGCAAGGATAAGAACTTGACAAGGACCACGCAGAGCTGCGTTATACATTTTTATTTTTTTTTTATAATGTGAGACAGACAGCAAGAAAAATTAAAAAAATTTAAAATGCAAACAAATAAACAATATACTATACGTAAATTTAGCTCAAACCGAAGCTTTAATACTCTTCGTTAAAATGTATATATATATATATATATATATATATATATATATATATATATATATATATATATATATATATATATATATATATATATATATATATATATATATATATATATATATATATATATATATATATATATATATATATATATATATATATATATATATATATATATATATATATATATATATATATATATATATATATATATATATATATATATATATATATATATATATATATATATATATAAAAAAAAAAAAATATATCTGTAATATGAATACTCTATCACAGGTCTAAGACCCAATTTGCATCAACGCTGTGTTTTTTATTGGGCATTAACATTAGAAAAATTCATAATAAATGGAAAAGCTTGAATTGTATAAAAGTTTTTAACACAAGAGCCTTCGATTTTAATTTGCTCTATGATATATGAGTTCTTAGGGTTTACTCCTAATAATAAACTAAGGTGTAATACCCATTTTAACAACATTCTCAACAAGACAACAATGACTCTTTGCACATGTAAACGCCTGTTTGGTCGGACGTGAGAATCCATAGTTACCCCGAACTGATTGCATGTCTGTGCTAGAAGTCACTGCGATATCCTTAGCAAAAATTGAGGCTTTGAGACTTCAAACTGTAACTGTAATTGTGCATTATAATATGACAAATTGTTAAAGCACGTCATTTCGTTTTCGGCAGACATTTCTCAGTTCACTTTTCCAGTCTAGATCATCCCTGGTACTGGACCATCAACTATTAAATGGTTCGCTAATAATTCACTCCCGGGTATAGGTGCGGATCAATTTTGCTAGACCCACGTTATTTCAAACTGAGATCCTCGCCACTGAGGTCTGTGCTTGATATATTTTTGATAAGAATCACAGGGGGGGGGGCAAATTTACAATCTTTTCAGATAGCTATGCGGCTGTCAAAGCCCTAACTTCTTGGTATTTTTCCGCCAAGCTGGTTCTACGATGCTGCAGTACTCTTTAACAACTTTCAGTCGGTTGCAAAATCATGTTCTGCTGGGATGAAAATGAAATTGCTAATGTGCTGTCCAATACTGGATCGGCAATTCACTGTGTGGGTACAGAGCCATTCTTAGCTGGGCTCAGCCCAGCAAACTTCGAAATTATGCTACTCAGCACTGGAGACAGCATCCCGAATTACGGCAGGCTAAACAACTAGCACGTCCAAAATATCCTAAAACCAGCGTGCATCACAGCAGGGCTTAGACCCAGGCACTACATCAAGCTTTGGTTTTGGTTATGCTATACGAAGTATGACCTCAGAGATTCTAACTTATTCCGTGTAATGAAGCAGTGCACTATACCAGGTCACATATGGGGACTATACGTTTCTATGGATTCTAAATGATATAAGGTACCGATGTAGGTTGATATAGTACAGTATATTACGAGGGGTAGGAAACATTTCAAGTTGTTAAATTTGCAATCCAAAACAATAGGATTAAATATTGATTTTCATACACAACTTGTATACTATTCTATCTGCATGCAATAGAATTCCAACTTTCGGCCCGAAATCTTTAAAAGCTCAATCTGTCGAACTGATTAGAAGTATAAATAGTCTCAATGTCTGCTTCAATGCGTTACAAACTATAATCTCATGATAATCTCATGATCTCATGAACCTTTTTGCAGTATATTTGAAGGGTATAACGAAATGAAACAAAAGCAACATATTTCTCGTTCTCATCTCAGAGAAATCGCTGAAATCGTGGAAGTCGTCTCACCGTATAAAGTGATAAGCGCACTTAAGCGTCGTTTTTTTATGCCGCAAGACAAACGAAATTGCGCATACGCCATGTAAAGCAAAAGGAAACAAAAAAGAGAATATGTAAAAAACAAAAAAAAAAATGGTGGCAAATAAAACGCTTTTATATGAAATCATTATGACGATTCTTCTTGTCTCTTTTATACATACTATATTTTTTTATCATGTTCCTCTGCACACACGTTGCACTGTGAGTACGTGTAAATGCGTTACATACTTTCTTTTCCACCGCCTCACCATCTATTTATCGCTCTCCCTCTCGCTTTTCTTTCTATGTATGTATCTTTGGCTGTCGTCGTCCTTATAATGTGTATGGAACTGTCGCGCTGCTTAAAAATACATTTGCATACTTTTCGGCAATAAAAATTGAATTGTTGAAATTGTTTTTGAGCACTGTGCGTGCCGCGGGTGACTTTATCATCATCATCATCGTTAGGTGATATTCACTGTAGACCGTGAATCTGTGTGTAATATTATATAGCAGGCAAGAATCAATGTGTAGTCTTCTGTAGCCTAGATACATATGTATGGTCGAGTACATGCAATGAGGTGCCTAATGAAAGCGCAATAAATATATTTATATGTCTGCAAAACAGTAAAGCGAGCTTATAATGTGTTTCAAACATTCAAGTAGTAATCCATTATAAAAATGTTTTGCTTGCTAAGGGAGTTATAAAGTGTATTTCAATAGTCAGGCTGGCGTAACTGGAAAATTGGTTTGTGTACTGAAAATGAAGCCATGATTTAATAATGGAAATTAGGCTAGAAAAATAGTAACAGTTGTGCATCAAACTATGCTATATAGCCAACATAGGACTATTTACATTGCAATACCATATTAAGATACACATTTGCTTAAATCTCATTTTATTCCATTAATATATAAATACGATTATCTATTCGTGTAAAGCTTCAAAACGTCAAACATCATCTGAAAAAATTGGCGGTGCTACGCGACAAAGAGTAAAACTAAATTCATTCGTCATCAATTGTTTGAGCAATTGTCATGAAATTTTTACGGTGTAATAGTGTGAATCAGGAAATCACTTCCGGAAAGTTTTTCATTTAAAAAACAAACAAAAAATGTTTCGGAGAAAAATCAAATTTATCATATCTCACTATGTTACGCAGAAGGATACGATTTGATACAATTGAAAAACGTATCGAGAGAAAGGAACTACACTGGAATAATGGGCATTGACATGCCCCCATATTTATAAAAGTTAATTTGATACACCGCATTCTTGGAACTGTTATAGTATTTGATTACTACATGGGCGTGACACTGCGCATTTTTTCAGTGGAACTTATTTCTCACTGAACCTTCTTATATGTATTAATTACCATCTTTCTACGTTAAATAGTTACGTAGATTTATCGATTTTATTTTGTCCGCATGGCACCACCTATTTTTTGGATCCTCCTTTCTTTATGACCTTCTACTCTCATCCAATAATACTATGTCATAAAAGTTTTAAACAAAAGCGGTCGTATAGTTTTCCAGTTAATAAGCTGGATTTGTCCGGAAAGTAAAGCAATTACACGTTGCAACTTGGTCAGACCGGTTAACATCGGTGAATGGAAAATTGTCTTAAGAATGCGCGGCCGTCTCCGACCATCCGGAGAGTTTTTCCGTATAACTCATTTTCATCTCCCACGCAAGTTGTTATACTACAATGATTGATCTGATCAGAGCGGTAAAATAGGAGTAAGTACGACGAGTATCATGTATTGAAAACATTTAGTGGGATGTACCGATCTGATTTATCCATGTAGCCCGTTTTTCGAATGTTATCCTAAGATAATTTTACGTCTTTGGAGAACTATATTAACGTACGGTTAACGATTACGATTGCGAAACAATGTCGTACGAATTAAAAGGTGTATCGCAAAAGAAATAGGACTTGTTAAAAATAGCTGTTTCTGGTGTAGTTGGAATGGTACATCCTTCACTGACATCTTGTAAATGTCAATAAATTATAAATTATAAGACAATCGGACCACTACAAGCGAAGTTATCGCGCTAAAAGTGACAGTATCTTTTGGGTACCAATAGGTGGCGCCACTAGAAACAAAAAATGTCCTGTTTCTTTTGCGAACACATTGTAGGGTCCAGACATTTTGTTTCTCTTGTGCTATCGAACATTAAATGTGTAAAAACCTTTCAAATTAATCAATGATTACAAAGTTATACATCTTGGGCAGGCATGCAAAGCAACACCCCACTATAATGCTGGTTTTAATTTATCATAAGATGCTTCTCGATTTATTTTCTTGTTTACTCTAAAGCTTAATACTGAGTTCAATGAAAATTTTTGCTACCGACATATTAAATTATTACTGCTAGTATGTCAAACAAGCAAATAATAGTGTTCCCAAATCAACATGAAATACTGAAATCAGATATTTATTAGGTGAAAAGTACACACACATTGATTGTTCTTAGGTTTTTTCTGACGGAAATGCAAAAGGTCACACTCTTTGTCACCTGGTTTTTAAGTATATGTAGTATTTTCGGTAGCAAACATTTTTGTCATCTGAGTACTCGTTGAAAAACAGTTCGTGCCGAAAATTTTTGATTGTTGTTTGACAGCGTTTTTTTATATGAAGTTTTTTCGGTATCGAAAATTTTCATCGATCTCAGTATTTTAGCTTAAACTAAGAAATTTCTATCCACAGAATGTAAGAGAGTGCTTTGTACTTGTATGTCAAAGAAGAAATTAATAAGTTGCTAATTATAAATTCCAACTTAAAGCAATTTTAAACTTTTTTTATCTAGTTTCAAAGTGACTCATAAAAGTAATACGCACAACTTTATGCATACATAATACTAAGTTAACTCAAACAGCTACAGTAAACACGTAGACTACCAATCATGATTGTCTAAATTTTGTTTACCAATAAAAGAACAGACTTTGTTCGTTTGCAAAAAAACATTTGTCACAGTAATTTGGTAAAAAAAAATAATGCTAATAAATCATGTAACTTTCAGTAATACGCAGAATATTGCTGCATATATCGTATGTGTAGTAAGCATCTAAAAACAATTCGATGACTTAGACTATGTGAATAAGCAGAGATACAAATGTATCTGTATATGTATATTCGTTGACGTTTTTATGTGCGTGTCACAAATTAATAAAAATACGAGTAAACGAATTTTATTGAACCACGCACATTAAGCCTACATATATATAATAAATGTGAGGACAACAATGCAATCTATAAATGACACATTACACTGAAAAATAATATAAAAAAGATAATAATTGTGTCGCAAGAGCACACCCACCCTTAAAAATGAGATAGTAGATAGACGCTGTCATTCGAAAAGAAACCCTGCTGCGCATCGTGTACTACTGCACTCTGTTATGCAGCAAAGAAATAATATCTACTAATAATACAAAATTAAAAAGCAGAAAACAATGGAATGACTTTATCAGTGTTGTCGAGTACTCTTATCTTTTAGCTGTGCATATAAAAAGGCATAATATCAATTTAGTAGAATGAGCACACGCCACGATCACAAGAATCACGTAGTCATCCACATGGCGCCCAGACAGGCGACATCAGCCAAATTGAAGAGTTAATAAGTTACACTCATAAATTTGCCTTTTTTTGTATATTTTTCGCATAACAATTAAACGTTATACGCAGTTTTATAGTACAATTTGAGTTGAGATGGCGACGACAGCATGAGTCGATGCATATACTCGTATATAAATGTATCTCGTAACACTTCAAGTGACGCCTGACGACTCTGTTGCATGATTGCAATTGCATTTAATCAGGCGTTTAATTAATGCCGGCAGGCTTTGAGCATTGCACGCATTTCATGCCAACGCCCGAGGTGAGCCCATACACATACACACACACCCTTTTTCCTGACGACTTTTGTATCCATTCGATGCCTGACTTCATATAAAGATAGCGTTGTGCGTATTGATATGTCAACATGTCACTATAAATAAATATATATATATATATATATATATATATATATATATATATATATATATATATATATATATATATATATATATATATATATATATATATATATATATATATATATATATATATATATATATATATATATATATATATATACTATATTTACAGTGTATACACTGTGGGACCATTTAATTAATATCAAGCTGATTAATTAGTATTTGAGGTTATTGGTTTGACGCCACACTCGACTCTAATATATTGTACAATACTATTCTAGTACACTCCCACCATGCCATCACTTTAATGTTTTCCGCTGTTTGAATTATAGCGTGGGAATTAAGATTAATGTGCGGATGGATTCTTAAATGGGTGTTTGGTTGTGTATTTGGAGACGAAATGCATTTAATATAACAAATTGAAGTTAATGTTTAAGGAAATTAGTTGAATAGTGTATGTAGTATTTATAGGTCGGAAAAAGTAATTGTTTCAGTAGGCGCAGATATATAATTAACTAAAGTAAAAATAAATTGCATTTATAGACAGAGCATAGCGTCAAAAATTTTATCGATATTTAATAGCAAAGTTATTAAGGATTTGTTACTGCTCACACAGAATGTGAATATCTGTATTATAAATACAAATTTGTCGTACCAGTTTAAGGTGTTTAAAGTATTACAGTGTTTTAAGAGTATTACAGTAATAAATGGCTTAAAACTTGATGATAAACTTCACTTACAACTTAATACCACTTATAATTCGCAAATAGATTCTGCATATTCTTTTTTACATCATTCAATGTTCGAAGTCTTTGATTTGAAAGTTGGTATGTAGACTGATGCACGCCAACAAATTGGCAAGTCCGACTGTTGCTTATTTCAAATTGAGAGAACTAAGAGAGAGAGAGAGAGAGAGAGTTCAGGTATTTGTGATTGGCCCAGAGCGCTACCTGGTTATACCATTCACACATAGTGTGAAATAGTATTATCAGTTTGTCTGAAAGATTTTAATGCATTAAAGGGGCATCGTAGACCCCATAAATTATATGCAGGGTGTCTCAAAAGAAAGTTCACATTTAAAAAATCGATAAAAAAAAGTAAGTAGGTTATTGAAAAAATGTTTATTACATGTTAAAATACACACTTTGGGAATTTATTTCTTAAAAATGATATTGTCCAAATGTAAACCGTTGCGTTCACGGCATTCATTTAATCGAGCACTAAAATTTCATATGACGGCTCGGCAGGTATTCTTCGTGATGGCTGCCATTTCGTGACGGATATTTCCTTTTAATTGTGCCAGGGAAGTCGGTTTGTTGCCGTAAACTTTAGATTTGACATAACCCCACAGGAAAAAGTCCATAGGGGTTAAATCGGAACTTTGTGGAGGCCAATTTATGTCACCTCGCATGGAGATCAATTTGCCAGCATCCTGAGGCTTTAATTCATGCACCAACTGAATTTTGTAGGGGTGCAGCTTTAAACCTTTGTGTAAAATGCGGAGCAATGATGATCTATGCACGTTTACAGTAACAGAACGCTTCCGAATCGAACAGACTGAGTAACACTGTCGAACGTTCTCGAAGACCTTGGACGCCCGGAATACTGCATAATTTTCTACGCGCTACAGTCACTGAATTACCGATTTCCCGAGAAACGCTCCATAGCGACTTAATTCCCAAAAGCTAGGCTACCGATTGACATACACCCCGCGCCCCTCGGAATAGTTGCGTTCACGCAATCAGCAAATCAAATGTGAACTTTCTTTTGAGACACCCTGTACATATATTCTTGATCAGCTCGACGAGTCGATCTAGTCATATCCTTGTGTCTGTGTGTATGTTGTTGTGCATTTTTTGTGGACCAATTTTAATGATATCCAGTTGAAATTTTGCACACTTCTTTTTATTGCAGTTTAATAGAATATCAAGATTGACCCGCACACCCATTTTTTGGGGTAGCCCCCATAAAAACCTACCGCCCACTTTTGACTTTTTGTATGAAAAACTTTTTTATCAACTTAATAATATCAACTTGAAATTCAATATGATGGCATCTTATAGATGGTCTTGTGAATGGTATTAGAGCTTCGTTTCCACCCAAGTTAACGTTTTTGCATGTGGCAAACAATCTTAGAAGACAAAACTGGGCAAATAGATCGTAGCAATGAAATTTTTAGCTCTCAATTTGTCATCTAATTTTGCTCAACCATATAGTGAAAGTGGCGTTTAAAAAAAGGTATTCTGGCTATGGCTATATCGACTCGACTTTTGATGCTGAACATACTTTATGGGGTTTTGTCATCTTTAAATAAACTCGTATATGCATCAATCTACTCACCTCATTACATCTATTTTAATAATATGGTTTCTAAAATTCCGAAACTCACAAAACAAAACCTACCAAATCTCGAACGCAAACGAAATAGACTGTCACACATCGGTAAATCAAAAACGCATTCAACCATTTTGAAAGGACCCAAGTCAAAGGAGCAAAGTTAAAGCACCACAAAATTAAAACTTCGTAGAAGTTTAATTAATAGTGTGGTTCAATATATACGACCGACAGAGCAGGAAAAGAAAATTAACTCACAAAAAAAAACCAAGACAAAGAAAAAAAAAAATGGGCAATTTTAGTCACATATGCTGCAAAAAAAAAGCTCGTTTGAACCAGGAAGAGGCAGCACGGACAACAACGAGAAGGTTGGCAGGCTGCTAGACAGAAAGGAAATAAAACTTTTCGAAGCGAAAAAAGAAAACTAAAATTCGAACAGCGTAAATGCTTAAGGCGTTACCCCAATAAGAAAAAGAATGGCTAGTCAGCAGTAATGGAACAGCGGCACAAAGCAATCGGAGCAGCAGATGTCGGCCACCAAACGGATGAAAAACGACAACAACAAAAAAAAAAAAAAAAAAAAGAGAAAAAGGAAACCAAAATGACATTTCAATTCGTTATGGTGGACGCCGTTGCCATCACTAACAACATGAAGTTGAGTTAGAGAACGTGGCAACTTGAGTGTGTGAAGGACTAACTCCTTGCAAAAAAGAAAAATAATGATGTATGTATATCAAAGTAATAAAGGAAACTTAATAAACTGCAAGACAATCGAAGATAGACGTATGGTAAAAAAAATATATGGCTAAAACGCATCAATGGCAAAAGGCAGTTAAAGAAACCGTGCAGAACAACATAAAAGTAGGCAGCAACTAAACGAAGAACTCAACACAAAAGCAGCTGTCAAACTCAAGAAATACTAGGATCAAATGCTACAAAGCGCTTAAAGGCATTCAACTGCAAACGGAAGTAAAAGATAAGCAAACGGAAGTCGTCTACACAACACACACATACAGGGCGTTTTTATAGAAGTTAAATTTTCCGACACGTATTAAACTGTCAGATCTGGCAACGCTGACTAACGCCAGAACAACGCTTGGAAATCTTGGTTTCGTTACTGGAGTGTTACAGTCCATCCGAGCGACTAATGCATTTAACCATGGATACTTCTCACACGTATACTTAAAAGGATAATACGAATCCGCAAAGACATCGTCGTACATTAGGTTCTAAAGAGACCATTACGCTTTTTGGGGCGGTGGAAGCATTGATCCTTACTTCTTTAAAAATGAGAATAGTGAGCTCTATAGAGGCATGATCAGCGATTAGTTCATGTCCCAAATGAAAGAGAAGTTTATTGAAGACATGTTTTTCCAAAAGAGCGGCGCGACAATCGACAATTCGAAAATCGACTTACTGATGTAAACATTTGGATAACGGGTTATTTATCGAAATTTAGCAGTCATTTGGCCTCTGTGGGGTAAGTGAAGTCATCGGTTCAGGCGAACAAACCAGCAACTTTGGTGAACTTGTAAGACAAAATTTCGCGAACCATTGCCGAGATACGTTGAATAAGTGGTCGTAAAATTGGACTTCCAGAATGCGTCATAATCGAGCCACCAAACACTTTTTTTTTTATTATTACTGTGTACTTAAATTGCAATTAGTCCAGAGTCTAGGAACTATAATCAAATCATCAAACACTAATTGCATAAAATTATCTCTCTAATAAAGCCATTTTTCAGTTTGGAATTATGTAATCTCAGTATTTTAATTCAATTCAAAGTTCTACACCTCTAAAAACAGACACTCTTTATATTTACAAACTTAAATGTAGACTGCCACATACTACATATGTACATTTGTATGTATTTGTGGTCTTGATAATCTGTCGGGCGGCGTTCACTGCAAACGCATTTTGTAAGGAGCTGACTAGATGAGATGTGTCGACTAGCAGCAGAATCGACAGTCTTTGCTTATTAGAGCTATTTCGAGCAGAAAATAACAAACACATGCATACACATAGGTAGATAAACTATGTACATATTTATGCGCAAGAACTTAATATGAGAGTATATACTAAATTTGGCATAAACAAGAAAATCAAAGCTGTTACAACAGTTGGCAGCGCCTTAGCTTATGCTACGATTAATGTCGAAGTTTATGTAGGCTTGTGCGCCTAATAATATGCTCTGTATGTATAGAACTAACATGGGTTTGTGCTTGCTGCTTAGATCGAAAATTCATTGAACTTTATTGAATTTGAGTGGAATATATGCCGCTGCTGTTGTCTTAAGTAGCAGTAATGCATATGTTATCTGTGCAGATTATGCTTGCTACTGGAGCGCCTTTAAGTTGGCTCCTGATAGAAATAGTATTGTACAGTTGAGAGCCTATTTACATAATCAGCTGCTTTGCTCAGCAACTAGAAGGCATTGTTTGTTTTATTAGATTGCGCGCAATGCTATTTGCATAAAGTAGTAAAATAAATATAAACATGAGCCGCTTGAGAAGATACATAGATTTGTGCAAATGTATTGCATAAGAATTGAAGTGCGGAGGGTTTTAAATAAAATGAAAACAAAACATTTTCAAAAGAACTGGTGACTACATCGCAAAGTATCCCTAAAACTGTTTTTTTTTGGATTAATGCAGTTAGAACTAGTTACGAGTTATAAGCGCTTACAAATTTGAAATTTAATAATGTGGAGTGTGTCGATGTTGTTTGGCTTTTTATAGGTTAATCTATATCTATGTATAGTATATTCTTGCACTGACCGAATATTTAATTTCGGTTATAATGTCCGTATAGTACACGATTAATATCCTTATTTATTTGCAACTTTAATTTTAAGCAATCAACGAAAAAGAAGTTACAGCATTAAAATTTTTGTGCAGCGCACTTAAAAATGAATACGTTAAAACTATTTGTGACTTATAACTGCCTTTAAGTTTTAAGTGAAGTTTTCAACCAAAATAGCGGAATATTGGTCACATCTTCTTATAAATCCCTAGAGCACTATATAAAAATATTAAAAAATGCAGTTTTCTCTGTTATGGGGTTTACATGGGTATGAATCCATTGTTTTTTCATTGACTTATTAAATAGTAGATTCGAATATTTTTCCAAAGTCAATTGGAGTGAATGTCTATGTAATAGAGTCAGGTAGGCCCGGTGCGTTGCAGATATATTGAGGCAGCTATTGTCTGTCTGTCTGTCTTTCTCGATCGCTCTATTCTCTCACTTTTTAAAGGCAACTACGTAACACCTTAACACGATACAATGGTACGACAGAATTTATATTTACATATTTATATATATATATATATATATAAATAACCCGATTGATTTAATAATTATTTCATAATTAACGCACAGGTGAAATCGATAATGCTAGAAAGCTGATTTCTGGACATTAGTTTCGTTCTATGGTGTAAAGCTCACTATGTCATATTTTTTTTAAAATTTATGGCCCAGGGGGGAAAGATTATTTGGGGGAATTTTTGAATCGTTACTCTGTATACTGTGTACAAAAACAATTAAACAAGTGTTTAAGGGGTGAAAAAGATAAGATGGTCCAAAGGTATTCGAAAAATTATCTATAAATGAGTTTGGGATACGTTCAGCATCCCCAAGATTATATGCCACAACAAATTTTAAAGACACCATATAATTTGTGGTTTTTGTAGATAAAACATTTTTATTGGCTGTGTTAAGCTGACCACTCAAGGTAGAGATTTAAAGCTTCGGCTCTATGAAAGTAAACGTTTTCTCTTAAATTGCATTTATTTACGATATTTATAATTTTTCTTTCTTTTTTCTTTCAGTATATAACTTCCGAGCACTTCTTTGGAAACCAATTTAATAGGTATGTACTATGATCTACTATCTATATATGTACTCTCTCAAACATCCCTCGCATATAAGACCATACATAAAATTCTCATGCGCTATAAAACTTCAACGTACAAATTTATTGCATAAGCAGCTGTGGAAGTTTGAGCCTTATCTGTCGCTTTTATTCCTTTGTTTTTTGCAGCCAGAAGAGTGTAAGTGTATGTATCTGTGTGTGTGTGTGTGTATCTGTGTGTGTGTGTGCTCTAGAAAGTGTCCTTTTTATGTTTTTTCCACTTCTATATACGCACTCTCGAGTTGGTTTTTTGTGATGCTATGAAAGTAACAATTATAGCGCGTGTTTTGTTTTATGTGTCGGTAGGCTTTTCTTTTTGTTTTTTTTTTTTTTTACCGAGTTTAAATTTTTTTGCTGTCGCGCTTTTTTTATGCCTGTCTGACACGGGTAAAAGCAATCAGATAAGCGTGTTAGCGACACAAACAATGCAAACATGCCACAAGCAGCAGCAACAGTAGGATAAAGTTGAATAAAAATCGGCAACAGAAGAGGTAGCACCAAATATGAGCACTTGAATGCAGCCGCTTCAGGGCTGAGCAGGATCAAACATTCGTGCAAGAGCTAAAATCAAGTTGCATCAATCATTTTGCATAAAAGCAAACATTTTTGGCAACAATTTATTTTACCCTTTCAAAAGAAAGGTATGTGATGCATTGATGGATGCTTCGAATAACATTCAAATATTATTATAGTAAAGTAGGCACTTCGACCGATCTGGCTCTATTGTGCGCTCACCCTAGTATAATGCCTACAAAACTTCATCTATCATAAAGGTTTCAAGGTCCTTCGGATTGAGTGTTTGGCACTGCTTTAGATATTTAAACCATGTATTTGCCTAGGCTGGTCATTCTTTCAACATATGTTTCGGGAAGTCCACGTCCTCTAGACTGAATCTACATGTGCTGTCACTTTCAATGACCATATAATATGCGATGCATTGAACTCATTGCTCAGTTTTATGGATATATGTATACCCGACAGCTTTTGAGATGGTTTCAGTTTTTTGAGTATATGTATCAGGGAACAACTTCAAGCGGTGCTTTTCTTTTTTTGTGACTTAGAGTATACTCGGAGAAAATGCGTTGGGAGTAGTACCGTAACCGGATGGCGCAAGTAAATAAGGTGAGTTATTCGCTCAACTTTTGGCTGCTAAAATTACACTCTATGTTTTATTTTGTGAGCGAGAGAGGCTACAAAGAAAAGAGAAAACTTAAATAAAGCACCTTTCGTAATTATAACATGATCATGTGTGTTCTGAGTGGTCATGAGTTTTGATGCGTTGTGACTGAATACTATGTAACCTAAACGGCTTCATGGACTTTGACATATGAGGTGTCGTTAGATTCGTCTTGCTTGCTGGACTGTCATAGTGTATATTTTTTTTTTATATAGAGTATGCCAATAAAGAAAATTTTGTATTACGGACGTATTACTAAAGCTTTATTGTAAGCCAGAATCTCTTAATATTGCGTAGATTATTTCTTTTTTTGTTAAACTATTTGAAAACTCACGTGTAGAATACTAAATCGTCGGTTTCATCCTTTGACAATATTCCAAGCGCAATCAAGCGTGACGTAGGCGTTTTCAGGCCACGCCTACACATCGAAAAGCACACAGCTTTCGATATTTACTTTCGTGATATTCTGTATGCTGTGCCGTGTTGTGACGTTCTGTCTAGCTTAACTCAATACAAAAGCTCTGTCACGCATAGTTCTGTTTATATATACTCCTACATACGTACTCGTATATCCTTTTGTTGCGCCGCGCTGCTACTTTTGTTGCTGTTGTTGTTTTTGTTATCGTTTTTGGTTCATTGAGCAACAACGCCATATCAATCGTTTTTACCAACACTCCATTTGAAGTGCTGTGTCTCGACAGTTTGTGTCATTGTATTGAACTAACAGACTGACTGATGTCCAGTGACTGATATATGTCTCCCGGCACACTCACTCACTCTCAGCCTGTCTGGATTGCACATCATTTATGTTTATCCTGCGTCTGATTGTCTGTCTTACTCGTTCTTTACCTTTTTCCGTGATTGCTTGCTGTGAATTTTTGAGTATCGCTGTGATTATGCGGGTGTTCTATTCCAAGCGTTCTTTAGACATTTTGCACTATAGTTAGCAGTTCTTTAGTGTCCTTTAGTCATTTTGTTTGCCTGTGTATCTAAAGCGGCATTTTTATTTGTCACCTTCACTCGCTTCATTGATTCTTGATGTATTTTATGTGGTCGCTTACTTGGTCCATCATCATCAATATTATCTATTTGCTTGCGTTGATATTTCATCGGATTAAATATACTTAGGTGTGATTGAATTTGCAATCAGATGATTCGGCCTTCTAAGCGTTGTTTGTGTCAATTGTTTTCTATTTGTTTTATCTGCGGTTAATTTAAACAGCAATGAATGAAAGTGGTTGCAAATTGAGAAATGGGTTGGTTTTTTTTTTTTTTGATGAAGATTGGTAGCTCTGAATTAATGAAGTCAACTAGCACTCATTCATATTTACATTGATTTGAGAATCATATGTGTTCTGGAATCTGAATACATGAGTTATAAATAGAGTTAAACCCTGATTGATAGTAATCACTCACGTAAATTACTGTGCTATATTTACAGAGTCATTCATTACTTTGGCTTACTGCTTCATGACTTTTCCGACGACCCAATATAACGACAGGGATAGACAGACGTACATGTGTAAATCGAGTCAACTTACGTCTCTTTCTCTCTCTCTCTTTGGGTACAAGTTATAACAAATCGACACAAATAAGTAGTGTATAGGTTTGCTGGTTGCCACCACTGCTGTATTTTTACATTCTAGCAGAATTATGACCTAATCTCCGGCTGACTTCGACGTCAAAAGACTATTTGACACTTTTAATCTATTTCTGTAGTGGATAGACGCAATAAAACAGTGTTTGGTGAACAAAGTGTGAAGCTGTAACTTTCAAGTGGTACGCTTTAAATACCTTTGAAAATTTACTTTGCTATTTGAATGATCTTTAGCTCAGGATTTATGCTTTTAACTTCCTCTTTCCAACGTATTTATATATCAAAAATACATTGATTTTATGACTAGTTATGATCAAAAAGCTATGGGGTGGCAACCTGTAATCCAATCCTCTACAAACCAATAACATTAAAAGATGGAAGTTACCTAGAGGTATTTTGATACGCAAAGAGACATTTTAAAACCTTGAATCGTTTGACTTTTAGTTAAACGACAATTCTATTAAGTACACCCAAAAGTGTGCAACAAATTTAAATACATAGTAAAACGAGACGCATGCCTAAGTATAAAGTTTCATGTACCTACAAACTCTAACTAAGTCTTTGAATTCCTTGAAAGCCTTTGTTTTCAACATGAACCATGACATTTAAATATCAAAGCTAAGCCGTCGGACATTTACAATGCACCATGCCACATTTACTAAGTACTACAATTACAAGCTTCATGTTTCAAAAAGATAACAAAGCAAATGATCAAATTGCGTGAAAAAACATTATTTATACATGTATTTACTTGAAAAACAAAGCGTTCCACACACACACACACACACATACACGGATAACAAAGCAAATCTTATAGTACGCTAAATGTAGAAAGATAGAATTTTTTAAACAGAATACGAAACCCACAATTGCGCTTATATCAAGAAAAATAAAAGATTACAGTGAAATTTACAACACTAATAATAAACTAAGCCTTTTGAGTAAGCACAAATTGCACCTACAATAAAAGTCTGCAATGCAAAATAGTATAGGGTTTTTCAATAGGGACATAACAATTTTGTATTTAAATATGAAAGCACCATTAATTTTTTTTTTTTAGTACCTGTCAACGTCAAAACGTTTTTACATTTTTATCAAAGTGATATTCACGAACGAGTAACGTCTGGAAATTATTAAAAAATACAACCGAAATTCTGGATCGGTGATCACACCTCCAGCATGAAATCCACACCACACGGTCACTTTTTATGGATATACTATAATAGAGTCTCTTAAAGTACATGTTAATCTGTTATTATGTTATTATCCAGTAATGCACATTTTGCTTACAAAACCATTAAGCGAGAAATGCGCTTCATCGCTGAAGATGATATTGCTTAAAAGTTGCGCTCTTGAAGTTCCCACCACTGACTCAGAATTTCGGTAGTAATTTTTTCTAATTTCCAAACGTAACTTGTTCGTGAACTTTACCAAGATAAAATTATAAACCTTGACTGACAATTTCAACGTTGACAGACCCTGAAAAAAAAATTTAATGAGCTTTAGTATTAAAATTGAAAACTATTGAAAACCCCGGTATTTCTGTTGCCTAGAAGTATGTGCAACCGCTTACTATGGTTTAGTGTAGTAGAAAAAATAAAAGGATACACGCAACTTAAATGTGATTCTGTACAAATTGATATGCAAATGTAATGAAAATAAAATAAGCATAAGACACACACACACACACACATATGTATATACGCTTCAACGCCAGGATACACAGCGCTTTGCTACAATAAATCTATCTGTGTGTAGTGTTTTTTTGTTTCGAATTTGTACTTTGCATTGCAGCAGCTACAGTCGCGCAAGAAACAGCAGGACTGCAGTAACTTCAAATACAGCTGCCATTTTCGGCAACAGCTACTTCGACTGTTTTTATATGCACAAATGGAAAATCTGCTTTTGTCTCGTGCCAAACAAAAGAAATGAAAGGAAAAACTCAATTTGAAGTAAAGTAAAGTGCTGCCGCGTAATGCAACCGGCAAGCCGAGCGGGGCATGTCTGCACATGTTAGCTGCAGCAAAAAACAGCAAAATGGCGGCTTCCGGTTTGGCAAACGACCGAGATTTCTTCTGTGCAAATTGAAGCTGTGGCCAAAAGAATGCATTGCAATATAAAGCAAGACGCATAGTAATTGATTTTAAATGCATTCTGTGAGAAATGCATCCAATCTACAATAGTATATTACACATGCATAACTATATACAAAATATATTCAAACACGCCTCTTTTTCGCCAAAATTTCAGTTTTTCAATAATAAATAAATTGAAACTTCAAGAGAAAACAGAAGAAGAGAAAATTAAATTTAAAATTTGTTGCCTCTAGGGAAAAGTTTCTAATAACATTTCAATTTTGTTGAACTTTCTTTTCCTTTTTTGATCATTTACTGTTTTTTTTTTTTCTTATTTTGGGAAACTTCTTTCTCTTTCCTTATATAAATTTCTTTTATTTTTGAATATTTTTTTTTCTGATGGGGGGCGTTAAAAGTTTCTTCGATGCTTATTGATTGAAATAGATTTTTGGGCGTTGTTCGCAAATAGCTGCGCGTAAATTCAGTTGTTCAACTAATGAAGACAAAATGTATGCAGTCGGAGGAAGTAATATACATATACCAGGCAGATACAGCAGATACAGCGCAAAGCAAGCAATTTTGCCAAAAAAAAAAAAAAAAAAATATGTACACAGCGGAAAAGTCTAAAAAGAAAATAGAAAATTTTATGAAAAATGTCGTAAGTACTTGGCAGTTGGTGCAGGGTCTTGTCAGTACTATCTTGAATACATAAAAATATTTAAAATATATACTACTGAAATTTACAGCAGTCGCGCAATTTAGTTAAAATTTTTCGCTCTAATGAGGTGATTTTCTGTAATTTTTATGCAAATACAAATTTTACTTTTGTGAACTGAAACGACTACTCTTTGGGGGAGGGGGGAGTCGTTTTCCAGTTCCCTCCTCCTGGATTGGCCAATCATGTTATAATAGAATGTTACGCAGCTGTTGCTTTCATTAATAGTTTTTCCAAGCTTCACCGTAGTTTTAATCAATAACACAGGTCTGCGATGGTTTTCCCCTTTACAAAACTGCGGAGCAATTTTGCAATTTTGGTAGGTATTAACTACAAATCTATGAAAAATATTCTTTCGCGTCAATTTTCTGAAAACGAAAATTTACAAATTTGAATTTTAAAAAGATAAAAAACTTACTCTTACATTTTATAGGGTAGTTTGGGTTCGATAAAGATGAATATCATCGTTTTATGATTTACAATTTTACTTAAACCAGTATCTGAACCACTGCTTGTACTTTCTTATGAGATCCGTCAAAAGTTTTCAGAGTGGAAACAATACGGAAAGCGAGAACGAAGCGGTAAAATTGTTTCGAAACTGCTTCCTCGTTTCGTTTTTGTGATTTCAACAATTCTGCTCGCTCCATTTTATTAACGAATTTCCCACCTTGGTGTATGAAAGTAGATCGAAATTTTCAACAGCACCGTCATCTTCGCTATCCGTACCAACATCAGTTTCGTCAAACACATCAGTATTCGAATTTTTTATTTCATCAATTGATAATATACAATTCAGTGTAAGTTTTGTGAATAACTGTAGTGTTTTTTTTTCAATTTCGTCACAGTAAGCAGCGGTTTCGTCACAGTAAGATATAATTCTGCCAACGGAATACAGTCCTCCTTATCATAATCATCACCATCTCATTCCAGAATCTATTGCTACACTTTTAAATAATTCCCCTTAATAAATCATGACATGGAGACTTCAAACGCAAAATTGTATTTTGGACATCTACTTGTGTAATGAATTTGGAAATCATCGTATTTGGAATTTTTATTTTGATAGTTTCGATTGGGTTTTGAACCTTGTGCAGTAGAGCTTGTGCCACTGAGCTAGAACTGTCACTTCCTATCTACTTTGGGCTGAATTATAGATATCACATTTGATAGCAGCATCATCGCCTGAGTATTTTTATTCTCAGTACGAAGATATTCAAGATGAGCACTACAGTTGTTGACAGGTTGTTCTTATCACTTAAATGTTTGACCTATCAATAACAAATGATTTATGTCTAGCAGACGCTAAATCAATAATTACTTTCATATAAAGGATGTACCAAACTTATATAAATAAATCATGATTTATTTAAAAAACAATTAATGTCACCAATTTAAGGACACCCTTATAAACATTCAAAAATAATACAGTTGTTCAAAGCAATCAACATGTTTCTACGTATACTGAAAAGTCACATCTTTAGCAAATTTGATGTGAAGGCATTACACTAAAATTCCACTTCTTCGACGAATAATTATACTCCAACTTGATTATACTTTAATTTGTGAATAAATGACGTGATCACTGATGTGATCACTTGATAAAATTGCACCGCAAATTCTATTGAATCGAATACAATTTGCTTTAATTTTGTGAAGCATCCATCACTTGCACTAAAATCAGTGTTTTATTTTCTGAAAACATTTAGGAATTTACACAGAATTTAGAAATTGGGTTTTCGAACCGTATTTGCATATTTTGCAGAATAATCCATATTACTTCAGCATATTTTAGCATAAAGACATAATTTGAAGAAAAAGTAAGTGGCCAAAAATTGATCAATTAGTGGAACGATAAGAAATCCATGTTACTTCTGCATATTTTTGCATAATTCATAAAGTAGTATTCCATTTATTCATTACTGGAACGGTAATTAACCCATTATGTTTCAGCATATTTTTGCATATCGTCATATTTTGAAGGAATAAGTTGAAAAAGGTTAAAAATCGATTTTTTAGATATCTAATTTTAATTTAACGATGTATTAACTAATCAGTGAAACTAAAAATGTAAAGTAATTGTGCTGAATTTCAAATTATATAGGGTCTTTATAGTACAATATTATTTAATACATCGTTTACTTTGGTTTATTCTGCATAAATGTTTCTTTTTTCGTTAAATGCTCGTAAGTTACATTTAAAAAATCTAACAAAACCTCTCTCTCTCTCTCTCTCTCCCTGTTGACTTTTCGCACCACATTCATTTAAGCAAAAATCAAGGTTTCTCCTCGCATAATGACAGCCTGTGTTTTTTTTGCAAAGGAAGTGCACCAAGAATATGTACAGCCTTTCTATTCACTGAACTACGCATGCAAAAATGCAACCTCATTAACAGAAACGACAGTGGTAAGAGTGCTGATTACGCAATGTATTGTAAAATAAATACGCACTGACAAAAGCTTTTGATTGTTTTAAAAGCCGCAATAACCGAGCGACCAAAAGCAAGCAAGCTAAAAAGCTAAACCTAAACCAGCTCAATGGCAAAGCGAACAAGCGAGTGGATATAAAAAAAAGTCAGCCAAACCAAGGTAACCACGTTGAGCCAAATGAGTGCAGCCAACCAAAGGATCCAACCAACGAAATAACGCACAAAGCCAAGCCAAGCCAAACCAGTACAAGGCATATTCAAGCCTGATTTAGTGTCAATTTATGTGCGAAGGTTGTTCAATACTTTAGTGAAAAACTTTATCAAAAAACGAAACATGTCACACACACAAAATGAGTGACTTGCTCTAACAGTGGGGGCTCTATTGATTAATGTTTGGGAGTGGCTCAGCATTGATAAGAGAATTTTATAACATTTTGAAAACAAAATTTTTATTCGTGTTTCACTAACTTAAAGACTACCCTCGTAGCATGCTGCTACACGTTGTGTATGTGGTTAGGTGTGTCAGTCTCTCTTCTTCTCCAGCCACAAACTAACTTTTCGCTTGATTTTGAGTTTTTGTACTGAAAACAAGAACAACAACAGCACAACAATAATATCAAGTAAAAACAGCCTTCGGCAAAATTTGTGTTGCATACGCACAGGCGTTCTTGCCTAATATTACAATAGATGATGGCTAAAATGTTGCTATAGTGTTGCATAACTCGAAATTATGCCAGTTTATTTTGCATAGAAACTTTCTATGGTTGTTGTACGTAGTTTATTTTGTTGCTGTTGTTGTTTTTGTTGGGTAAAACTTTCAATACAACACTAGTTTACACTGTTCAACAACAAGAAGAACAACAATAGACCAATGACATTTTGTTAACACTGTGTTAAAGTATCACAACTTATTTGGCCCTCTATGTCTAAGCACTTGTTGTCACTTTGACTTAGTAGTTTGTTGTTGTTGTTGTTTTTTGTTGTAGTGCGACTTTATCTATCAACAACTTTTTAATTGTTTGATTTATAGTCATTGTTGAAGTTAACCATAAAAGCGCCTAAGAGTTTGCTTTGCGTGTAAATATTAATTTTTATTGATTAATTTTAGAGTTGTAACCTTTAGCGAATCGCGTGTTTTGTAAAGTTGCTAGTGTACAGTGTTTAAGGTAGACACATTTATATACATTTCATGTATAAGAAAAATTTTTGTACAAGGATCATTATATAAACCTTGGATTTTAGACTTATTTAATCATTATTTTCCCCTTTATTTATGTTGATTATCCTTTTGTTTTATTTGTTGATCTCAACGTTATGTTCGTCTCTTCTCTCTCAGCTGGTGCGTTGTCGTTGACTGTTTTGTTTAGGGTTGATTTCTGTCTCCTTTGGTCCACCACTATTACACTCGGATCTGTCTTGATAGATCTGTGGGCCAACCAAGTCTCAGCTTTTGATGTCGTCTGTTTCACCGCTACCAAGTACACCGCAGTGATGCCTTTTGTGCACTTTTACCCCAAGGACTTCACTTGGCACTCAATATCCTCGTGAAAGTACGAGCCGTATTCCTCCTCAAATGATCAAATCCTTTCACACCACCAATACTTTTATTGTTAGTGCATTTACGCCAGTGCAAGAGATCCGAATACACAAATTGATAACGTTTTAATTTAAATTAGCCTTGCTTCACTGCAAGTCCTTAATTCCAAATTAATTTCACTTATCCTTAAGATTATATCCCTGCTCCAATGCATAACATATATTTTAAAATATTATCCTGCTGCAATGCCAAATTAAATTAAATCACTTAGTTTCCTACTCTTATACTTAGACCTCTAGTACTCAAATCCTTTTGAGACCCAATGCTAAACTCCTTAATTCCTTTCAACACCGAATGATAAAATCTTTTTATTTGATTCTAATGTTCAAATTCATTTCTTAAATCTTTGTATACTTTTGAGACCCACACCCGCTCACGCCAATGACGTCATCATTGCAGCTACAACAGTTGCACACATATTGGCTGGCACTGTTACATAATTCGAACGGTTGCAACAGTTTAACTCATGTTTAACATTGTCTGTTCGGAACTGTAAACCATTTAATTTATATTGTAGCCCTTGTACCTCTTCAGGATCACTTGCAGTGCAATGCCATCTCTCTTTTTCATGCAAATCATATACCCTGTGCCTTGCAACTATTTCCCTTGACTCCAGCCACCTGTGTCAGTTAATTTATGTTTGTTTAAGCTTAAGAGTCCTCTGTGTTGCTTTCCAGGACTGCGTTTTATAGTTTTTCCGTACTCAATCCAATAATAATATCGAATTACCATTCCAGATCGACCTGTATTGCAATTGTTATGCCGCTTATCATGCATACCCATAAATCAATTGCATTATATGTCCTGCAATTGAGTTTTAAGCCGCATTGCAATGGTCAGTGACGTCATTAACCATAACAGTTCTCAAAGTTCACTGTTCTGCTACTGCTGTTAGCATTTCCCTCTGCTGTTATATTTACCTTCTCTGTACTGGTGTTAATACATTACCAGCTGTTAACACCCTGTTGACCTTGACATATCTGTTGTCTTTCTCTGTTGCATTCACGATCACCTTTACTGGTATTGCTACCACTGTGGTAACTCCAGCTATTTTGTGAGCATGAAATTTAACATAAATTTCATTCCCTTACAAACGAAACATGGATCCATCACAAATCACCAGAGGTGAAGAAACAATCGAAAAAGCTTAAGCTGGGTCTGTCGACCAAATTTTTCGAATGGTCGCGGCATACTTCATATATTTCGCCTTAAAAACAGAAAAACAATCATTGGCGAATATTATTACAACATGAAGAAATATAAAGAAATAGCTTGGCGGATAAGGTCATTGGGACTGAAGATAAGGGCTTTGCTGAAACAAACGATTTAAAGGATTTAAAAAATAGTATTATTTAGACGGTATGAAAATATCCAGTATCCATTATTTTGAAAGCACTTTTCAGCCTGCTCTTGTATCTACTCAGCTAAATCGATTATTTGACGTTCACATATAACTCTTCTGGGTTTTTCTCATTTGATATATTTGACAACAAATCAGGTAAGAGCCAATGACACATATTCAAGGCGGCTTAAGCAAATTTAAATCAAGCTCTAACACATAAACACCGAAACACTGTCAAGCATAAATACAACTAACAGTGGTGCAGTTGCAATGCCTTATTAACATTTGCATTATGCTCGTATATATTTTCGTACGACTTCGTATGCGGCAGCTCTTAAATTGCCATGAGGTTTTACATGTGAAACCTTTTTAAATATAAGCATTTTCAAATAAGTGCTTTATTATTTTATAAATTACATTTTAACACTTTAAAAATCGCTGCATACTTTTACACTTCTCAAATGAGTTTCAATACATTAAAAAATTGATCTTGTTACCAAAAAATTATTGGCGCATGAAAAAGACAGCAAACGTCGCTTGGCGCAATGACGTTGACAAAAATAATAGCTAGCGTACACAAATTCCTAGTTTTGCCAAAAAATTACACTGCTCACTTTTTGGCTTGCCAGCGGCAAATAAAACCGAATATGAAAATGGAATAAAAAAAATTTGCATAATATGCAGCAATATAATTCAAATTATATGCCTAAATGCATTTGCAAGTCGTGGAAAATATAATATTATTGTATGACAATGAGTTGCGTGTGGTATGAGTAGTAGGGAGTTTTGGTGTTACAGCCAGACCATATACAATTATACTCGTATATTTATGTGCCCGTATGCCACAGATAAGTTGCAACGAAATTTATGCTACCACAGTACTCATATACTCTGTGCATATTATAGAGGCGCCTGTACTGTGTTCAACTCGCTGACACGCATAAATTTTAACTCTGGCAGCAATTATATGCCTGCACGCCAAAAAGTATGCAGCAGTGTTGTCTCTGCATGCATACTACTGTTGTATGAAGAAATGCGTTGACGTGGCGCATTTTTTCTTTTTGTTTTTTTAGTTATTTGTTGAGTGTGACTAAGACTGCAATTGAAACTGAGCTTGGTGTTTTTCAATTTGCATAAAATTTCATAAAGATTTCTTGGTTGGTTTTCTGTTTTAAATGTTAAATAAATTTTGTGCACGACAGTTGTTTGAAACTAGTGAATATAATTTTAAGCCATTAAATTGTGTTCCATAACACTAGTCTAAAGCCAAAAAGTGCATTCGTTGCATAGATGTTGGTCTGCTGAACCCGAAAATAACTGCAATAGATTTTTGACTGGATTTTTTTCCGCGGTGTGAAGATTTTAAGTTTTTTTAGAAGGTATCTTCACTATTTTCGCTTTATCTCAAGTTTAAAATGATCAATTTGATTGTGACTATTGTCTCAATATAGGTAAGTTTTTTTTTTTTAAATCGGTTAAGTGGTTGTAAGCGGAAATATTTAAAAAATATAGTTTTTTTAAGCAAAAATGATGCCAAAATATAGAAAAATTGAAATACATAGGCACAGTTTTGTATTTTTTGCGTAAATAATGAACTTTTATAAACAAAATGAGATAGACACGAACAAATTTTAAGGATTAGGTTCCAAATTTTTAATCTTTTAAAAATACATAGGTCAAAAATTTGACTTTTTTGCTGTTTTTCTATTTTCACCTCATACAAAGCGTATAAGTAGCATATCCAAATTATTGTTCGATGCAGTTAATTGACGTCACAAATCGATAAGAAAGCCTTTCGCTTGAATCACTGTTCATACGCTCACCGCTGGAGAGTTTGCACAAACCGAACAAATAGCTCCGCTCTATGAACTTCATTTCATGGCGAAACCTCTCACCATGCTCGTCACACACACGTCACCTAAGCTCTCTTTCAAAAATATAAGTGTGAGTTGAATAAATGGATCTTGAAAGATATATTAACACATGTTGCAAAAAAGGAAATGTAAGACATATGTGACTAAAAATTAAATTACAAAATAGTTTTGTTTACAAATCTTTGCAATTTTCTTAAGCAAATTCTCACAATTATCTTGTAGTATGGGTTTTTATTACTTCCAAGGATATCATGAACAAAACTACTTCAACGAATTCAAGGTTCTAGCTACATGGGGTGTTTGTAGTTTTTTATCTTAGAGCAGATTAAACACATGTATACCAACTTGATAGTTTAGGCGAGTTCAGCTGACAGAATGTATAGGAAATTTATATAAAATAAGGCACCGAATGCGTGTCAGAAGCCAGACAGTAAAATGAAGTGCAGCGATCTATTCCTATTCAAGGTTTATTAACGACTAAATATTCATATGTGATACAAGAGGGATGATTCTTATAAAAATAAACTTGCTCTAACTTGTAGCAATAAGGAAAGAGCCTACGAAAGCATGAACGTTTTATTAGGGTTATCATATGTTTCAACAATGCGCTTTTATTTTTTATTTATATATATATTTTTTTTTTTACAGGCTAGTGTATATAATTATTGTTTTAAATAATAATTGCTATTTTTTTTGTAGCTTAAAGTAATTAATTTTTAAATAAATTTAAATCGATTGCTGCCCTTTCGACACACACCGTACTTTTACATCAAATTTAATTTCAATTAAATTAAATAAATATGCTGTGACTAGACATAAAAATAGATAAAAAAAAAATCAACCTGAAATATTTGAAATTGTTTTCCCTCACATTCCTTTCTAATATTCCACAAATAAGTAAAAACCACACAGCATACTTTGCGGCATGCCAGCAGCAAGCCAAATACATATACAAACAATTAAACTGTTGCAAATGTGTACGAATTCAAAAAACTAAATAAAATTACTGTATACTAGTACTACACTCTACAATATAGCAGACATTTTTGTTTTGACATTTACTAATTATGGTGACTGTCGACCAAATACAGAACACATAAAACGCAGATTTCAACAAAATGCAAAGTGCAAAAAAGTATGCAATGCAAATTGCTACAATAAATTTCAAGCAAAAAACGCGACACATGTGTCGTCCTCATAGACATTATAGTACTCGTAGTCATTGTATTTGTATTTGTATTTCATGTTGTGCGGTTCGGTTTCGGATTTAGTCAGTAAAGCTGCATTTAAAAATTGTTTACTTGTGCAATTTAGCCACTTAAAACGCGCAGATTTGCATATTTATGCAACATGATGTCAGTCGACAGTCAGCACAAAAATTGTATGCAAGAGTAGTACGAAGGAGTTAAGGAGACTGGCAAGTGGTTTGAGTGTGTGCGTTATTCGTTTTTATTAAAATGTCATGTAACACGTTTGTCGTTAGTAAAGATGTGTGTGTGTGTACTCGATGCGTGTGTTGTGTATTAACGCTCTTGCTATTACTTATTCCGCGTTTCATTGCATACTTCTAGGCTGCATGACGCTGTTATGCATGATTTTTTGCTGTGGCAGCAGTTAATTGCTGCTGCATGCGCGTTATTGCCACGAGAGTAGTGTGAACAATTTACAAATATTTGAGATTATTTCAGATGAACCCTAAGAATACGATAGCCAAATTCATTATAAAATTTTCTGCTCTATTTTTGAACAAATTAAATCATGATTTTAAATTACGATAGCTACTTTAAGCATGTAATAAGTGGGAAGTATTTTAATTGCATTTTTCTAAAGGTAAAACCAAAATATTTTGAAGTATTCGATATTATTTTAACTGGCTCAATGCTATTTTTACATTTTTGGACTATTTTACGTCAATCCTAATAAAATATTCCATACATATATGTCCAAATCGAAATATTATTCCCATACAGATCTATAGTTCAAGTAATGAGTCTTAAACAAGTTACACGGTATCTCGGAATCGAGCGCCTTCGACTTCAGCGTTCCTTTTTTGTTTTTAAATACATACCAAGCAATCACAACATTTGTCCACATATTTATTTTAAAATGCATAGTAAGAAATATAAAACACTTGCAGATTACAAAAACAACCTAAGTGTAGAAGCATGTACTAAAAGGCAAATAGAGAGAAGGAGATAGTTTAAAATACATGATCTTAATCTGCGTGCACACTTGTACTGTTATCGTTTGCTGCTACACCTCTACAACTCACTCCCTTTCCCTTGCTCCCTTCACCGCCGTTCTTACTGATCTGCCTTTGTGATTACTCTTTGGTAGTTCTCTAACAGCTGCGTTCTAAAGCCTTCATATATTATCAAGTAGTAACTAAATCTGAGTCAGAAAAGTTTCATAAAATATTTTTATGCTCTTCATACAGTGTATGATAGTATTATAATTTAGTCGCAATGTTTGCAACGCTCCTAATGAAGCATAAGAAACCCCATAAATTATATTATGGTGATGAGCATGAGGAGATGAGTTGATCTAGCCATGTCCATCTTTGCGTTTTTACGCGCCCCATTCCCTCAATTTTTGAAATATTGGTTTGAAATTTGTTGTGGAGACTTTATAATTATAGGCAAAATACTTACCAAAACAACCGCAATTTATGCAAAAGAATACTAAGTGTGAAGAATATTAAAACTTCGGTTCGACCTAAGTTATCATTTTCTCTTCTTTCAATAATCATTTCCTTTTTATAATGGCTTTAATACGTTTCTGTATTGAATTAACGGGTGCATCTTTGGGCTATAATTAACTCATAATTAACTTCTTCACTTCCGATTGAAAACATTAAGTATGAGTGAATTGCAGCCCAATGATGGTTCAGCTGATTCAATGCTTTATAAATTCCTCTCTCTGCTCTTTGTACAGGGTCGCAAATCACTTCACACATGTTTTCATATGTGTACAGCGTGCTAAAAGCAGTTTGGTCGTAATACGTGCTCTATAATAATTACAATATTTGTAGTGAACGAACTCTAAGTCCAATCAAAATAATGTTTCTATACCAGGGGTGCCTAAAATTAAAGTAGGCATGCCCATACATACGAAATTTCTATAGCATTCCTAACCAGTATACGCAGAAAGATAATAAAGAACAAGCAATTTCGATGGTTGATGGAAAAAAGTGTGTGTGGTGTCAATAGGTTAAAATAAAAAACAACCAAACCATCACAGTATACGAAAAATTTGTTGAATTGCACATTGGTATAGGCGCTGAATTTTAATTTGTAATTCGTATGGTTAATGCAAAGAGCTGTACGTGTGTGTGTGTGTGTTTTCGACAATTTTTAAACTACTTAATCGATAACAAAACAAACTGGCCTCCTCTAGTCTATACTAACTAAAGTTGACTTATCTCTTCCTTCTCAATAAGGCTGTGTATGTATTAAAAGTTAATTGTGCAGTAAAATTTTAATACTAGTGCATGACATAACACTAGAGCAGCCTTTAGAAGTTGTTTAGAGTTTTACTAATTCAAATTTGGTTAAAATCGCATAGAAAATGAAATATACCACAAAACTTTTTTTGCATAACGTGAAAACACCATTTACATTTTTTGGCATGCATGAAAGTATGCCATGGAAAATTGCAACTCATTAAATATTATTTCTTAGCTGCATACTTTTTCAAAAAATAATTTCCCAGCATTTGCATTTAAAGTTATGATTGGCCAGCCTTAAAAAAGTATGCAGCGCTGAAATGAAATTGCTTATTTCAGAGGCATGCCAAGAGATTTGCTTCTTTTTTTTTTTTTTTTTAATAGATATGCCTTTCAGCTAAATGCCTGCATGGCAACTTTTCACTGTCAATGCCTTGCAGTCATTCATCACCTACTACACACAGTCGCTCATTCATTCATGCAGTCAAGCAGCCACTTGAGTGGCATTTCTCGCTTACGGCGGCATGCAACTCTACACATTTATGGTTTAATCGTGGCAACCGTCAAGTGGAGCCGGTTGTGTCCTTACCAGCTTACCAGCAGCAGCATAAAGATGGATTACTCATACGCTTGAACTTCTCACTTCGGAAACTTGGAAAAAATGATACAAGTTAAAATGCAACCTCGATTTGCATTTGGTCTGTGTAAAATACTTTTAAACGTTTGCTAACGTTGCAAATTCCGCGAGTTGTTGCTGCAAAAATTGACAAAGCACATAATTATGCAGCAGTCATCTTGGCGAAATGGAACTGAAGCTGTTGTGATGTTGTTTTGTGTAGAAATGAGTGCTATGAACAGCAGACAGCCGAGAATGTAACTGAAGTTGATGAGAATGATGTTCATGATGATACTTCAACCAAGTTGTACTCATTGTTTTATGCAAAATGGCGTATCCACTTTACTTTCTTCTTTAGCTGTGAAACAATGACTGACACGCGGCTTCACTTCTTCATTGCTTAAGTAAAGAAGTAAAGTTAGGAGCTAAACAAAAAAGAAGGTGCAGTAGGAGCAATCGTCGTTGTATTGTATTGTGCTCTGCTGTGCTGTGCTGTGCTGTTCTGTTTGTATGCCTTTGCTAAATCCTGCCGCATTGTATGCGCTTTTTGTTAAGCATGAAATTATGTTGCATGCTTTTAGGCGCACGAGTTCTTTGTTTGCTTGTTTTTTTCACTGTTGCATTTCAAAACAGCATACTCTTAGGCGCTGATGACTGGTTTTGCTTGTTTCTAGCTGATGCATGCATTCTCTTTTACAGTTTACTTTAATCTTTCAATATGTATTTTTTTTATTTTTTTTTCCATTGCTCTCCACAAATGCTTCTCGAAATAAAATTTTTTGTATGTATTTTGTAGATCGAATGCATTCTTTTGAGGCTTTTATTAAAAGCTTTTTTTCACTCACATCTCAAATCTGCTTATTGCACATTTTAATACACTATAGCGATTGGTTTAAACTGTATGTTAAATTTGAGGAACTCCATGTAACTTTCAAGCAGAGCTGAAAAATTTCATAAAATACTACCATATATACTAGACCAGCATCAAAAATTAAGTAAGTTAATTATGTAAGTACATGAAAATAGATCATAGAAACTTGAATTAATTGAAATGAACAGAACAACCATTTTATAAAAGTTAGCTTCTATACAACAATACTTTAAATTTGATGTAAATGAATCTTACTTCAATCATAGAAAAATAACACACAGCTGCAATTCGAACCACTATAGAGTATAGCTACCATGGTTCAAATTAAGACTTATAGACCGGGTACCTGGTAACTCATAGTAGAGCATATTCGACTGCAACATTCTCTCTTGTATATACTATATACATATATACATTTTTATTTTGTTTAAATCTCTGTACTTATGCAACACACTTTCCACACGCCATTGCATTAACAATTTGCATAAAATCGATGTGTTGTGTGCGCGCACGCCTGTAAGCATGCAATATACTATGTAGTCTCACGCTTATTTACACATTTCTAGTGGCTTTAAGTATTTGCGTGCAGCGCTACTTGATGTTTCTTTTCGTTGCACATGCTACAAAATCAATTAAGTTGCTGTACACACACGGACACACCTTTATTGATGCCGTATATACAATACAATATGATAAAAATAATAATATTTAAAGCATACCGTTTGGCACTGTTCAATTATATATATTTGAGCTGTTTGCTTTATGTTCCATTGTACAATGTTACATCGAACGACAGAAAAAAATTAAATAAAAACGCGGAAAATATTAATTTTATAACGATTGTGTTCTTTTTTTAAAAACTTAAATATTATTTTATGTGTATATCATACAAAAATATGTTGCACAGTGTATTAATGCATATTCAAAAACTTTAAACTAAATTATGAGCAATAAGATGGGTTTTCACTGTTGACATTTTCTTATGAAAGCCACTCTAGAACACCATTGATTTCGAAAATAGACGAGGCTGAAGATTTCGCCACAGTTGAATAGCGTCCTCTTCGTTGTACCTTCATCGACAACTTTTAACTCCAGATGTTCTTGAACTCGTAAAACTTATACATAACAGAGTTTATAAACGGATTGCTGCTGATTTGCATAAACTGGTCTTCAACACCAAAAGCGATTTATTCTACGAAAAATGCAGCGAAATCTCACGTATATAATTTGTGGAGGTTTACCAATAAGATTACGTAACACTGCTATTCAAATGCAGAAGAGTAATTGGTGTCGCTCTTATGAGAAAAAAGCTGAGACTTCTGCGGATGATCTGCACAACCGCGAAAAGCTCTAGGATACTATGGTAAGACTATCAAGCTACTACCTGTTCAAAGTGTGCTATTCCTGATTATCCTATTTAACGCTATGTTACGCATCTGTCACTTTCCTTCACTGTAGAAGTATGCTGTAATTACTATGGTACTGAAAGCCTGATAAGATGGAAGCTCAAATTGCGTCTTATAGACCGATTCTTTACTTCGATTGTTTTTGTCAATATACTCAAAGATATTTGAAAAAATACTTCTTGACAGAGTTCTATCAATATTAAAGAATGGAATATCATCCTCGATTACCGATTTGGTTTCAGACATCAACATGACATATCGGAGCAAGACCATAGAGTCGTACATTCTTGATCCTTTTGTTTTCTTGTATGTGCATCAATCATTTGACAGTGTGTGGCTTGAGCGTTTGATGCAAAATATCAGAGCGCACCTACAAATGGAGTGGTTCTTTATCCTTAAGTCCTTTTTATTCGGACGTTGTTAACAGATAGCTGTAAAAGGCATGCAGTCATGACAAAGCCGATTGGTGATCATATGGTACATACGTTGATGATACTGCGGTTATGAAAAATTATAATTGTGTGTGGTATATATATAGTATGGTCTCTTTATTGCTCGTAGAAAATATTTTTTTCTTCATCCTTTGGAGTTTTAGATGGTGCCTAATATTAAATGATGGTACCTAATGGTGCCATTATTAACCGAATAGTTATCATAATAAATTCAAGTACTGCTTTCTCTGTGCTTGCAGAGATTGCAATTTCTATACCATTTGTGTGACTATTTGTCGTTACCACTGTAGATAAAGTGATGTCCAGAGAAGCAATGCACAATCCGGTTCTTTCCATCTCACTCCACAATTACCGAGAATGTGCAAGTGGGAGCTGTTCATTTCACTGCGGACTAAATGCAGTCTCGATATTTTTGCTAACGTTCCCACATTTTATGTTGTGATTCTTGCCCTTGTACCATAGCGAAAAGGTTGTGCCAAAGATTCCACTACATTTTCTACTATTAGGCTTGTTTCGTTGATGTTGTTTGTCTTTAACTCTGGCTTATCGCGCCAGCGAGTTCCGTCCAGTAACGTTAGGAGACCATATGGTACTAATTATTCAATTGTGGCCAGCATACAAGGCATGTGGGAGTAAGATAGTAAAAAAGCAAAGTTTGTTTCTGACATTAAGCTACGATATACTTTTGAGCAATCAGCATCATTAAATTTTCGTTTGACATTCATTGAAAGCAGACCTTAAAGGAATACAGATAGACAGAAATCAGAGGGTTGCCACGATGATCCGCACTGTTGGACTGCAATAGATTTCTTATCACATTGTTTAAGCAGTCTTATGAAACGGCAAATGATTGCGTTTTTTAATTTTAGCACCTGCCTGCTTTCTCTCCGTCTGTCTGCCCTTCCCATCTGCTTTCAATGGCTGCCAAACACAAACTTAATGATGCAGAGTGCTTAAAAGTTGAGCATAATCTAATGACATTCGTTCTTAACAGAAGTAAACTTGTTGAAAAACTTTGAGCCATTTTCAAATGTTACCAACTTAATTTAAACGATAGTCAATTTTTCATTTCTCTCCGATCCGAACACTGTGCAACAGCTGATAACAACAATAATGTTGATGTAATTATTTTTTCCAAGTAATTTACATACGGCGATATCATATGCCAGCATTTATTAAATTTTATGCAGTTACTTTAGGAAAAAAAACAGAGCCAAAAGCCTGGCCACAACTTTAAACTTTAAAAAATTTGATTACGGCCAATTTTTTGCATAAAAGTTTGCCAGTCTATAGAACATTATCCTGTCAAATTGTTGACAATGCAAGCACATCACACGTTTCACATAAACAGACGACGCACATTGTCTGCTGTCGTTTGAGTGCTGCTGCTAGTCCGCTTCAATTTGTCTCAAGTTGTCAACACTTCATTGCATAGTTTGCGACGCAGGCATGAGACGCACGCACACATACACGTATATACTTATACACTCAATCGAAGTTATAAAGCAGCAAATGCTACGTCAGCCTGTAACAACTACTTCCGCTGACTATGCGACGCCATTTTGTTTGTTAACTTTGACACCATTTTGTTATAGTGTGTTTTTTTTTTATGAATATTTTGAGCGATTTCTTACTTACGTTAAGTCGCATGCCTGCTTCTGCAGTTTTTCTCTTGACAAGCACTTATTTTTATTAAGTATACGCGCTGTATGCTCAAGTCAAAATGGCGGCGGCGGCGGAAATGCAGCACACAAAATTACTAGATTACTTTGTCTGCTGCTGCCTTTGCCACTGACAAATGCTGTCAGTCAAAGTAATGCTTCGTTTTTTTTTTGTTTGTTTTCTTCTTCTGCTTTTTAGCGCTTTGTAATGCACTTCCTTTTTATCCTTTCTTTATTCGTATAGCTTGCCTTGGCATTTTTCTCATTTTTAAAGTTTAAATGGACTCGTCACGGGCGCCTAAAGTTGTCTTTCCCGTCTCGTGCAGGAAAAGCACGTTGCAACTCAAAAGGTGCATTCATGTGCGTAACTTTGATAAGCAGCAGCAGTAGCAACATAGAACACACACGGAGCTGCAGTATAGCTTCTAAGCCCTGAACTGAAACAGCATCCGGCTTAAGTTGGCTTTAGCTATGGTTCTTTCTGCACAAATTGCAACATCGACTTTTACTTCGACTTTTGCAACTATTGCTGCCGCTGGCGATTCCATTTATTGCTGTAGTCTTAAACTTTTCCTAATGAGTGTATCTGTATGTGTCTTCTTGTGAAAATTTTTTGGCAAACTTTTGTGCAATTGCTGGCGGCGTTGGCCCAAACTGAGCGAGAACTCTTACTGATCGCTAGCTTGTAGCTAGTAAAATTAGCAAAATTAAACGCGGAAGTTCTTTACGAAAGTTGTGTGCGGCGGCAATTGGAATTTCGACACTGTTCTGACTGCTTTCATAACTTGTTCTTACTTATTTTATGATAAAGGGCGTATTTTTGAAAGCTATATATTTCAAAAAAAGTAGCATTTGCAGAGTAAGCTGCGTCATAGGTAAACTAAAAATAACACTAATTTTATTAATGAGGCGGCAAATGATAATACTCCGCTCGCCATGGACTCTGCTCGGGCGCCATAGTAACCATGTCACAGTAGGCATAGGTCGCCACATTCAATTAATATAGAACTTCGTGACCATGGCAGTTTCTTTTTTCTCCATTCAAAATAAATACGGTCTGGTTTTAACGTCCTCTTTTCAATTATTTGAGAATTTTTAAACCAGATGTTTCCAACAACAACCAAACCGTTCAAATTAAAGTGTAAATTATACAAACTATGTTGCCTTTAAGCTGCTGAAGAGCGCGAACTGCAAATTTCTGAACCAAACTATGGACTACGAACCAGCTGGATCTTATACGAATTTAGTTCGAAGTCTTTTCGGTCAGTTGATCGATCAATGAGAACCATAAAACATCGCCCATTTTTCAATTAAAAAAGTGGTTCTTATGATGTAAGTCTATTCATAATGATTTGTCAAACAATACTTTATATAAAGGTACAAGAACTAAAAAATTATAACATCAGATCTATTGATAAGTCGAGCAGTCTTAAAAAAACACCCTTTATAACCATCTACTTAAAAGTTCACTAATAAGCAAAGTTTTATAGAAAATAAAAATACCATCGCAATCTGCGTTAACTTCAAATACAGCTAAATACATCAGAATCATCGTCATCATCACTGTTCATTAATTTTCCTGTTTTTTTTTTTTTCTTTATGCGCAAAATTTAATTTCCTGCTTAGGCTCATTTCCGGCGCTGACAGCTGTCACAACCAAAAATTGTTCGCACCCAACCAATCAAGCAGCCATACCAACTCAATAAGGCACATATTACCCCATTTAATGTACAGCATATCTCGGCTGTCATTCGGTTTAATTATGCAGTAAGATGAGATATTACAAGCCCAACGGCCAAAATCAAATGAGGGGGATAGAAATCTATCAATATTGCATTAGTGTCTCTGTCAGCTACACAGAGTTTGTGGCCAACACAAAGCGCAAAATTTGACAATGTCCTTTGAATATATATTGAAGGCGCGCGTTAAAATCGATTGGACTGTTTGTCGGGACATTGGTATGTGTATGGATCGCATGGTCACAGCCTTGTCACACTTTATTTGCCTGCAGCATAGTTAGAGATTTTGAGCATGACTGCCTGGTTGTCCCTTCATCTGCCCATTTGTTCTTCCATGCGTTTAGTCAGACGAGCAAGCGTGCAAGGCAGCGAGCTAATGTTTGCCCATTTTGCTGTGACGTATCTGTCTGACGTCTTCTGTCGCCTTTGTGACACACAATGCAAGCGACACGAGTTGTTCCAACAATGCCACATCAATATGGTGGCGCATTTGTTGAATACTTGGGCGAATAGTTCAGTTTTGGTTATATTGTCGAAGTTAACTCTTGTAAGTGGAGATTCAGCTAGTTAAATGTATAAGTACTTCTATTGTATATTAAGGATCAAAACTTGTAAGACGCTGAAGCCTGTGTTTAGCCTTTTATCTTATGTTCCACTGATAAACTAATAAGTGAAGCATATCACTTCAATTGCTATCGGAAGTAAAATGCAGGCTTATAAAGAATTGACAGCTAAGCAGATCTCTCAGCCAGTTAAATAGAGAATTAACAAAGCGTCGAAGGATCTAAAGCAACTTTTAAAAGACTTAAGAAACGAGTCTACTGCTGTATTCCTTGACCCAAATGCTAAAAATTCTGACCGTAGCTTGTGTCGATCTACAAATTTCTTAAAACAACTGACGAAGATGCAGACCACTTTGCTAACTCAACTTTTCAGGCAAATTCAACTAGTAAATGGAGATTCATCATGCGACCTAATGCTCTCATATTTGAATACCCCAAAAAATAGTGAAACGCATAAAACACGCCACGCATGCTCGCCAAAGCGAACCTCAAAGTCAAAATAAACATCTCCCTATCTCTTTCGCGCTTACTGATTCTTACGAGCTGGCATCTGGCTGCTCGCTTGCTATCGCTTTCTCTTATGTCAGCATGGCATATTTTTTTGTCAAAAACTGCTTGTAAGCGTAGCAGCCGTCACAAAAAAATGGACTTGCCTATTAATAATATGAGATTTATCAACTTAATGCAACACGTTTGTACAGTCATGTACTTTTCTCAATGAATCAAATAGCAAACCTTGTGTATATTTCATGAGATAGTAAATAAATACTTAAGAAGTCATTTGAGAATATCAATACTACGATTTTTTTCTGCACTGGTTGAACAATGGTGAACATTTCAGTTCCTTTAATAGCTTAAATGTCATATTACAAAATTGACGTCGTTTGCATAAAAACGCCAACAATAAGATACAATAAAAGCAATCACAGCAGTAGCAGTGGCACGTAAAAATTGCCAATTAATGGCTGCCAAACAGCGCAGTGCAACAAAGAAACATTACACTTCAATAAAAAATTAAGGCTTCCTATGCCGGACAAACAAAATGGCCGCGAGTTGCTGTCAGAAATACATGCCAATTACATGTCATTAAGAAGCAATGTGCTCTATATATATAAATATATACCTACTTACTTGTATGTGTATCCAATCGACGCTTTGTGCGATATTTCCTCTGGTGATTTTCTTATTTATATGCTGCATTTTAATGTAATTACAGTCACCGTCTTTGCCGTCGTCAGGCAATCGTACACAAATAAGGCCATGTCTCCCATGTGCATGACAATCATGGCGTCGAAGGCAGCGTTATTGTCGTCCTCGTCGTCGAGTGTTTGCCTTGCGGGCTTTTAATGTTATTTAATATGATTTCGGCTTTAAATATAAACAAAAAGTAAAAAGCACAAAGCACGAACAAAGTAAAACAAGACGATGAGAACAAGTTGCTGTGGCCATCCGCAAATCAGCATGATGGTTGGGCACTGTTTTGGCGCCCGCTGGCGCACAGTGGCACAATGTCAACTGCAGTGAGTTGTAGTTGCAAAATCCTTAGAGTAAAAAAGAAAAACACAGTAAGTGGGTGAGAAAAACAAGAAAGAGGCGCATCCTGTTCGTCCTCAGTCAGTCTTTGCTGTTTTTTTTTTCGAAGCTTTTGACGCAATAGTAAGAATAGTTGTTGGTTTTGCTTTGCTGCACATTGTTTGTCTAATGCTCACACGCCCACAGCTCATTCTTTTATCTTTTTTTCTATTTTTTTTTTTTTAGTTGGTTTTCTTTTTGACGCCTTTTCTACAAAGCAACAAAATGGTGTAAAGTAAAAGAAAATGTTAAAAATATAGAAGAACATACTGGAATTTTTTTTTTTGTTGTATTTTTTTTTTATACCCTTCAAATATAGTGTTGTCAATTTCTGAGAAATTTTGTAGCGCATTGAGGCGCTACAACCGTTTTTTTGTCAGGATACACTCTTCTCCGAAATATACTAAGGAAAAGTTTTGTACAGCATTGTTGTTGAAATTTTCCATACTCACAGACCGTCCAAGACGTGTTGTTGTTTTGCGAGTGGACCATAAGTACTTCGTCTTGTCCTCGTTCAGCACTATGTCCATGACGCGTGACTGTTTCTCCGTCGCTCAATCTCCGAGAATGCGCTGTTAATGTCAATGTCATCAGCATACTTGAGTATCATTACTTCCATATGGAAGATCGTTCCCGGCATTGCCATCTGGAGATTAAAATAGTCGCGCGATAAAGCATAACCTCTCTTGATATCAAACAGCTCGGAATGGTTCTGTCCGACTCTGACGACGCTTTGAGTGTATGATAGCGTCATCATACAAAGACGAACAATCTTTGCTGAATTAAACAGCGCGAGGAACTTCGTTCTTATCGGCGTGTCGGAAGCCAACAAATAGCTGACGTGTTTCTTTTACAGAACATGCATCGTCATTCTCTTCCGTCGCGGTATGTGCACAAATTAGGCTAATGTTAAAGTAGGCAACCTTGATAGGTATCGCGGCCAGGCGCTCATCAACAGGAACGAAACTGGAGATAAGTAAGCGTAGCTTCATTCTAACGGAACCACATCCAAATTCGAGCAGCTTCGCACGGCAGCTATAGAAGATGCAAATACCACTCGTTTGCGAGTAAGGAAATGTTTTTATGTTATTGCTAGAGATATTTCTCACATTAACCTCGATAAATTTAAATAACATACACCATTCCTTATATCACTTATACAGATACAGATTCTGGGAACTATCGTACAAGTATCGATGTTCATATAATATCGTATTATATATATCGTAATAAGACCTCTATTGCTTATTTGCAGTGTATTATAGCTTCGACCATATCGTAGTTAACATTTTTGCTTGTTATTTTCTACATCGTGTACATATATGCACTTTGACTTTGCATGCAGTGCACAGCATGTAAACGAGCAGTTTGAACTCTGTTTCTGCTTTTGTGTGTGGCTGTCATTAATGGTAGCAACACAAACACAACTCTTTGGCTAACATAAACTATGACAGACAGACACACACAGACAGCCACTCATATGCATACATAGAATGCCATATACGCCCGCACAAACTATACACACAAAGTCAACAGCTTCCGCTTGGTTAACACCCGCATAGAAAAAGTGTTAAAGAGTATGCATGTGTTGCATACTTTTAAGCGTTCAACAGTGCAAGGAAATTCTATTTTTGTTTTTTGCTTTTCTTTATGTACAACTCAATGTACCGTACTACTACTGTTGTTGACTTATCTCGTGGATTTTGGTTTTCTAGCCGTAGTCGAATAAAATTCGAATGTTCGCCTACAAGTATGCTATACAAATAAAAAGAGAAATACCAAAGCAAAAATGGCGGCAATATAAAAGATTTGCTACAGAATTAACAAGGCAAACCAAAATAGAAAGCGCTTTTGAATGATTGATGAATTCAACATTATTCGAGTAGGAAATTGGGGTATGACATTTGCATAGTCAAAATTTCTAATGGCTTTTGGTTGAATGGAAATATTTATATTTGGCTTTCTATAGGCTTGGGAAAAAGATTTGAATTTAGAAGACAAATTTAATGCTACCTGAATATTAATAACCAACATTTCAATCATTATAAGTGTTTTAAACAGCAAAACGATTTGAATATAAATACGACTAAATTCTACTTATTCTCTATTGCTGTCCGTATAATTGGAGAGAAAGAGATAAGAAGGATAAAAGCAGAGAGAAAGAGATACTCGTTGTGCAACAATGAATACCAAACGGAACATCCCGATTGCATACACACTCATGACTCGAATTTGTTTAAGTTCATCTCCTTATTCCGTAGTTCATCCTCGAATATAGTGTTGATATATCGGAAAATATGATACATGGATATTTTGATATTTTGAAAGTACCGATACAATCATATTGATAATTCAAGATAAACATATCGATGTATCAGAGATAAGTTTTTTTTCGCTGACTGTGAAGATTTTGCGAAGTTTTTGAACGTCAATGACCTGAACCTAAAGAATCCTCAACGGAAGGCGCAATATGTCTGGAAGTTCTTGATCAGGTATACTTAGGGAACAATCCACAAGAGACTGGGTTGCGCAACAATAGTAATTGTGGAGTAGCACAGTGAAACAAATCAAGAAAAAACATTTACTTTGGTTTACTACACTTCACACTTGCCTTTTTTGCTTGGCAAAGCTGATGTCTTAGTTCAGTTTACAAACTTTTGAAGGAATGCTTAGATTTAGAAGTTTTGAACACATTAAATTTTATTCATCTTCTTTATATACAAAAATCTTCTGTGCGTGTGTACGTGACTGAGCTCCTCCTAAACGGCTAGACCTATTTTGATGAAAACGTTTGTGGTTTAGATTCACAATTCGATCCAATGTGAATGCCCGCGACTGTTCCTGGTCCAAAAAATTAAAGATAGAGGGATGAACAGTTGTATATGGGATAGAAGAGGGAAGAGGAAGGGAAAGGTAAGAGTTGGGGAAGGAGTGGAAAGGAAAGAGCCGGAAGAGAAAGGTGTGGAAGGAGGAAGAGGGGCAGGGGAATGGGAGGTAGGCTAAGGTGTGGTACGGAAAGGGGGCAGAGGAAGAAGGGTAAGGGGCATTGGGAAGGATGGGTAGAGGCACATAGGCAGCAACACGCAGGGTAACATTTAAGATAGAGGGATGAAATGTTGTATACATGTTAATAGGATCGATGGGGGTAGGGAGAAGGGGTAAGGAGGGTTAGGAGGTAGGGGAATGGGTGCAGGGTAAAGAGTGTTAGGCAATGTGGTGAAAGGTGGCAGGGGAAGATGGGTAGGGGAATGGGTGGTAGGGTAAGGGTGCATGGGGAAGCATGGACAGCGGAAAGGAGTGGGTGAGGGAAGGAGAGGTAGGTGGAGAGGGAGAAATGAATAAAATTCTCAATTTATTAGAAAAAATTAAAATAAAAATTTAAACAATTTTTGGATCGAGTGGGGGTTGTACTCAGAGCTATCAATGCCTCATATATTTACTGATATACTATACATATATACAAAATATTCTATTATTTAATTAAATTTTAATGAATTTAATTTTAACAGTAAGAATTACTTTAACTCAAACGTTCGATACAACAAAATAAACCAAACGTGTTCTGTGCTCTTGTGATATAAGTAGAAAAAATTTGCAATGTGCACTCAGCATACTGATGAGAACTTGTGGCTAAGTTTGAAACACGTGTATACATCTGTGGCTAAACGTATTTGGTAATAAAATTTGAATTATTTTGAAAAACTGTAAAATATAGAGGCTCTAAAATTGTTTCTTCTATGTCTATTTTCCAATAATGGTCCTACTATTTTTCTCATTTTGTTGTTTTTTTTTTTTAAATATTTTTTAAAAAAGGTGTACCTTAATTAATCAAAACTTTTCTCTCTCTTTTTCTTTATAGCTCCTTTTCTAACACTGAAAAAAATTCACTTAAAAGCTAAAATAGAAATTAAATCAATTACACAAAGAAACAAACACAATCAAACACACACAGACCATTTTCACGCTTTTTTACGTTAAAAAAAGAAAAAAATAGAACAACGGAAACTAAAAACGCAAATAAAACGCTAATAAAAAAAAGCGACAAAAAAACGCACAATGAAAAACGACGTTGTACGATGGAGCAGCAAACAACATCCAACAAATAGCCACAAGAACAAAGTGCAATACAGAACAACAACAACAAAAACAACAGCAACAACACTGTTGCAACAACAAAATGTTGCTGCCACATGGACTCCTTGCGTTAAAACGCTTTTAGCTACCGTTGACGTTGCTGACATCACGCAACAAACAATCAGAAATTGTGATAAAAAAAGAACAAATTTAAATAAACAAAATTCTAGTTTTTTAACGCACAAACGACAAAGTAAAAGTAGAACTAGAACGTCAGCATCATCAAAACCAGCATCATTATTAAATTGTACGTCTTCGGCATTAAGTACATTAAGTTCTTTACCAACACTGCTAACGACGTCGGCATCGACATGGACATGGACGGGGACAACGACGAGACGAAGTCTTTGGCTACTGATTTTGCAATTTAGTGCCGTAGTTTTTTTATGTAATCTAAATATCGGTTTCGTTGCATACGCTTATGGCAGCGATGCGCCCGATGCTGCAGTCTCTTCAGCCGTAGCAGATCCTTTTGTGCTTGACTATGAGCTGCCCGGCGGTGCTGGTGCAGCGTTGGAACGTGAAGGTTCAGGCAGTGGGAAACAGTCATCCCAAATTGGCGGAGATTATACACATACCTGGGCGGTGCATATACCAGATGGTGATAACAATGGACTGGCGGATGATGTAGCGCGGGATCATGGTTTCGTTAATTTGGGCAAGGTGAGTAAGAAACAATTTTGTATTGTTTAGTAGTATAGATTTAAATATAATCTATGACTTGGAGGGGTAGGCACAGAATGTAAATCTATCTCGCTGACAAATTGACCGAATATACTGCTACGCTAAACTTCGCTTATAAAATTCCCATTATGTATTGACAAGCACTGTTTTTGAGTTTGAGTTCAATTGGTTTAGAATGAAAATATTTTAAAGCTATGCTTAGAGAATATACGAACAACAAAAAGAAAACTTGTGTCTATAACTAAACAGTCTATTAACTGTTTTTATATAGGATGTTTTTAGAGGTAACATTTTCCGAAAGGAATTAAACTGTCATAAATTGTACAGTTCTGGCAACGCTATTGTCGCTTCTAGTCAACTAATTCCAGACCAACGCTTACAAATTGGGCAAATTTCAGTTCGTGAATATTAACGTGCACTAAGTAACAAAGCACCCTATGTTATTACATCACGACTACACTCAGCACAAACTCGAATGCTTACAAGTCGAAGTAGTGTCACTATAATACGTTACATTACCCAGTTATTCGGCTGCACCGGTGCTGTACTAGCGATTTCCTTCAACACACGTAATGAGAACTAACTCGCTAAACAGCGCTGAACGCAAAGTTTCATCATCTTAGCAACTTCGGCTAACAAGCAGCTAACACTTCGGCTTACCGAATCACAAGGAAGTGCTTTTTCATTGACTATCGCCGCAAAGACAAAGATCAACTAAACTGGTTACGGTTGCTTTCTTCTTCAAATTATTGGAAATAGTACCCAAATGTAGGTTGTGTTAGCAATTCTTCTTTCAAGAACCATTTTATGATAGAAAAGTAGGTTAAAGTTTGATGATTTGATCCATGGTTCGTTTTTTTTCGACAAAAGAGGCTCAAATATTAGAAAGTTTGATACATCTTTGGAAACATAGACTGAACATCTACATTTCTGCATCATTCGTTTTATTTATTTTTTTCAATTTTTGAAAAAGCATTAAATAATTATTACATTTTCTAAAAGTGCCAAATAAAAATTAGTCGCTTATTTTGACACACCTTAAAGTAAAAAAATAACAACAACATTGTTAAAAACACATAAAAACGCACGATGAAAATAAGCGATTTATTTGTTTGAATAGCCTCAAAAGAATTGTTAGAAATTTCAGCATTCAGCTTGTGTGAGCCTCATCCGTGGCCGTGCGGCCAGCCGAAGTTTCAGATCTTAGGACTTCAACGCTTTGATTGCATTAACCAAAGTATTATAATAATTCGGCATAAGAGAGAATTAAACTCAAACTTAATGAAACCAAAACATATAACATGCCACAAATCATCCGACTTTTCTAGGACGAAACATCCGAGTGGCACTACTTTCTGCCACTTCGAATGTATGATAAAATATCACATAAAATCTTCATACACTTTACGTGTTAAAGAACAATTTTATATAATTTATGACACATTAACTATTAACTATAACCGCAAAACAGCAGTGGCTCAAAACACCCGACAATTCGCTCTGTACAGTCATTTAATACATTCTTCCGAATAAACCAAATTTCCTTTACATCTGTATCTATAAATACAAAATATGTTTTTCGTTTTTTAACACTTAATAAAACAATTTAATCTAAAAGTAATAATAATAATAATTTACATGAAAGCTCCAATAATTTTTGTTTTTTTTTTTTTTAATATTTTTAGCATTTATATATTCAAAGCTATAATACAAAGCACTTTATGAACTTCATTAAAAATCCTTTCACTATCCAACACTCTTCTTTTGATTCCCCACAAAACATCACTGACCTTTTGTCTATTGACAATGCGACTCAATAGATGTTACTTTTCTATAGGAAGTCGTCTTCTTCTACATTGTCTTTTGTTTTATAACTACTTAAAATTAATTTTTAATTAACTTGCTGCCATTGATGAAATTATACTGCGAAGCTTTGCTGCTTTCGTCGCTAAGTTTGCGCATTGTTACGATAAATTGAATTTCCGCAACAATTAAAACAATGAACACACAAAATGATAGTAATTTCAATTATAGACAACGGAAAATGTTAAAATTCCAGCATTCCACATTAACGTGAACCGCCATTTTGTATTGTGTCTGTGTGTCTATGCGTGTGTGTGTGCGTACTTAAATGGAACATTTGCTTTTGCTACCTATTTCGCTTACATAATAGTGTCTGCGATAAATTCCTTGCCTAATTGAAAATAGACATACAGACAGGCAGTGGACGACGCTATCTCTCTGCTCTCTAGGACCACACAGGGCACTTGACATGCCAAACAAAATGGCGGCCAATTGCCGCCTGCGTGTAAATGGCGTAATAGAAATTCAATACGATTTACTGCTTCCGTTGCTGCCCTTACCATCGAGCTCGTCGTTGCCAACTTCAATTGAAAATTGTGCTACTCAAATGCCAGATGCGCGCAGCTTAATTCAAACCCTGAATGAAATTGAAAACTTAAACGACTTGGACCGATTTCAAAAAGACCGTGCGATGGCGCTGGCGGCGGCGTCTATGTCATTATCAGCTGCTTTACTCAATACGCCCGAGCGCCAGGTCAGACTAAAGTAGTCAAGACTTTGACATGAGACGGAATAAGTGAGTCTACCTATTTCAAGCGATTTGATTTTTTTTTTTTTTTTGTATATATACATATATTGGGTGTTTGAATTAGTTCGTAGTGTTTCAAGCGTAGTGATTTCAAGCTGGAAAACAAGCTACGACCTGGGCAAACATTTTGAAAATGAGGAATTGCAGTCATTACGCGATAAACATGCATGTCAAGCGTTTCAAGAATACGCTGAACCACTGGAAGTTGACTTGTCAACAGTCAGTCAACGCCTCAAACCCATGAAAATAAACCAAAAGCAAGGAATTTGAGTCCCACGTGACGTGGAACGTCGTTTTTTTTCACTTGAATGGAATTGTAAATGGCGGTGAGAAGTGAAGTGAATGAAAAAGTCATGGGCGAACCATCAACATCAACGACGGAGCCGAATGTGTATGGATCCAAGCGTATGCGCTGTATATGGTGGGAACAGAAAAAAATCACCAAAATCATTCATCAAAAACCTATCGGAACAAATTATGAGGATTCGAAAACCGGAACACGGCCGAATAAAACATTTTTTAAAGAATATATACAGGCAGAAGCTTCGCCCCACGCATTAAATTTTAATAATACTTAATTTTGTTGAATTAAATCAGTTTAGAAAAATTTTACTTTTTAGGTGGAGCGGGTATCCGAACCACGACAAGGTAACACCTACATCGCTGGCTGGCAAAGTTGCATCATCTTAACAACCTCGGCATACACAAAAACAATTTTTTTCGTTTCTATTGTTCGATTCGATACATTCCGTCGCTCTCGATATATTTTTTTCTCCGTTTCTTTTGCTAATATGGTGACACAAAATCATTTTTCTTCAAGACATTACTCGTACACACGTCGCAAAACTTGTCAAATCCTACATTGAAGCGCATAAATGGGAGGTTTTACCTCACTGTGTCCGCTGTATTTTCCAGACATCGATCCATCTGTGATTACCGACTCTTCCGATCGATGATCGCGAATACTTCACTGCTTATGAAGATTGAATGAAATGGGTGGATTCTGTCGTTCTCTAATTCGTGCGGAATCCGTCTGCGGGTAGAAATATGGGAAAGAGTAGTGGTTAGCGATGGGCAATACTTTGAATAAACTGTTTGTGACTATTTTTGACTCAATTTAAAAAAAAAAAAAACCTTCGAATTAATTCAAACACCCAATTTGTATGACTGTAAACGCCTGATAGTATGCTTTAGTTTTACGCGTGCTTGACACTCACTTAACGCCAAAGTTTGAGTCGCTTGTATAAAACGTTGCAGTCAGTTAAAACTTCTTAAAAAAGGTGCACACAGGTAAAATCTGATTATGGTCGGTTGACTGTTGCTAGTGGATTTGAGTGTAGTGAAATTCAATCGAGTTGGTGTTGTCTGACATTGACTTGCTGCAGCTTGTTAGTGAAACTTTTCTTTTCACACTTAATATTTTTTTTTTTTTAGATTCTATAACTTAGATATGCTAACAGATACTTTGTGTAGTAAACCATTGAAAATTTGACTAAATTTTGCCTTTTATTTATTTTGATTTTCTTTTTCCTGCTTCATGTTCGTTGTCTCAAAAGTTTTTTTGCACATGTAACACATAGTTACACGCAATGTGCTTAGTCCTTTGGCATTTATAGCCAGACAGTCAGTTGAGCCAACTGTCGTTTCGCATTATATGTATATCCTTGCTATATCGCTTCGTACGGTTCTGGAATCTCTTGTGTGCGTGTATCATGCTAAAGTTAGTTTAAATGTGTTTTAAATTCCTGTGTGCTGAACTTTACATGAGAAAGAAAAGTTTCATACACGCAAACAGTTTTTTGAGTGCTCTAATGCTAGCATAATAGCATTTTAATTGTCTACAGAGTAAAAGTAAGCATAATTTTGAAGTCGTTGCGTAAGTTGCATTGAGTTTGAATATTTCTAGAATTGTTTTGTAGTGTAACGCTTCAGAAATTGAAATTCTGATTATAAATTTGTTTAGATTTTTAGCCAATAAGTTCTACTAAGCATCTATTTTCGTAGCGTACTTAGCTATGAATGATTGAAATGCTTTATGTTGCTACAATCTTTATAAATCGCACCGAGTCGAATTCAGTTACAATTTTCTACCTCGCACACTAAAAATCGATATAATTTTCAGTGTGTTCTTGCTCAATCCAATTGCAGATCTCTGATAATTTTTTTTGCTGTTAGGACCTAATACTTCTTGCACAGCTTTGTACTCTTCTTTATTCGCTAAAACTCACGCATCCCGATATCCAGTATAAAATTACTTTAATAAATTTTCATAGAATGTTTAATTTTTCTGTACAGTCCCAGGCCAGCTTAAAATATTGGAAAGAATATTCAAAAACTTGATCGTGACATACCCCGACCACTAATTCGCGTTTTAAGCTAGTCATGACCGTCCGGAACAGGTTCACAGAATTGTAAAGAACGTACTGAGTTCCAGTAGCTTTTGATGTAAAACAGGCTTTCAATCGCATATGACATAAAGGGCCGGCCTCTGTACAATAAAAATCAGTAACTAAGTATGCATAAGAACATCTATTTTTCTCCGATCAACCTTTCGGTACGACGGTTCTTTGCAGATGTGCAGATACTCACTCAGATGTGGAAAATACACTCCAGAGTACCACAAAAAAATGTATTGCGCATATTAGCAGAATCTTCCGATTCACATGATCTACAAAAGTACCTTAATAAAACACGGAGCACAATGTTCACTCTTCGTTTCCTTACCGTAGTATAATAACTACATCACCTCTTCCAGCCTCGTCTCCCTAATAAAGTTGAAAACTATTTGCACATTCCACTAAATTACCACATTGTGTGGTGTTCATTTCCACTAAATTATCAAGGCTGCTAAGCTACTTCACAAAAGTCTCTTTCGAACTGTATAAAAAATCACGCCAGAGTAAAGTGTCCGGCCCGGACTTGTGGCCGACCATTACGAGTTTATGCTAGATCCTTTCTTCTTGCTCTCTGTATGTAAACTGGCTATTAGATAAAATAAGCACAAGACTCACTATCTAAACAAACTGTCTGTCAATCTTCTATTATGCCTCTTCGCCGAATGTAAATTCATAATGCATTTTGTATACTACTATATCATTTGCAATATCCAAACTTAGTTAAGAAGTACATACTAAATTTATTGTCTTTAGTTCTATTGTTGAACAGTTTGCAAATCAAATGGATTTCAAGTAATAAAAAAATCCTTTCGAAGCTAATATTTTCATCGTACAAAAAGCAATGCAGAAAATCATTTAATAAATTCTGCAACAAATTTCAATAATGCAAAGTAAGTCAATACGCACAGCAATCATCCTTTGCTTATGCTTTATGTATCCTTCGTATTCTGCTTGCCTCCTTGTAAGCTTGTTGCCTTGCTGTGACGCCCTTGCTTCGAGTACTCGTTAAAGTTTGCGCATCATTGACTATCATTTTAATTATACACAGAAGAATAAAGCTCAAAAGGCAAGAAAGTAAAAAAAAAAAATGGTGGAAAAAATAAGAAGAAATTGAGGACACAAGCAAAAAAAAAAAAGGATGAGTGTATTGTGTAACGAAGAAAAAGTGCACGAAATCAATCAACTTTGCAACAAATTAAAATACAACGATGCAATCAATAAACGAGCGCAATCCTCATGGAACGGTATACAGCAAAATAGGGCGTATGAGCAACACATGGCGCGCAAGCGGAAGTGGTCAACTCAAACGGAAACGGAAACGCGGCTAAAAGTTCATTACAAAGTTAACAAAGTGGAAAGGTACAACGCAATCAAATGAAGATAAAAACAAATAAAGATTATTGTATAAAAAATTGAAGAAAGGCGAATTTAATTAAAACGCAGCAAAATTTTTGAGAATAGATTATAGAAGCAAATGAATCGAAACTGGGAAAAATAACTAGAAAAAATGTTAAGTTCGGTAGACGGAAACTTCAATACTTTGCACAAGCATCTAAAAAATTACTGTCCAGTGTTTCAATGCTATAGTGATTATTTGAAGCATTTATTCCATGTTTAAGGTGGTTAGAAAAGTAAGAAACTTTTACATACAAAAACTACTTTATAAGGACTATAGAAACCACCACATCGAATTTCTAGCTGATATTAACTGTAGTAAAAAAGGTCTTAATGTAAAATCCGAAAAGTGAGCATTGGATTTATATGAGGGTTATAGCCCTAAAAGTGTGTGAATATACATAGCCAATTTCACATTATTATTGACTGTAATAAAACGTTTTTCATACAAAATATTAAAAGTCAGCCTTAGGTATGTATGGTGGCTATCCCAAAAAATTAGCGGGACATACTCAATGATATGTATGTGAAGTTTCCGTGCAATAGAAGCCACCATATCGAAATTCAAGTTCACATTGACTGCAAAAAAGAAGTTTATAATGCAAAAACCGAGAAGTGAGCGGTGGCTTTGAATGGGGCTACCTCTATAAGTGAACGTGGCAAGGTCATTGTGATATACATTCTGATCGAAAGATACCCGGAATTTTCACGAAACTATTGAATCGAATTTCCTCAACAAGGTATCATTCAAATAGGGAATGAATGTGGCTGTCAGAAAGTATCTAATTTTCAATATCATAATTGTATGTTGACACAAAAATTGAATATATCGTCATATTTTGAAGAGGCGACAAAACACAGGCATGCGAATGGTACAAAAGTTCAAATCGGGGCCACAGTGTGGTTGAAGATTTGCCTCGTTCTAGTTGTCTATTCATCTCTTCGACTGACCAAAACTTCCAAAAAATAAAAAAGAATATGCTTGTAATGTGCCGAAATAGCTTAATGTCCTGCAAATATCCTCATATGACCAAAATCAACGTTAATGTCATTCCGCAAGGTCCGTATTGATCTGATATGGTCTTGTGTGAATTTTTTTTTTTTCTTGCTACCAAGACTTAAACCGTTTTTCTGGTACTTTTTGATCAGAAGGTGTGTTCACTCCAGGAACATAGGAAGTCTCCATACCTCATTTCAAAAGAATATCATAAAAACTGAGGGACGACTAGTTTTAATTCACACAGACAGGGGACAAATGGAGGGATAGGCAGACGAACATGTCTAGTTCGATTTGTTTCGTCGAGCTAATCAAGAATTTATAATTTCCTTTGATGCGTTACAATATCTGGGACAAAATGGTAATACAATTCACAGTACTTGTGAAGAGTATAAAAAACAGTATACAAATAAGTAATGTGAACGTTTTTTTGTTTTTAATTAAAATAAAACCAAGTTTCTGTTTCAAACGAACAGAACAAGAAAAAAAAACACACAAAAAAAAACAGAAGACGCTGTTGAAATTGATGTGCTTTGCGATACGTTGCGAAATATTTTATGCGCCTCAAGTTGAACAGGTGCACGATGTCTTTCACGGTAATGGCGGACGGTTGCTCCAACGAGGACTTCCGCATTTGGCAAAGGATCGCCGCAGCAGGAGATAGCAGCTAGACAATGACTGAATGTTGCTGCATGGTAGTTGGAACTTAAAACGTCGTCGGCAGTTGTTGGCTTTTGTGTTATGTAAATACGCAAGCGCTTACATTGAATTGTATTTATATTGAAAGAAGAAGTCAAGTAGCATGTTGAAACGTAGCGATGACGACGAAAACAGAGCACAAGAGTAGCAGTAGCAGTGCTGATTTAAGATAAGTAATGACAAACAGCAGATGCTGCTGCTGCTGCCTTTGCTGCTAGCTACTTCACTTTGAATGCAGAAAATGGCGAACTGGGATGAGCAGCTGAATGCGGCAACTGACAGGAAGTGCCATTGTTACAGCTGCACCTTATTGCGGCTTTGGTTGTATGACAATGAGACTCATTCTTCCTTTGTGCTGAGATAGAAATTAATGCATTGCATAAATTCAGGCGCGTTCGTTTATCTTTAGACAAACAGCTACGACGACGACGACAGTCTGCGATGAAGCCATGAAGTGTGTATCTCATGAAGATATCTCGTTTTGTTTAATTTTTCCTGCAAATACTAAATGTGAGCAGAATGAGTAGAAATAGCAAGCCAATCTCGTAGTTAATTGAATCAAAGTTAATTTCGTTAAGTTATCTGTGCGCGTCTGCAGCTGCAGTTTGTACATAGTTATGCTATTTATTCTTTTTATTTCACAACTCAACTCATTTTGAAGTTTTAACTTGACTTTTGCTCGTTGTTTATCGTTGTTGCTATGAAAAAAACTTTGTTAACTGAAAAAGTTCGCTTCGTAGTAGTGATTGTCTAGTTGAAATTGTTTGCGTACTAGTAATGCAGCAGGTGCTCAAAACAGTTGACAGCGACGACTGCAGTTAACATTCGCGCACAAATTTCATTAAAACTTTGATACAACAATTGTTAATGTAATTTGTGTTGATGAGTAGGTATACTATACGTACATTGAAATGGTATATATACAAGGTGTGTCGCAAAACAAACTGAACTTTTTAAAAATAGCTGTTTCTGGTAGTGCCACCTATTGGTTGTTGTTGTAGCAGCTCCTTCTTCTTGTGAGCTATATCAGAAAATCATATTATATATAAAACAAAATGTAATAGTGCAAGCAATGTTATTGAAAGAGAAAGAAAAACCGAAATGCAAACCTCAGGTGTCAAGGTCTAGGAAACAGGCAACATCCACTGGTCGTAACCAGAGGTCTAAAGGGCTCAATTGTGTAGGATGGGACGGGCAACTGAACAGGTGAAAAGTGTAAAAGTGTACCTACCTATTGGTAGGTACATGCGTTGGAAAGGTACATCCTTCGCCGTAATCGCCTGATTTGGCTCCGTGTGACTTTTATCTATTGGGTGTTGGAATTAGTTGGAATTAAAGGATTCATAAGAGATGGCGTAACTAGCACTAAATCGCATATTCATATGAAAGCCTACTTCATAAGCTTCAATTTTAAGTATGAGTCAATCTACTGAAGTACAAATAACAAAATGCAATTTGCGGGAAGGTTTGCTTTTGTGCTTTCATTTGAAGAAAAAAGCAGCTGAAGCCCATCGTACGCTTTGTGAGGCTTACGGGGACTATGCTCCATCGATTTCAACTTGTGAGTACTGGTTCCGTCGGTTTAAAAGTGGTGATTTTGAAGAATTGGAAGCATTACTCGACGAAGATCCGTGTCAAACCCTTCAAGAATTGTCAGTATCATTGCGAGTTAACTTGTCAACAGTTGGCAAACGCCTCAAAGCCATGGGAATGATTAAAAAGCGAGGAAATTGGATGCCGTATGAATTGAAGCCAAGCGACGTCGAAAGGAGATTTTTCACTTGCGAACAGCTGCTTCAACGGTTCGATTTTTTTGCATCGTGTTGTTGCTAGCGGTTTAAAGTAAATCCATTATGACAACCCAAAGCGAAAAAAAATCATGGGGACCACCCGGCCATGTATCAACATCGACGGCCAAGCCGAATATTCATGTTGCCGAGCTCATGCTCTGTATTTGGTGGGATCAGAAGGGTGTTGTGTACTATGAGCTGCTGCAACCTAACCAAACCATCACTGGTGAACGTTACCAACAACAATTGATGCAATTGAGCCGAGCATTGAAGCAAAAACGGTTGGAATATGACAAAAGACACGACAATGTTGAAAAACCAACATGACAACGCTCGGTCACATGTTGCAAGATCCGTCAAGGAATCGTTGGAGGCGTTGAATTGGGATATGCTGAATAAAAAAAAATCACTTTTGCAAAATATTAAATTTCCTTTTCCGACACACCTGGTATATATAAGTATATATATATATATATATATATATATATATATATATATATATATATATATATATATATATATTTTTTATATACATGTGTACACAAATTTCTTACAGCTCGCACTCGTTGCTTATCATACACTAATGTGCATTAGTACTGCTCGAAACTCAGGTATCGAATTCCCCCAAGTGGTAAAATATTTCAAACATTTAATTTCAATTCTATGAAAGCTTGTTAATACTCGTAGAAATACTCCACACGTCGGATCGTCTCCCTTATTCTGTGGAATTTAGTAGAGAACGTGTCAGCCTTCACGTTACTATCCTTTTTGAAGAACTACCCCAAACTCTGTACAATTTCTATAGTACTATACGATGGCCGTATTATGGTGTTCGACCATTGACGAAAATGCTAACGGCAGTACTGTACATTTCGGACATCCTTTGTACAGCTCCAAGATATGTTGACAATTTTCTCCATTTTCCATTTATAGCGAAATAACTGGCAAAAGCTGCGACACTGAGAATGAGAGTCCGGCCGTCAACTACCGTTTCGACACTCATTCATGGAGGCAGGTCTGATTCTTCAGTTTCTTTTAAACTTAATCACCAGATGATCGCAGTGGTCTATTCAGTGGAATTAGACCACAACATGTCGAAACTTCATCTGACAAATCTCTGATGTGTTTTCAAAGGAAAATTCTGACAGTAATTTATAGTCAAAGATATATCTAGGTACATTTTCTTTGGGAAACCCCTATACAAACCATCCAATGCTGTAAATATGAACTGAAAATGTTTTATGGTGTGTTCTTATGGACTGACGTTTCACATATATGTCAATTGATGTGATGCCTCCACGTTTTGGGTTAACCCATACAAACCAAGCACCCACTTTTGGTGCTTTTGTATGGAATACTTTTTCATTACAAACAAATTTAACTTGAAATATGACATATAAGCTTCTTATGGATGGATAGGACTTTTCACTTAATATGTTTCGCCCACTTTTAGGGGTAGTCTCCAACAAACTTACCAGGTTGTTAGATTTTACAAATATTTATATTGTTTATACCTGGTAAGTAAACTTCGTGTGAATGGTATTAAAAAAAAAAAAAACAACGGTTCCAATAAAATTAACGTATTGTCTTGTTTTTAACATATTTATTTAAATATCTTGGATTAACTGCTTTATGTAATACGATATCACTAATATTGGCCAATCTGTTATCAACCTCCGGGCAAAATGTTTCTGGTTCTCACTTCAACATGCTGCTGTTGGAATACAATTCATTTTTCGCTTACAATCAATGCTGTTTATAGACTCATTTAGCACAGAAGCGATATTATCAAGAAACTAAACAAAACCTAGTGTTGGAAAATGCTACGCACAAGTTCTCAAGAAATAGTTCTCTAAAATAAGATAGCATTTTTATAGCTGTATGACACCGGCTTATTCTCATACGACGTCATACGATGTCTTTAATGTTATGTGTCTGACTAAAGTATTAGCGAACAAAATAAGCAGTCTGCGCACAGCTTATCAAAAAGTTTAGCTCAAAACTTACTAAATCAATGCATTAATCTAGTGCTTGAAATAATTCTAACACTGTTCATCATTATAACACCAGCAAACTAAAAACATTTACTATTTCTCGACACTATATACTATTATTGATTCATTTTATTTCAATTGCTGCAAATAAACCGACACAGAGTCGGAAATAAACTTTTTTAGCTGTAAAATTAATTTTGGTTTTAAGTTTTCTACAGAAAAATTTTCGCCAACACAGATACAGATACTCATACCATAGTTTAGTAGATACTTTGTAATGCAACGCAGAGTAAGTAGCATGTGGCTTGCATAGTTGCAATGAAAACTTGCTCCTTGCACATAGACACACACACACACACATGTACACAGAAAGCACATTTTACACTCAATCGAATTTTGATTTCGATTTTGAGAACTACTATTTCATAGAACAGCTGCAGGCGTCTATGAAAGCACCAAACAACATGAATATGGATACATGCATATATCTTGTAGTCGTTTAACGTTTTGCGTTAGTATTCAATTAAGTGGCACAAGGATATTTCAAATAGAGAGAAATTTACTTTGCTCTTGGCGCTAAAGTTGCTTGAACATGAATACTGGCGAGCAGAATTCAGACGACGTTCTACTGATAATTTTGCATCAATGAAATTCTTTTTTTAACTTAAGATACTTTATGTCATGCAGCTTGAAGTAGCTCCTTGTGTGTCATTGATATTATTCAGCCTGGTATTGCAATTGACAACGACAAATTCTATTTGAATAGAAGCAATGCGCATGAGAGATTCTTTGCCAAGTAATGCTATTTATATCACTAGCTGTTTTAGTTGTGCTCTGCAGCAAAAGTTAAGTCATAAATATTTTCAGAGTTTTTGACTTGAAATTTATCAGCGATATCCGCATACCAACGCGTAAAGGATCGTATGCACACGAGCATACAGGCAGGCAAACAGACAGACAAACAGACAGACACATGCATTAATGTAGAAACTTTTGTTAGTTGAAACTTTTTATCCCACACACTCCCACACACACACATTCACTATGGTTGCAAGTTACACTCATGTTTGTATAAATATAGCATATCCGCGGGCGTAACAGTTACTCAGTGGAAATTTGTCAGCCTGGTTGCCTGGTGACGTACCATAAAGTAACCGGTATTGTACAGAAATTTTGATAATTTAATGATGCAAAGCGGTATGTAAACTGTAGGAAGCTCTTAAAGGTGTTTACTCGAATATTACAGATTCTAATATAAATTGAATCAGATGATGCTTTAGGTACAATTAGATTAGGTGTTTATTAAAAGTGAAGAAAATGAGCATCATATACTAATTTTGGAAGCATTCTTCAGTGAAACTCTTCGTATTGTTATCACAAGTGATTGACAGTCTGAATTCATTCGAATCATTCAAACACACGAATGAGTTTATGAATGTATTGAAGGCTCATGCATTCATAGTTAAATGAATTGAAATTTCAAATCAATGCTTATGAAGTTTCACTTATTTCTATTTCTGAATTGAATATTCACATTTTAGAATGTGCTGCATTCATAAATTGAATATGAATGAATGAATATTCATAAAGCAAATGTAAATTCATAGTGTGGCGTTTCCACCAAACCTCTTTTTAGCATCGTGACACGGTTATGAAAAATGCGTATTGTTTTTTACATAGAATTTATTGTTGCAAACAAGCAATGCACATCACTCATCCCATTTCACATACAATTGGAATGCGAAAAATATCAGTGTTTCCCATATTGAGAAATAGAAGAACGTATGTTTCTTTAAATCCTTAAGTGTAAAATTTCAGGATTGCATTCCAGACGAATGGTTCGAGAGCACAATCGAATTTATGCCCAAGGCTAGAAAAGCCTCATACGCTTGCCCAAAGGATTGTAGACAAAAGAGCTCGTCATATTTGTATTTGTCCGAGTCATCACTAGAGTTTTGTTTTCTGGTGTACATGTAATCAGTTTAAATGTACCACATAACGAATTGTTGGATGAGAACGTAGAAATAACGGTCCTCCATAAACTTTGCTCGTACCCATTCTTTAGTAGAAGAAGGTTGAAATTCTTAGTCAAACTATTCTTTGCAGATATTTCTTATTTAGCCGTCTATCCTATTTAATGTCTCTCTATAAAGGGCAGAACAGTGGACATCTGAAACCGATGCAGTATCATAATGGGCCGAAAATGGCGTAAGTTTGCTATAGCTGGGTTACGGTCGGCGCAGATGTTTGAATTTTGACCAATAACCGGATCTAGTATCTTTAAAAAGGTCTGGCTATGCCAATTTTGTTAAGTTCTATTATGGAAATATATTCTTATTAAGCCAAATAAAAAATTAAAGAACGAGATACACTGTACCTTGTTCAAGCCTCCTTATATGAACCATAGATTACATCAGATTCAAAAAATGTTCTAACTAAACCTCAAAAATGAGGGCTGGTTTGCAAGGGACTACCGCTTGAAGTAGTCCGATCTAATCCTATATGGAATATTTTGTAAGGATTTACGTAATATACGCCATTTCTAGCTTAATTAAGAACAAAATCAAAATAATGTTCGTACAAAAACTTAAACATGGGGCAAATTTTTATGCTGCTAACTCTTATAGTGGTTCGATCTGGACTAATGCCTAATATTTTATAAGGATTTACGTTAGATAGACCAAAAATAACATTTCTCGAGCGTAATATACCACAAAATCAGAGTCTAAATATCCAAACTTGAATTCTCTATCTCTTATAGTCTACAAAATCTGTTCGTTCAAACAGACAGAAATGTCTATATTGACACGTTTGCCGCTGCTGATCAAGAATATCTTTGATTTATAGGGTCTTACTTAATATACTCTTTTACCTTGTGAATACTGAGTATAATAAGCCATACATACTGCAAACGTGCATCATTTTAGTTTTATTTCTATAAAAATAAGGCTTTGTATAGCAGTATGAGAATGTTTGAAAGTAGTGACTAAATATATCTGCATCCACATACAAATATAAGGCAGTGTATATATATGCATGGCATGCCTTTTTCTCATCGTTGAAGTCGTTCCATAATTTTTTCTTTTTTCAATAGGTTCTGTACTTCTGATGCGCCATGCAGTTTGCTACCTTTCTTTGAAAAAGTTTTAGCATTGCTAACAGAAGAAGTTCATGCTATGTCGAGGCATCGTTGGTTGTCGTTTCGATATCTATACAAATATGATATTTTATGTTAGTTCTTTTTTGTTTTTTATATTTTTCGTTCTTTATTTCATTGCTGCTTTGGCATCAATTTGCATTGCATACTTTTAGGTGTCATATGTGGACATACTTTTTGTTATTAAGCGTAAAAAAGGTAGTGTGCAGATGCGAGTGTGTGTGCGTAGGTAGTTATTTGTGGCATCCAATAACAGTTTATTGAATAAATGTAAACTAGCGGCACTCATTTAAAACAATTCTTTTGAAAGAAGATATTTTTCTTTTTGTTATTCAGTCAAATATTTTCTGTTGCATATTGACAGGCGCTGTGGAAACTTAATTTCAGTTGAAAAAGTAGTAGAAGCACAAATTACAAAATTATTACAGTTTTGTTTTAGTGCAAACGCTTAATGCCTCTAACGAGCTTCAACACAATTTTATATACACGCAGTCATAAAAATAAAAAAATACCCTTCACTTAATTAGGAAAATTAGACTTCTCTCTTGCTTCTTCATTTAACTTTGCTTTTTTTTTTTTTTTTACTGCACAATATGGCACACGCATAGCTGTAATAAATTCAGTTAATTAGTTTAATGTGCACTCATTTGCTAGTCATGATGAAGAAGACGCTTTTGATGGTGATGATTCAGCTGGAAGTGCAAAAATTAAGAAAACACTTAAGTTAAACGAAGTGTGCTGTCTTCTTTTTTACTGAACCTGTTGACTGACTATACACCGGAAATGCCAAAAATATCTTAAGACTCATAAACTAAAAAAAAAAAAAAAAAAAAAAAAAGCAGCTTCGTTTAAATGTGCTGAAGCACGCCACAAATAAATTATAGCTTTTGATGTGTGTACGGAAAGTGAATTTTTTGTTTTTTTTTTTTTTAATGTCAATACGTGATATAGTATTCTGGCATATATGTTTTTGTACTTTCTTTTTTGTTACATTAATTTTTCGTTAGCTGCCATACGTTGCGTATGATTGATGTTGTGTTGCTGTTAACCAACTGAATGTGTTTTTGTGGTTTCCGTAAGGAAGTTGTACTAATGCTTGAATTAATTTTAAATCGTTTCGAACATTAAGTGTTTCATGAGCGATGAACACACTGGCTGACTGACTGGCTTGGCTGAGTGATTGAGAATGGAAGTGGTTAGCTGAAAATTAGCAGCATCATTGTCCTTATTTCGGAGCATACCGGAGCACCTCACACAGATGCTGCGAATTATAAGTGAATTATAAATAATTTACACACTTTTTGTTAAATCTTTTGCTTTAGTATGAGCGTTTTATGGAAAATTTTTATATAAATTTTTGTACTTGAAAGAGCAAGAGTTGTCTTGCATAACTAGTATAACTAGCATCTTTTTGTGCATTGCAAAAGTACGTCCTTGCAGTTAAAAATTTGTAGTTTTAGTTTAAATATTACAGTTTTTTGTTTTTTATTTGTATTAAGGAAAATATTCTTGCATACTTTGAGGCGTTATACATAAAGTTGCTTTTTCCAATGCCGCACCACAACCAACTTCAAATTTATTTTTACCTATGATTTATTTAAAAACTGTGCGCATACTTTCCCGACAAAATTGGCAGATAAACCATAAAGTAATAAAAAAAATCGTTGAGGATCTTCACATGCGGCTCGAAACTAGAAACTGGGGTATATATCCCAGAAATGGGTATCAATGTATTTTTTTAGTGTTTACCAATCGGAAGACGCTGCCATCCAGGAGGCAATGTTTAACCTAGTATCGTCTAGGTTTAAAGGGAAATGTGTTTACCTATACTCAGACAGTCAAGCGGCTATAGAAGCGCTGGACTCCTATCTAAACCGGTCAAAAACCATCACTGAGTGCCGCAAATCTCTTAATGAGGTGGCTGAACAGAACAGTATCTACCTCGTTTGACTAGTTAAAGGGTAACTGTATAGCAGATGAACTTGCAAGACTAGATACAACGGCCCATATTCGAAAGGATAAGAAGTCGATTGGCATACCGCTGTTAACTTGTAAGCTGCAAATAATAACCAATACTTCAAGGCAGGTATGGCTTAAGTATGATCGGGAAAGGAACTCAGTTCCTTCCTAGGATGAATAGAACAGATGTAGCAATTTTAATTGTAGTGGTTACAGAACACATGCCTGGAGACTATACAATTTTCCCAATGGTTGTAAAACGATATATTCATTGCAGATAGCAGATGTGGTACAGCAACGAGCCATGTGCGGAATAAATAATAGGTGGGCATTTGTACTTCACCCGACCATTCTAACCTAACCAAACCGAGATCTCGGAGACTATACTATATATTCGTTTAATACCCGGGTCAAGAACACGCCCACAATACGTTCATTCCTATTTGCCACCAATTTTGTATTCTACCATATCGGGGTAGCGGCCGACAGAAGCAAAGCTTCTATGAAACAAATAGTAAAATGTATGCCTGTATATTCTTAAGCACTCTTTGTAGCCTAAACGTCTTTGTGGATTATGACATATGTGAGGTGTCGTTTGATTCGTGTTGCTTGGCTTAAAACACTCAGAATATGTCTATGGATGAACGATTTGTGGTTTTTCTTTTTTAACAATCATTCTTGTAAATGGCTTACTAAATTTTTAAGATATGTAGAAACAAAACCACTTAAAATGTTCCCTCTATTGTAGATTTTCTGTTTATGTACGAAAAAGTGTAATCCGTTTTGTAGGTAAACATGTTATACAAAATATATAAACGAACAAATTTAAATTGATGTAATAAAAAGTTTCCATCTACTATAAAGATCTATAGTCACCGTTTCAGATGATTCAAAGAAAATACATAAATGAATAAAACGTTTTGTAATTTCCAGCATGCAATTATTGTCTATAATAGAAGTATTACGTTGGAACATTTCTATTCCAATGTTTTAAATTTTTGCAATTTTAGATTTTCCTCAAATAAAATTTTCCACTTAGGAAAATCTAAATAAAGACTACATTTGTCGTTGCCTACTTTTAGGCAGCACTTAAAAGCTATGCAATGCATTTCATGGCTTTTCGTTTATTTTCTTTGCTTTCGTCGCTGTATTTAAGCTACTTTAAAAGGTATTTCACATCACTTGGCAGCAACATTGTCTACGTCAACGAAAAAGGCGAAATAAATAAATGCTATGTGCAAAAAAGTGTTAAAAAAAATGGAAAAACAAAACAACGAAGGCAAACCCCAAATGAGAATGTAGAGAACAGTGCTGTGCATTGCAGAAATGGTACAAAGAGGAAAACAAAACCCAACCATACTTTTACTCTTTTTTATCTTTCTTTTTATAAGAAATCACCGTCAGAACATGAATAACGACGCAAAATCCGCTCGCCAAAGCGAACACAATGAAATACCACGCGGTGCTTATCGCTCTTGTTTCATGGCTTGACAATGCTGGAAAATTGCGCGCATGGGAAATGTAAAAAAAAAAAAAAAAAATTTTTTTTTAAATGAAGAAAAAAGTAAAAAGAAATCCGAACACTAGCGAACCAAACAATTAAAATATGTATTGTAGTTTTAAAAGCCAAAAGAAATGAAAAAAATTAACTCACAAAGTTAAAATAAATCGAAACGTGCTGCAAATTGATGTGAAAAAATATAGAATTAATGTATTCACAAGCTCTTGCAACAGTGCAAAAGTGCAAGTTGCACAACCAACAACTATTTTCACTAAAAAATCTTGCACTACTTCGTTTGACCCTGAACATTGATCAAATAATTTCTTTGCATCGGTGCAAAAACAGTGCTGCACACATAACGAAAATTTGGTAGTACAATTTCTATTAGTAAAAAATGTCAGCGCTAATTTTGGTATTTTTATGTGCATTTGACATTTTTAGGTATTTTTTTGAACAGCTGATAATTCACCAAGATTCAAAAGTAATAGCAGTTATAAACAAACCAAATTCTGCAACAGCTGACAGTGCAGGGTTGCTCCACTTCATTTTGTACAATCTAAATACACTTTATAGTTTCAAAAAAGTTGTATTTTGGATCAACTTGTTCAAAAGTAAACTAGATTGGCAAGAAGTCAAATTAGAATCAATTGTAAAGTTAGAGTCGACTCTGCAATACGCTTCATCTGTCTCTCTATTTTGCTCTCTCTCTCTCTCTCTCTCTCTCTCTCTCTCTCTCTCTCTATCTATCTCTCTCTCTTTTATTAATTTGCCGATAAGTATATTTATTTATGTTTAAATGAAAATTTTACACAATTTAAGTTTCAATTAGAGAAGGATACAATATTTCCAAAATATAAAATAGAGGTGTTCTCCAAAATCATGTCGATTACGAAGATTCACTTGTGCCTCTGTTTCAAACTGTAATATTATAAACCAGCCTCGTAATATTAGCTGCATAATATGGCAGCCAATAAATATTTTGATGCAAAATAAAGTCATCAACTTGCACAATAATTTCGGATCTTGAAAAGACTTCATCTGATCTGCAATGTTATAATATAGCTGCACAGCAACCACAGCTGTCGTTAGAGTCCAACAGATCACAAATTTAATTAGAAACGGCAACATCATTATCTTCCAGCGCCGCATTCGTCTGCCTGCTAACATAATTACATCAGGTCCTCCAAAGAATTTACAACCACAGCAGTTATAAACACCAACGATCATCGAAACAATTAACAGCACATCTGACAAAGCTTTAAGCGAATTCGTGTCGTAGAGTGCGCGAGGAAAAAATTGGTATTTTCTTGCGTCGTTCTGGTACTTAATCGATGGATACACAATGGATACAAAACTTATGACGGTTAAATAATTGACAAAGAACACGGTTCTAATAATACACATAGTGCGTGTAATAATGTTAACTTCTCCAATTGGCATGGTTAAATGATTCTTATACTTGCAGCAGAGAAAACAACAGAACGATTTTAATTTGTTATATATTCAAACTTGGGAGATAGTCTGTCGTTTATTCAAAAGTGTGCTGAGTTATTCAGATTCTAGAATTTTTAAAATGGGAATGTGATTCTATTAGACAGAAAAATCAAGACTGATAAAAGAATCTGTTCAATTTTAACAATGCATTGAGAAATCGGCACTTTTCTTTTTATACAAAATATAAACATGACTAAAACAGCTGATTGAACAGCTGTGTACCAAACATAGAAACAGTTCCACACAAAATTTCTTGGAAATGGTCGGTCAGTACAGAATTTTTTATACACATGATAAACATCGACTAAATACTTGTATCGTCGCATACCTAATTGTAAAGTAACCCATAGACATATATGAGTATACGTACCATATAGCAACTAAGCAAACTTCAAATCATGTAGCTTGTGTACACTACTTTTTATTTGCGCTTGGTATTTTAAATTTGCTAGAATTTTGTTTTTTTAGACATTTTTTTCTTATTTTCTTAAATTTTGAAACTGCGCAAAGCATCATTAGCATCATTAGCTTTGTTTGTCGCCTTTCAGCAAAAAAAAAAAAAAAAGAAAAGAAAAGAAGTGTATATACATACTACTTGACTGACTTAGTTTATTTCACTGATTTTCATTCTCATTTTTTTGCGCTGTTGTCTTTCAAATATCTTTTATTTTTAACTGCAGCGCAAATCCGCCTTTTTTGTGTAAATTTCGCTCAAGCGTAAAATTGCTAATGGTCGAGTGTTAGCTGCTGTTCCGTTTGTCCTTTGGTGCTTTAGTCCTTGATATTGCTTTACGTTTCATTTCATTGCAGCTTCCGGTGCTGCTTTCTATGCGCCGGAATCGAAGACAAGCAGCACTGCTGATTTTAATTAAAGCCAAAAATTGCTGTGGTGTCCCTTGACTCGCGTATGGTGTGTGCTTAATATTCATTCATTTCATCGTTCAATATTTGCCATTTGCTTTTATACAATTTAATTGCCAGTTGATTGCACACTAAGCGCAATCAGGCATGCATTAATTCGGGTTTTGTGTGTGTGTGTGTTTTTTTTTTCGACTAAAAATATGCAAGCAATTAGAGAGGAATGAATATATACAATAAAAATTGATATTTGCCACCTAAAAATATGCAATAAATATTTGAAAGTGTATAAAATTCATTTGTTGAGTAGTGTATCTCGTATATTGATTTAATTCGAAGCAGAAATAAACATTTAACTAATTTTTTTAATTTGTTTATGACAATGAATGGGCTTAAATTAAAAACACACTTTCGCTTGGTTAAATTCACAATTAAAGTTAAATGGTAGAAATCTATCAACATTTGTACATATTTAACAAATATGTTTTAAGGTACAATATCAAAAAGTCAAGAAAAAAAATTTGAAAACTTCAGTGGAACCGAAGTTTTAATTCCTACATACAAAATACATATTGTGCAAAATATTGAGGTCTCAGGTGACAATTAACGTTATAAATTTGATGTAGCAAATTTGCAAAGTGTACCAAATCTCTTAACATAAATGGTCTACCATCAAGAACATTCGAACTTTAAAATTAGCTCATTTACAACAACGGTAGTTTATTTCGACTTCGTGTCACATGCTCTTGCACAACACAATTGATATACATATGTACATATTTCGAATTAATTGCACTAATCAAGCAGAAATATAAGCTGCTGTACTCTCATTCCCTTTCTCGCTTCATCATCGATCATGCCATGCACTGGTCTAACAACAGCACATACTGGTCTCTTCTGCGCATCTTCTCTTACATTATATGCAGTTCACAGAATACGCAAATGCAGGACAAGGAAAGAGAGAGAGATAGAGAAAGAGAATTATGCAAACGTCTGTTGGTCGTCTCTTTTCATTTCTATCTTCATCATCGTTTTTAAATACATACATAATTAGATTCACTTCGTATATTTTTATATTCAAATGATGTGAATTATAAACTTTCACCTAACACCTAATAGCACTTATAATTCACAAATACTTTTTCCATACTCCTTTACATTAATATTTTCACTGATGTGGCGTTTGGTTGTTTATGTACATTGTATATAAATGCTATATGGACAGAAAATAGAACAAATTCATACCAAATTCGAAGTACCTAACTTGCATAATAAAGAAGCTGCACATACCTGGATCTCTATTTGAAGTAGGGAGGCTACATGCTATAGAGTTTCGAAGTGGGCCGATGCACAATGGTTATAATTGATAATTGTTTTTTTTTTTACTTTTAATACAATAAAATTGTATTTGGTTTGAAGAGAATTCCATTTACAGCATATTTTATTAGTTTCATATCCAGTATATAATTGACAAGCAACGATCAAGTACAAAAAATCTTTATTAAAAGAAAGTTGAGGTATCACGAAACACCCGAAAATATCATTATTTACGCAAATTATGCTGTATGCGGGAGTATTGCCCATATGCAAAATTATTCATAGCAAAATTATTCTATAAAGCAAAATATGAATTTTATAATTTTTATGTATCTTTTTTTGCTGTATTTGAACTTTTTTTTACGTTTTACGTACGTTTTAGGCTTAAGTGGTTTATAGTGGCGTCAGCACATTCTAGTCTGGCACTTTGTATGAAAATTCAAGTTTAAACTATATCTGATAGGCTCTAAGCTTCATTCAGTCGGACATGGCTTTATTGATTCAAGTTTTGGTCATTGGTATTTTTGTGACGAAAGTGTTTCCATATATACTTTAGTGCACCGCCTTATGTCTGTTACGTACACTTGCATAATTTTAATATACCCATTTACGCTTTGGGTGTAGGGTGTTTAAAAAAATGTGACCACGTGGCGTATACGTAACCAAGCGTGAAGCGCAAATTAAATCAAATAAAACAAACACACTCACACAGTAAGTGGCAGTTCGAACAAGTATGTATATATGTGTGTGTGTATGTGTGTATGTGTGTGTGTGTGTGTGTGTGTGTGTGTGTGTGTGTGTGTGTGTGTGTGTGTGAGCAAGAAAGCAACAGAGCTATCTCTGAGATACACGCACTCTATGTGCAAAGCACGTTCATACATCCAGCACACCCAGCTCAAAAATCGAAATGAGTCTGCATATCCTTTTTGTTAGAAATGAAAAATTTAAATTTAGCTTTTAGCAAAGGAGCTGCTGCGGCCATAGAAGAATCCCCAATGAAATATATGAATATCTAAACTGATTGAGTCACGTACAATTTTTAAAGCATTAGATGAGAAATCTAAATTGCAAAAGCAACACTGCTGCATTTAAAGCACGGACAATACTTCGGACTCTTCGACAACAAAGATAGTTCCTTTGAGCAGATTACGTATACGCGCATTTGTACGGTCATGAAAACGAATGGTATTTAAGTGTTGATGACTTACATTATGTGTGTGTGTGTGTGTGTGTGTGTGTGTGTGTGTGTGTGTGAAACCTTACTATTACTCTCACACTACTAACACCCTACTACTGCTGCTGCTGCTATAGCAACTCATTTGCATAATGCGAACTTTGATTACATGATTTTGTATTATATTAGACTAAAGACAAATAGTATGATGACTTGATGGCCTTTGTACGTATTTAAACAGCAATTAATAAGCCGTTTATAATTGCTCCTTATGTAGGGCTTAAGTCATTTTATATAGCACGCAGCGCTATATATGTATAAATCATTAATTATAATACATAGCTGCGGCTTTTGGCATTATTGCTATTATTGTGTGGTTCAACTCGAGTTGAGTTATTGCTCTTAATTCAAATACACGAATATATAGATACATTGGTCAGATAATGATTGAAAGCGCGCACTCAGCATTGATTAAATTCGAAATGCTAATCGAGTCGTGTGCTCTGTTAATATGACGCAAATAATCTTTATGACATTGATGACGTTGAAATGATGTATTTTGATATTGTATCTGTTTTGTGAGCGTTTGCCATTGTTGATATTTATCGTATATCATTTGTGTGCTTATAGCAACTATTTAATAATATGGCTTTTAATTAATTACATTATTAGGCAATTTGCTATTGAAAAGATTTAAATATGCACAGAGAAAAATTTTTTCCGATTTAGAAAAATTTTCTTTGTTGGAGTAGCTGGCATTCGAACCACGACAAGACAAGTGCAACGGCGTTGGCTTGTATTGTTGCGTCATCTTAACATGCCATGACCGTGTGTATGTGAACAAAAATATCTCATAGACTATAAGAGCTAGAGACATCAAACTTGAATATTTAGGCTTTACTTATATAAAGGCAAATCAGGTTTATAATATTTATTTGGATGCCAGCTCACAATATGGCTATTTTGTCGCATACTTTACAATGTCACTAAGCAGCGCTGATACGCCATTTATAGAAAAGTAGCGCTACAGTGCCATCTAGCAACATATGGCATCTGTGAATAACTAACAAGATCTCACAAACTATAAGAAGTAGAGACACCATACTTTGCATGAAGACACTCCCCCTATGCATATGCCGTTTTTATTTATTTTTTTTTTTTTTAATTGGTGCACAATTCGGCAAGTTCGACTGTAGAATGTTCACTTGTTTTATATACTCTGGGCTTCTGATGCGGAGATCCATTGTGTGTATGCTGTTGTCTAGAAATTTCACTGCATATAGATTGTCTTAAGATTCTATGCGTGTGCTACTGCTGAACCTTTCAATTTCCTTCTTGACAGTTGGCATCTATAAGTCACAATAAATAAATGTAAATCAAGAAGTTGTTCCTCAAACTCAGTAGCGATCTTAAGTACAGCAGCCACTAAATCTTTTTTTAAACTTTAATTTGAGATCTAATTGCTTTCTCTCTAGGAAAACCCATTTGCAAATCATATCTATGTTATTTTACTCGTACTTTTGGTTTCTTTTTGAAAGTATCGACCGCAACATACCTATATGCCTATATTTAGAAGCGTTCCAATACCTTATTAACATTTGCATTAAGATGCAATGTTGTTTTTTTTTTTGCCTCAGTTGACTACTAACGAAAATACTATTTTATATATTCCGAAAACTTTTAATGTAGTTAATAAAGTATTGATAAAAAAAGCAATTGCCGAAGTAAGAGCAAACAGCAACACAAAATAATACTAAAATATAATACATTTTCGTCTTATTCCACAATCACAAATACTCTTAAATATGCAAACAGTCTTAATGTGCTCTGCTGTTTTAGATATTCCTTTTCCAAATGAACACTGCTGCACCACACTGCAGTCCAATGTCATTCTCAAATGTGTTTCAGAGGGCTGGCTAAGCTCAGATGATGGAATTCAGCAGCGCTACAAGCAATTTCAGTTGTCACTTGATTTTGTCTCAAACAATTTGTTTTAAATATTTTATTTTCGAAAACAAGTACATCAGCGTGGACCAGTTGACATTGTCAAGTGAAATGGGAACTTTTATTCGAATTCTCAAGTGTCAGTGTACGGAAATGTGCGCTACTTTTCATTGTAAATTGCAAATGGCAAATGTCAGACGGAAGCAAATGACAAAATGGCGCATTATGCACTTCCGCTTTGCATCTCGCTTTTTTTATGGGTACTTTTTCTTTCGTTTGTAAACTTTTTAATTAACAATTCTTCGTTAGAGAAACTAAAATACAAATAAACGCAAAGAGAAATCAAGTAGAATTAAAGTTTGTTGTGTATCAAACACGATTTAATTTAAAAAAAAAATACATTCTTTTGAAATACTATCAAATATACAATTGGAAGATGCGTAAAGTTTTATTGCATGACAAATTGGAAACAAGTACTATAAACATCAGAAATAGCATAAAGAAAACTATTTATTGTATCTTAGAATAGATAGCAAAGTTTAATTGAAATGTAATACTAGTTTAAAGTTTTATCAATATCAGAACATCTTGGTGAGGAAACCCATATAGATTGCTTTTCATGAAAGATATAGTTACATATATCCCAGCCTGTAATGTTAATGAGATAATGACTAGAATTAGAGTGTTGAGTGGTTCTCTCCAAAATGGAATACTATATCTTTTACTGTGGTGACTTGTAGTTAAATCCAGTTAAAACTATTTAAACGGCGTCAAATATAAATGTGCCTATGCATAACTGCATAACTATACATTTTACCTCTGAATATGATTGTAGAGAAGGAAGCAGCACTAAAAGCGATCAACAGACAATAGCGGCCAGAGTCGCTGGGCATGACTAGTGATATGTAGAAGCCTTTCAAAGTTCAGCTTGTGAGAATCCGCTTCTGTTGATGCATATAGATAAACATTCGACTCACATCATCCTTCGTAAGAATTGTAAGATAATTCTTCCAACTTGCAGAAAGGTGCGCACTCAGAGTATTAATTCCGAAAATTTGGCTCAATACTAGCACCTATGAACGCACAGGCAGCGATTTTCTTTTTCTGCTACAAAACATTTGTAAAGATTGGCTACTGCCTCGGACCCAGCTAAACTAATTCAGTCTGGAGAGTGAGGAGCTGGTGGAACAGTTTTTCTGTCCTGCAGTGAACAACGATTTCCAAAGTCTCTTACCACTTAGTCTTATTCTATATTACAGTTTTATAAATCAAATAGAAGAGAAAACATTAACTTCAACGAGCCAAAGCCTTAATACTTTTTACACTTGGACCTTTTGCTCGGCAACGGTGGTGTTTCACTTTATTAGATTTATATATCCGTATAGAGATTCTGCCGCGCACTTAACAAAAAATATAAAAAAAAAACTTTTTGTGAATTATAAGTGCTATTAAGTTTTAAGTGTATGGGAGCTACACTTTCCATTTAATAAATTGCTGTCATTTTGATACTTGTCTTGATTATGGTAAAAAGTCTCCATACCAACGTACAAACAAATATTTTAAAGATTGGGAGAATAGATGGAAAGTCAGTTGAATCGACAGACAGGCGGACATGACTAAATTGACTTCTCATGTCGTGCTGTTAACACAAAAATCAAGTTTAAAGACTAGAAATTTTGCTGGCACAAGTTATCTATGAACATTGAGATAAATTAAACACTGTAGGTTTTGTCTGGGTTTCTAAATTTGGCCCAAATACAGGTCCTTGTATGGGAAAACTTGTAGCGAACATTTATGGATATTCATACAAGCTTCAGTGCCAAGAAAACTTTTCACTTTTTTATGTGTTTCTGTTTCTTTCCATTAGCTGACATTGAAAATGTGCAATACAAAAAAAATGAGACGCTTAGTTGGAGCGCTGCGGAAGCACATTAACGCCTCGATTGTTTCATTGTGGCGACTTAACCTTAGCCTGCTTTTGCTTTTTAGCACTGCGCCTAGATGGCTGCAGCACAATGAATAATGCACTTCCGGTTGCCTTTGCACGTTATATACATATATGTGTGTGTGTGTATGTGTTTGTGTGTGTATATATGTTTGTGTGTGTATGTATTTGTATGTCCTTTGTGCGCTTGTTCGATTTTTCTTTGCCTCACTCATGGTCAAGTACACTTTCAATGTACAGAAATGAGCACGTTTAGATACTATTTTTAGATAAACGATGACGTTCTATAACGCTATAGAATACTTTTGCAAAAAAAATGCTTATTCGATCGAAGTATATTACAAAATTCCTACATACAAGCAAATACAAAATTAATGTAGTGCAATCTAATTAATTAAAACTGATTTCAATCTTATGTGAAAGCAATTTCATTAGTTTTACTTTAAATAATTTGGATGTATCTACAGTATATCAGCTGGCAACAAATCTGAAAGCACAACAAATTACTCTGCAAAATAATATACAAAAGCAGTTCTATTATAATTTTGCTAAGATTTGATGTATCTCATAGATACAAAATTTAATGGCAACTCTTTGTTAAACTACATGTTACTACATGCTTAACTCAAGTACAAAATGTATATATATTCTAAGCTAAATATATTGAGCAATGAGTTTTACATTTGCTTCAATGTTTATTAATGAGCATTGAGTAATTGGATCTGTTCATAAATACATAGCTATATATGTATACTGATATACGTAGAATATGTATCTGAGCAATTACTGCTACTACATGAAAGGTATTTCTAATTGCATTTGTCATACAATCGATTGGTTGTGTTAAATAAGCATACACTACACTTAACAATAGTAATACTTTACTTATATATATATATATATATATATATATATATATATATATATATATATATATTATATATATATATATATATAGCTACAGTGTTATTTGATGATTGTAGACATGTATGTATCTTTCTGTATGCTATAGCAACCCACATAGTTAGATAACCACTAAAAGTAGCAACAACAGCAGCAGCAATAGCAGCAGCAAATAATGGTTGCCCATAAATCGTAACAAGTGTCAGTTATATGGTGCTTTTTATATCTATGCATCTATGTGTATCTATAAAGCATTGTAGTATCTATGCCATATATGTATCTATTTAACTGTGTGCATTTGTCGACCGCATGCAGGTATTAAAGTGCAGCAAAGATTTATGTCGTTGAGTTGCATGTTCAGTCTACTAGTTGGCTTGTTATACGATATCTTGATGCTTAGCTGAAGTCCACTCAACGTACATACTCCTATGTATTTGTGTGTATCTGTGTCTGCGTGTAAGCACAACCAGCGGCGCAGCACAGCATGCAATTAAAACTTGTGTCACAGTGTAATATTCAATTAAGATTACGCATACATTGAACAGCAGAATATAAAACTAAAGTCAAAAGATACATTATTTATTTTCATATCTTTTATTATATTTAAATTGTGTCTTAAATCGCACATAATACGAAAATATATTTACTATAAATATTTTACATATTTCAAAAGCTACTTTACACATTTCATATTTATAACTTTTGTGTATCTGTCTACAGCGCTTTATAAATTATCAAAGGCATTTAAGTCTCATTTGAATTGTAAAATGTCATAAATTATTTTTATGCCTTTACAAGTGTTACATATTGTTGTAACTAATGTTGCTGTTGTAGATACATTAACACCTTTTAAGCAAATGTACATTAAAATATAGTATATACAGATACATACCTATACCTTTAGCAAGAACTCCCAACAGATATCCAAGACACATAATAATTAAGCTACATTCAACTTTGTATCTACACTTTATTACAGCTACTAAATATTACTATGCAGACTTATATATTTTTATTGTTCTAACTACAGATACCAACATGTGTGTAGTTCAGTATTTTTGTTATAGCTTCAGCATAATTTGCTAAGCCTACAGTAGATTGGAATGGCAAGAGTATATAAGCAGCTCGACGGACAAATACTTTAAGGCATTATAACTTCAACTACATATTGTAGTTGCATATAAGCATCTGTATCTCGTACAACTACGTACAATAAAGGAGCATGTAACTATGGTCAGTTGCTAGCGGTTGTCCTTGCATCCATGTTCGCTAAGTGAATCTCGGTGCTCATTAGAACTCATTAGTGTTAGCTAATTGCATTTAGATGTTTGTGTATCTTTATTTAAGTCCAAGGTGTATCTTTCTTTGTATAATGTTAATTAAAGAAAATGTGAACTAACTTAATCGCTTTTATTGCGACATATCTTCTTAGCGGTAGCTCAGAGAAAATGCTAAGCATCCAACAGAGATAACTTATAAATATTGTACATGTGTAGTACTTATATCATAGAATATGATATATGGGTTTTCTATGCTCAAAGTTCTCGAACACTTATTTTATAGGGTGTTCATTTTTAGACGTGTGGTTTTCAAGAAGAAATAAAACGCATATAATTTAATGTTGTGGCCAAGAATTTAGCTTTATTATAAAGATAAGGGTTTGCCATTATGTTTTAAAAATGATTTCGGCCAAGTGGGCTGGTTTGAATAAATTCCTGCCGAGAGGCCCAATTTTCGACCTCTTTTTGCAGCAATTGGGGCCGCATTTCAGCAATAACGCGCCGAATATTCTCTTCCAAGGCGTCAATCGTCTCGGGATTATCTGCGTAGACAAGCGACTTCACATAGCCCCACAAAAAAAAGTTCAGCGGTGATAATGCGAGATAATGCGCTCACCAAAAGTTTCCTTCAATAAATTGATTGTTTCGTTGGCTGTATGGCATGTAGCGCCGTCTTGTTGGAACCAAAGGACGCCCACATCAACATTTTCCAATTCAGGCACGAAAAAGTCATTAATCATGGCTCTATAGCGTTCCCCATTGACTGTAACATTAGGGCCGGCTTCATTTTTGAAGAAATATGGACCAATGATTCCCTCTGCCCATAGAGCACACCAAACAGTGACTTTTTAAGGATGTAACGGTGTCTCAACAATGGCTTGTGGATTATCATTACTCCAAATGCGGCAATTTTGTTTATTAACGTACCCATCCAACAAAAAGTGAGCTTCATCGCTGAACAAAATTTTCTTGTGAAAATCGGGATCGGTGGCCATCTCCTTTTGGTAATAAATTTGCACGATTTGCAAACGTTGTTCCGGAGTAAGTCTAATCATTATGAAATGGCAAACCAAACTGAACATGAATCAAGTGACAGCTGCCAAAAAAAAAAAAAAACAGCTGCCGAAAACAGTGTTGCCAGATTGAAAATCGATGCCATCTTTTACACGTTCACTTACACTCAATGCTTCTCAATAAGTAGAAATAGTTTCATTTTTAAGTTTGATTTAATTAAGGATTTTTTAATAACTTTAAAGTAGCTTTTTTTTTAATTACCACGGTAGGGAATTGTATTAACGATGTCTCGCTCACATTTAATGCTCCTCAATTAGATTTATTTTGGCAGTTCCACTCCTACTTCGCAGACGAGATACCCTTATAGATATTATACTAATGATATGACATGTGTCACAGGAGTTTTTATTCCAAATTTGGTTCAAATTCAGCGAACAAAATATTTAACTTAAATCTTAAACTATTTCGTAGTACATATTCTAATCTTTTCTTTCGCTCTCTCTCTCTCTCTCTCTCTCTCTCTCTCTCTCTCTCTCTCTTTTAGGTAAGCAATTAATGTAAAACTATTTTAAATCTACGGAATATTGTGCCACTTTTTAAGTTGTAAGTATTATTTTTTTAATATTTATGATTCCAACATTTATTATAAATAGGTTCGACTCTTGATTGTTACTAAATCCCGTTTGTGTTACAATGCATATGTAAAAACTAATTGTGAATTATAAGTGCTATTAAGTGTTTAGTGAAATTTAGTAATAAGTTTTAAACTAAAATAGGCAAAAATTGACCGAAAAAATAGTTTCTGTACATCTACTCATTGATCTCTACAAGACTATATAAAAATATATACAAATTTTTTTATATGTATGTTGATTGTAATTACAAAGAGTCCCCATATCAAATTTCAAACCAATATTTGAAATATGCACACACTGACAGATGGACATAGCTAGAACGACTCGTCTCGTTATGCTAAATATGAATATAAATATATACTTTATGGATCTCCGATGCTTTCTCTAAATTATAACACTATTCACACTCTCTGTGTGGAAATTATAACAAGTTTTTATCCTATTAAAGTGATTATTCATTTATTTTGAACCTCTTACAAATTTGTTCTGATCAGTTCTTGAATGTGATATCGCGCAAATGATAGCACTCTGAATTGATTTAAAAAATTGTTCATGTGTCGGCACTTTTATCACTTTTCCATGTGTTTGGGGATGTGTTTATGCCAAAATTTCAAGTCGAATATTGGCTTTGAACTCGGCAGAAGTCCGTGGCTTGTCGATGGAAATCGTTGATTTTAAGTAACCTCACAGAAAGAAGCCTGAAAGCGCGGACAATGACTGCAGTAATGCGATGGTAGCTCGAACTGTGTGCACTTTTGCTCCGTCCCGCAGAATCCATAAGTACTCTATGTCATTTGGTATAAAGAAAAAAAACTAGTTATTTAGCGAGAAATCAATCTCCATTGCCGAAATCAATCCGCATGACTTAGCTCCAGCGTCATCTTCGAAGAACTACGGTCAGATGAGTTTTTCCGCACAAATTCCGGCCAAAACTGTAGTGAATTGCTGGATGGCAAAAAATCTACTTTGACTAAAATTATCCGATTTGGCAATTGTCCAAGTTGTCCAAGTTATAGCGTTGATATACGTCTGTAACCAGATTTAAACATATAAGAAACATATAAACATTTAGTTTTGCTCTCAATTTTCGGCATATTGCCAGAACGTGTCTTTTGAAATCAATTTGGAGCTATAGCTTCCCAAGTATAGTTAAACTGTTATGCCAACTAAAAGCTCACAAACGTTGATAAGTCCCTTAATTCACCAATGATTTTGAGATAATATAAACAGACATCATTCTACTGGAGCAAAACCTCTAACTCTAGTGAGTTTAAGACTCTTACTTAGTTAGGCGGCTTCCAATACCATTGGTTTAGTTCGTCTGTAAGTAAGTAGCTTATATACAGAATCAGCTTCATCGACAGTTTCATAAGCAAATATCGCAACTACAAACCATTAGGAAAAAACTTCATTCTCCCGTGCAGCCAGAAAGCTTTCCAATAGAAAGTGGCAGACACAGATCCGGAAAAATTTACTTCTTGATAAGTTATAGTAGAAGCATTACTTTAAAAAATGTTCCATTCTTTGTACTAAATAAAAAACACATGGAGTTTTAGTTTATTACAAATTTATTGATTTCGCTTCAAGTTCGTTCTTTCTGTTTCATTTGAAACATTTAGTTTTTTTTTTCAGAATTTTGTTTCCACTTAATTTTTTCATTGAAAGTTATTAATAACATGTCGAAATATTGCATAATAGATAAACTAAGCGGAAAAAATAGTATTTCATATTTACTAAAAACTGAAAAACCAGAATTTTACGATATAAAATATAGTGAAACAGATGAAAAGAGTTAGCTAGATACATGATATGCTATAAATCATTTGTTATATGTGAAATGTTTTTATACATGTATGTGTATTTTCTGCGCACTTTTGATATTTGGCATTTCCTACTTTAAAAAACATTCATTTTCATCAGGCAGACATGAAAAAATTATAAAATAAAAAAAAAACTTTTTTTTAAAGAAAAAAATGGAACGTGAAACATTAATAAAAAAAACAAGTGGAAAATATAATAAACACTGGTTTAAACGAAGCTTGAATGCACTTCATGTGCACAATATCCAAACCAAATTTGTTGTATTTAACTTGAAAGAAAATTAGATACAAAGTGTGTCGCAAAAGAAATAGAAGTTTTTAAAAAATAGCTATTTCTGACGGCGCTACCTATTGGTAGGTACATGCGTTGGAAAGATACATACATTATTCACTGATATCTTTATAACAATCGGACCACTACAAGCGGAGGTATCGCGCTAAAACTAACAGTATCTTTTGGGCATCGGTCGAGAAATGAATCTCGAACAAAGAGCAAATATTAAGTTCTGTTTTAAACTTGGTAAAACATTCACCGAAACGTTCCAAATTATGAAACAACTTTATGGTGATAATTGTCTATCCCGTAGCAATGTTCATTAGTGGTTTAAACGTCTTCAAGATGGTCGTGAAGACGTCTGTGACGATGAAAAGTCGGGCCGGCCAAAATCAGTGGTGATCGAAAAGAACATGCGATAAGAAAGTGCGTGAATTCATACAAAATGAGCCGAAATTAAATTCGATTCATCGCATTTTGATGGAGAAATTGTGTCTACAGAAGGTCTGTACACAGTTTGTTCCGCACAAATTGACTGACGACCAAAAATACGATAATGCGCCGTCTCATCGGTCGACACTTATCACCGATTTTCCCACCAAAAATGTCATTTTAACCATCAACCAATCACCGTACTCGCCTGATTTGGCTCCGTGTGACTTTTATCTATCTGGAAAACTTCATTTGCCGATGAAAGGACACCGCTAAGAGGACATTGAGGGAGGATTATGAGGAAGATTCATTTTTCGACCGATGCACAAAAGATACTGTTAGTTTTAGCGCGATACCTCCGCTTGTAGTGGTCCGATTGTTATAAAGATATCAGTGAATAATGTATGTATCTTTCCAACGCATGTACCTACCAATAGGTAGCGCCGTCAGAAATAGCTATTTTTAGCGCGATAACTTTGCTTGTAGTGGTCCGATTGTTGTAAAATTTTTGCAACATGTCTGTGAATGATGTATCTTTCCAACGCATGTACCTACCAATAGGTTGCGCCACCAGAAACAGCTATTTTTAAAAAGTCCTGTTTCTTTTGCGACACACCTTGTACATATATATCGTAGATAACTTTATTGGCTTTTTCCGGTTTTTACTTTCGTAAAGATTTTAAGAAATTTAACTAGTTAAGATATTGCTTTATTGACATTTGGGACGAAAAGTGAATTGTGCATGTTCAATAAAAACTAAATTCAAAATCGCAAAATACAAACAAACGTGAATAGTGAAACATTCACTTTCCTAAAATATTGCCGAAAGTGAAAACCGGAACGACGCTGTATAAGTTTAATAAGAGCTTGTACTAGGGATACCAAATCGGCGCTAATATTATAGTATGTAGCTTCCATACCAAGTAAAGCGCTTAGAATAGACAGGCGGACATTGCTAGTTGCATACGCTCTATTTCAATGCGTTACATAATTGTTAACAAACTAATAAACAAACTACGATATGTGCAGTGTATAAAAAACATGTCGAAAAAAAAAAAAAAATATATATATATATATATATATATATATATATATATATATATATATATATATATATATATATATATATATATATATATATATATATATATATATATATATATATATATATATATATATATATATATATATATATATATATATATATATATATATATACCGAGTATTGAATAAACTAACGAAATTGAAAGTTCACGCAAAATCACATCCACTAAACAAACAAAAAATGTGTGTCGCTCAAAATAGTGTTGTAAAAAAAAAAAAGAAGAAATTTTCGAATTCAGAGCCAGAAAAACGCATCCATGTATGGTAATGAATGTTAAAACTATGTGAAACGCACAAAACCAAAAAGATAGTTATATTTTGTGTCTGCAGCAAAACGTTCAACGTAATTGAATTAAATCAAAATCACAGCGGATACTTAATTGCAATGGATAAAATGGGTAAACAACAAAAAAAAAAAAAATAATAAAAATAAAACTTAAAGAGGGCACTTGACAAAAAAAAACAAATGCAAATAAACAAATATGTATATATATAAAAACCATAAAAACAAATTGTAAATGCACAAAACGGAAAGGGGTGCTTCTATAAAAAACGATTATATACTTTTAGAGATACATAGAATGGGGAGCAATTTAATATGTATTTACTACCCGCATTTAGTTTAGATGCATTTCAATGATTCTTTTTCTTTTTTTCTTCTAGAGTACAGCTACGCTATGGTAGCGTTTAGAAGAACCAACAGTTGTGTTAGAATTTTTGAATAGATTGCTGAAACAGTTGAATAACTAACATCGAGCTGTACGCGTCGTGAACGCGCTCGACGGATCGATCGACAGATCGCTGCGATCGATCCTGAGAAAAGTTTAAAGATTTAAAGACAATAAAAAAAAAACAAAAAAAAAATTCTATGCAATATGCATACCAGTTTAATTTTGTGTCTCGTGGCTTTCACGTGCTGTGCACCCTATATAAGCAATGTCTTTGCAGCACATCAGCCGTCTGGACAGCTGCGTCGCATCTGGCTGCAGGATCATTGTCAGTCGGGCATTTGTAGCGGCATTGAGATTGGACGTAATGATTACGTTATACTCTCGCAGTCACCGATTGCCAAACAGATATTGCTGACCTTTGTCAATTCGTCTATAGCCAAGATACCGCATCTATTGTTTGATACATTTCCGGATTTACAATTGTTGCGCATGGAGAATTGCAGCCTGGAGACATTCGAGAAGCCACAATTTGAAGGCGCTAGCAATTTGATGAGTCTCTATTTGGGTTATAATCAATTGCGTGATATACCGAAGAATATCTTTCTGGGTGCAGATAATCTTAATGCATTACATTTGAATGGTAATCAGCTGCGTACGCTGTACAATGCCAGTTTTCATGCGCTGAAGGAACTGAAGGAACTTTCACTTGCCGATAATCAACTGGAACAATTGCCTCTGGGCATATTTGCCGGCATGCGTAAATTGCTTGATCTGAATTTGTCGGGTAATCGTTTGTCTGCATTTCCGCGCGGTATTTTCGATCGTAATTTAAATTTGACACGCATTAATTTGGCACGTAATCGTTTTGTCGTCTTCGAATCGGAATTGTTTAAGCTACAACCACGCGTTGCACTGCTCGATCTATCGGGCAATATTTTGCAGGAATTAACACTGAATTTCTCACTGCTCGAATCGGCTGTCATCAATGGCTGCGATCTGCGTCGCCTGACCGTGTATGGCATTGTGCATGAGCTGGATTTGCATAATAATTCATTGCGTGAGTTGCCGCACATACCGCATGCCGTGAATGTCACCAGTTTGGATGTATCACAAAATCCGCTCGGTGCACAACAGGGTAATCCATTTCGACGCTATACGCAACTGTTGCGTTTGAATCTTAGCGCTACAAATATGCACGATCTACCGGAAGGCTTACTCAAAAAGCAAACGCATCTCAAAATGCTCGATATTTCGAGTAATTCCATCTATAGCCTGAAAATAACACTCTTCGATAGCTTAAAGGAGCTGCAGTATTTCTACTTTCAACAGAATAATTGGAATTGTGATTTTCTGCAGCTGCTGATGAATTCATTTGTCAAGCGACGCGATATATCCTTTATGGAGGATATCACTGCACCGGAATTGGTTGATGATTATGTGGACGGTGTTGCCTGTTGGTATGAGAGCGATAAAATCTCAAAGAAGTGCGATGGAACTGCTATGGCAGATGCTGCCATGGAACTGGCTATTGTACGCAATGATATCAAGGCTTTTGTCGAAATTGTGGAGAAGAAATTTGTGAAGGTCTATCGTATGTTAGACGAGATGAAAATGCGTCTATAACGCAAACAAAGATATTATATTATTCTTATTCAATATTTAACCTGCATATTTAGAAACAAAATAATCACATATACTCGTATCAAATATCTAATGGCAATATTTTATGCAAAACAACAATATATTCTCTATATAGTATATTTAATCGTATTGTTTAAGTGAAGCGACAAACAGAAACCTTTCGAATTTACTCAATAAAGTTTATTGTGAATTTTAAGTTAAACATATTAAATCTGTTATTTTTTGTGATTTGGTTTATTTTGCAAGTGTAGATTTATGTAGATAGAAGAAATCAAGGAGAACAAACTGGCAAATGAGGTTACTCTTCGAATGCAGTTTGTCTACACAACTTCAAATAACCAATTGAAGCACCGCAGTTCATGCTACTGTGTCTGTTAATCTCCTTTTTTCGGATATTATCAGTTGTCAGACAGCTTGTAATGAGTTAAAGGAGACCTCGTACATTCCATAAAGTCCGGTTAGTTGCTTCGAAAAAGCAGACACAAATATTTTTAGTTTTTTTTTTTATTCTTTACATAATCACCATCATCCACCATCCACCATGTTTGAAGCTTCTCGTAGCATAACTCTGCGATTTTCCATTCAATATAACGCTTATTTCCATCGAGCTTGCAATTCACACAGGGCGCTGGTTTAAGTAAAAGCATTGATCGAAAAAACAAAAAAAAAACAACAAATGTAATGTTGTAGGTGAATGGCCAAAAAAAAACAACAAATCAGTAGGTTTTTCGTGTTCAGCACACTGAAATTTCGCTAAAGAAAAAGTTTCTATTTTTTATGAAATAATTCCGTCAGATTTGCTTGTAGTTGGTAGTTGTAGTTGTTAAACAAATTTGTTACTGACAAATACCATCTATCATTAGAATACTGGCAAACTTTTGATTGAGCGTAGACATGAACGTCAAACAGACGAACAGAAAGCAGGTGGTTGTGGAAGTTGTGCTCAAACGCAATCGTTTGACAACTGCGAAGTCGTGGTTGGCGTTGATTAACCACAAAATGGACAATTTTTTTAAGCTGTTTCACTATGGTAGCTCAAACATGAATCCAACGCAACACATCAGATGCCAAGCAGTAGTTGAAATAGTAAGTTTCTCTGGCCGGATCGCCGCGGCAACCAGCTGATTTCTGTCAGTCTGTCTGCCTTTCATGCCTGCTTTGAATGGCTATCAAACACAAACTTAATGCTGCATATTGCTCAAAATTTGACCGTAGTCTATAGATAGGTGGTAAAAAAACTTGTTTAAAACTAACAACGTCATTCGATGTCAAGTCGTGTATTTCTACGACTACTCTCTTAGGTACCTATGTGAGAAAGCGCTTCGATATTTCAATAATGCTCGAAAGTAAGTTCGAAATGTTGATAAGCTTTAGCGTATTACTCGCACGTAATTACACAAAAACACACACACTTCAATCAATCTTAAATATATATTGTATATACTCGTATACAAGTATGTGTATCTGTCTTTCTTTCAATTTTGTTTGCTTGGTCTGAACACAAAACTTGGAGTATAGTTGTCAAATTTATGTTAATAGTTTTCTGCTCGCAACCGTTTAGTCACTACATAAACTTATTAGCTCCAGTTCTCAAAAAATTTAAATTTGAGTCTTTGTCTCCATAATGTGAACAACTAAGATTCTATAACTATTTGATTTTCCTCCAACATACTGCTCATCGTAGTGCGGTTTAAACTATTATCAGGATCTCTCTTCTAATTATCTGTTAGTAGTGTGTGCTATGGCTACACTGCCGAGACGGTTCTACAATTTGCTTAGAATAAAAATGTATACGTAAAAATAGATACGTAGCCCATTACCAACAAATTGTTGTGTTAGTCAATGTGAGCTAATGATGGGAAGTTATACTTAGAAACTTGAACTTTCTTTCGAGAATGAACAAAGGATAATTTGAATAGAAAATGCTTATTATAATTGAATTTCAAATGCGCTCAATTTGATATCATTAATGTAATCAGTTTTCTAATCTCGTTTTCAATAAATTATACAATACATTCTCATTTTTTTAAAGTCCACGCGATGGCCAGCGGCAACCTCATTTTGTCAATTTAATAATATGCGAAAGCAACACAAAAGTTGATACTTAAAAGCGACAAAACCTAATTAAACGCACACAATACAAACACGCAAATATGTAGGGGATAAAAAAATACAGAGTGTGAATGGAGCCAGAGTGTGCACAATGTTGAAAACTGACTATAATACCTTTTCATACGAGTATGTGAACAAAACAAACAAAAAGTAAAAAATTAAGAAGTGCTGCATAAAAAAACCAGTCAGTGGTGGCAAAATAAATAAAGCAACACTCACACAACAAGCACGCACATTTTTCCAACGAAAAGCACGCAATCAAACTGTCATTAAAATTTATAGTTCATAAAAACCACACGACAGAAAAAAAGAAAAATAACATTTCGACAGACAGACAGACGTACAGACGCACAGCATTTTAACGCATACTTCTTCTTGTGCGCCATTATTCAGGCAAGCGCTGAGTAAGAGCATCAATGGCGGCGGTATGTAGTATCATAAGCATATATGTATGTATGTATATCTACATATTCTACACATTTGATTTTTATCATAATGCTTGTTAAACTTTTTATTACACTATACTACCAGTCAAAAGTAGAACGAATGACAAATGACGGACGGGCGGACGGACAGACTGTGCCAGACAACCCACCAACCAGTCAGCGACAAGAGCGACAAAAAGTTTATGTAGCATACTTTTAAGCTTGTCAAACAATTAAGTTGTCAGCGTTGCTATACTGCGCACTTTAGAATGTAAAAAACTTCGACAACTCTATATAAGCATTATTTTACTACGCGTACATATATTTTTTTCGCGATTGAGTTTTTTGTTTTCTAATTAGCACACAGATATGCAAAATGGTGATGAGCATGTTGCCGAGTGTGTATGTGTAAATGTGTGTGTGTGTGTGTATGTTCAGCGGAAACGGAAGTAGTGTATGAATATAAAAGCTTAGCAGTGAATGAACTGAAGTTATTTAGTAAGTTTTACAAGCTTGCTTTTTGTGCTCATTCATGTCTACTTTCAACGTTGTTGCTGCTTGTCAATGTTTTTTATGTGTTACAGTGTACCCTTCACAAAAAGTAGTTTAGTTTAGTATAGCAAACAAACTAAATTTAAATGTTCTCGTCCAAAGCATACTTTTCCCGGTGAATTGAGGTTCGCTGAATCCAAATCCCTTAATAGAATCCTTTTTTCTAACACTGTTTTCGAAGTATACCCAAATCAATCCTACCCCCCCCCCTTTCAACAGTCGCTTCTTATTGAAACTGCGGCATCTATATTTTGGCTTAGTTTCTCGGATGAGGAATCAACCGTAGTCGACCATCATTTGCTCGTTCCACAACTCTTGGTATCGCTTCTCAATGGAATGCATTTCTTGCTCTACTATATTTAGCATTGTCGCCTTTAAATGTAAAACGATTCGCAGGCACTTTGTCGCTCAGTTTGTGATAGCAAATCGTTTGCTGATGATATCGTGCATTTCATTATCAAAACGTTTCTAAAATTTAGTACATGTAAATATAAAAAAATAAATTAAGAATAGAAAAAGACTAACGACCAGTTCTGTTGTATTGCTTTAGAACGAATGAAGGCTGGTATTGGAAAATTTCAAATCCAATAGAAAATTAAAAGAAATATATGAGCTTAATATGTAGTTATTTGTACATTCAGTGTTCAAGAGAACTGTTTGTATTGGCGCGTGCCGATTTTTTTCATAATCTCATGGCACAAAGCTTTCATAAAAAAAAAAATAAAAAAAAATAAAAATATTTAAATTACCTCTCGATTACGGTCGATAGTATCTTCCAGTAAATTTAGTACATAAAAATACTTGTTTGATTTTCACATGCAAAGCGCATTAAAGCTTATGTTCCACTGCATATAAAATTATCTTTACTGTATTCTTCCAAAAAATGTAAAATTTTTCCTTGCATATGTTTTGCATCAAGCTAGCTCAGTGACTTTGACAACCCTATTACCGCTCAACTCTTCCCGTTCATCGTACCATTTTCCTTCCGCTTTTTGTTGCCATGTTGCTCACAAAGTTCATGAAAATTTGTTGCCTTGTAACAAAAGTTGCTCATTAGCAAAACAAAGGATTGCTCCTTTCTATATACATAGTCTTATATATATGTAAGTACTTATTGTGACTTGTTGAAAGTTTTTAGACTCATTTCTGCTGTTGTTATTGCTTTTATTTAGTTATTATAATGATTATCGTTATTGCGCTTGTTTTCTCTTGTTATTACTCTTGTTCTTAAGTATTCTCATTGCAAAAAGGTTTAAATAAGCGCGCTTATTTAATTGTTTATTGATTTTTGTGCAGCATACTTTTTGGTGTGTATGGGTTTTATTTATTTACAAGTAACGAAAAGTTTATAAAATAAAGTGCGTTGTTGTGTAGATTAAAAGGATGTGCAGAGCATTTACTGCGGCTTAAGCTTAAACTCAGAGTGATTTTATTTGACCTGCCCTTAAGGTGAATTTGTTGCTGCAAGCTGTTGTATTGTTTATGCAAAACTTGCTTTGACGCGCAAGCCAAAAGTTGATAAGTTGAATTAGAAGCTGCTTACAAACAGTGGAACGCCACCAAGTATGCAACAAAAGTTGAAGTTTACCTTAAGCGGTACTTGCTCTAAAGGTGGCGGCCACCGCGCAACTGTGCGGCATTTGCGGCGTTTACGTGCCTGAAGCTTGAACTGTGCGCGTAAATTGTTTTTGTCTTTACAAACTCAAACGCACAATACATCCACGGGCAACACGCACAACTAGTTTTGACAGCTGTGAATGCGGTGCTGCCAACTTACTAAAAAGGAAGTGCACTATATCGTTGTATGCCGCAAAGTGGGATACAATCGCTAAACAGTGTTCAAAATTATTCTGTGATATATCTCTAATTTGATATCAAAACAATAGCATCAAATAAACTTTTTGGCTTAATACTAGTGTTATAGCATATAAGATTTGATTTGCATATGTCTTTTTATAAATTTTGTGATATAAGTAGCAAAAAAAATTGTTTCATACCGTCGGTGACTAATGGTGAACTTGTCTCACCAGCAAATAAAATTTTTTGAATAAAATATTGCTATTAATTCTTTTCGCATTAACCAGTATTTACATATTTAATCACATTAATATGCACATACTTTTTCAAATAAAATAAATATTAAATTATTACAAGTCGTTGTTGTTTTTACGAGCGCCTAATTGGAAAATTAGATAGAGTGTTTTGCCATTCCAGCCCACTGTACACCGTTTCCATTTTTTACCGCAACTTTTTACACAAATTAGCAGAAAAGTGCATCAAGACACGTACTCCTAAACTACGCAGGATACGCAGTAAAGTGAAAAATAGCAAAATGCACAAATTACACCGAAAAAGCCACTTAATATATCAAACAAACGTGCGCTGAATACTTGAAAGAAACTCAAACAGCTTGGAAATTTAATTTGTCTTAATAAATTTGTTAGCAGCTAATTAAAAATAAAATTTCTATTAAATAACATTTAAGCGCATTATTTGTTGTAATGGAATGATAGAGAACATAGAGAACAACATTTACCAAATGCTGCTATGCTCATTAACAACCGCTAATTAGCTACACAAAAAGCAAACGTTAGTGCATACTTTTAGGCAGCACTAAAGGCAACAGCTGTTGCAGCAAAGCATCTATCTCTCTCTCTTTCTCACTTATACACTTACATTTACAATGTTTTATACCAAGTAAAACGTTGCTAATTAAGCGTAAATTTATGCAAACGCATGTTACGCCAACGCCCAGGGTTGCCAAAGCATTTACTGCATAAATTTATACGCATAAAGACATACAAAAAATTTATTCAAAAATTTTCAAAACATCGAAAACCCTCTGAGCGCCTAAATGTAGGCAATACATTTTATTTTCTTTTAAATTGTAAAAATTATGTACATATTTTTTTCTGTGGCTTAATTGTAATCATTGCTAGCGACACAAAAGCAAACAGCTGCTCTTGTGTTCAACTAACTGCACGGCAAATTACTCTCTGCTGTAATAAAATTTTATTTATTAATGCGATTTATTCGGCGCCCTAAAATAGGCAGTGCTTTATGCTTGGAAATTATTTAAGCGTAATTGTATGTAATTTTGCGTTGAAATTAGCGTGTGTTTATTATGTTTTTGAATCCATACTACTTAGCGGCATAATAATTTATAAATAAATTTTTAGGAACAAAAAACAAAAATGATGCAAATTATAAACCGGAAGCTGTGTGTTTAATACTTGTGTAAAGTATACATAGCTGCCACAGTACACCGTAGTGAAAATTAACGAAAAGATATTTAAACAGTACTAGTCTTACATACCTACATATACTTACTATATGTGTATATAATAGAAGCACTGGCAATAAATAATTACATAAATAAACATTCAAATGAAAATGAAGCATATTTACAGGCGGTGCATAGTTGTTTATAAAGTTGATTTATCTAAGCACTAATAGTGCACGGCTTTAGACGGGTAGACCAAGAAAATAAATTCATCATTATAAAGTAGATACAGTCTAACTTCCAAAACACATACTCATAAATCGAACTTTCTTTAACTCGAACCAAATTGAGTTGCAGTAGCGTTTAGAGAAAATATTCTATGCAATTTTTCGTCTACAATTCAAACTTCCGTAACTCGAAATTCTGCTTAACTCGAATAGAAGAGTTGGCACGTGTATTCTTATATCGATTTTTTAGGGAAATCTAACTTTAATGCTGTCTCGTTCAAACTCATAGAGTTAATGCTTCTTTTGAGTTTAACTATTGTTTGAGGAAGTACTACATGTAAAACGAATTCTTCATTTACACTACATAAGCATAATGATTTTATCATGGCAACGAAAAGTGTTTTAAAATGTTTGTCCAATGAAAAAAAATTCAAACTAATAAAATAAATCGAAAGTGGATCAAGGATAAAGGACTTACGAACAGAAATACAGGGTGACAAAAAATAAATATATACAAAGCATTACAGTGCTGTAAACACTTGCCTTTGGTCTGTCATATTTTAACATTTTTGTGTCAGATTTAGATAGCTAATTTTGCGCTCTCAGATTTGCCTTGCCGCTAACAAATTCGATGGAGGTGACCGTCCATAAAGAGACACAAAGCATACTTTTAATACTCCCCATGCCAGCAAAATTATAAACAAGAACCAGTTGATCGAAATTCAAGTGTTTTTATAAGAAAAATGGCACATGAGACTGATATCAATCGCGAACGAGCGAAAAATGAGTTTAAACTCAAGTCCTATAAACTCCAAAAAGTTTTATTACAGACCATGGACAATAAATAGATTAGAGTAATAAGCTGTCGACTTTTGCAACGTTGGGCCACAGAAGACACATTTGAATTTTTGCTAAATATTTTATATTTGTAACATTTTGGAGGCTGTAGTGCTTCCCAGATTTCAACAGTTTAGGAAAAGAATAATTGTAATGTCTTTCCACAAGAATGGTCTACATACTTGTCAGATCTTAATCCAAGTGGCTACAGTGTTTCGCCTGATTTGGAGGATTATATTTGTTGTTTATTCAAATTTGAGCACAGCTAGCTTGTCCTCCTCGCGCTTGTGCTTTACCTCCTTAGAGGTGGTCTAGCTCCTCCTCTTACGCTTCTTGGATTCATCATGCAGACGCAACAGCAAGAGTGGAAACCTTATTTTGGATGTTATAATCGGAGATGGTTCGATCGTCATCCAACTGCTTGCCAGCTAAATAAGTCGTTCCTGATCTGAAGCAATTCTCTTTTTGTCATTTTATGTCAAAATTATGTCGATCTCTTAATCCAATGAATTGAAGTGAAAAAGTCGTTTAAAGGGCATTCGTGAAGCCTTCCGATAAACAATCATTGGTGAAAGGCTTCTTAACAACAATGTTTTACATCTTGGCACTTGACACCAGACATTAAAACATAAGTTTTGACTATTACTATTAATAAACGTCTGACCGTCTTCACCGTCTTAGTCGTCCAAATCTTCCACAGAAGTTGTTGATTAGGCATGATCATTTTATTTCTTTAAAATACATATTATCATCAGAATTTAGTAAATTCATTCCCATATAAATTTTACAAGTCATGCTGAAAAACAAAGCTTCGGACTGCAACAACTTTGCAAATCATAAACATTGCGTACAAACTTGCAGCAATTCGTTTTCGCTTACATGCATCTTACACGACAATATGCTTTGGATGCTTTGACTACATATTATTTACCAGCACACGCAGTCAGAGACAGACGAAGACTTCTTAAAAACAAAATTTCATATTTACACAGTAAGTTTAAGCAGCTTGAGTCATTTTCATCATCAAACAAAAACTCATTTCATTATTTTCCATCTTCATTGCTTTCAGCACCATCGCTTTGCATGCGTGTGCAAAACATCTTGGAACATTTAAGTTGCTTAGTACCTCCCAGTAGTATGTATATTTGTCGATATATTAACACAAACAAAGACACATTTGGCTCTATGTGAGGAATATGAAACATGCGTGCAAACACAAATATCAAAATATACAGAGCTCAAATCGTTGTTAAAGTTAGTTACTCAAGCAGAGTTGCTTGAGCGAAAAATAAACAAGTCAAGTTGATTTTAATAAGTGTTGTTAAACGCATGAATACATAGTAGTGTAGCGCTATAAACGAAAGCACACGCAACGCATTTGAAATGGATGAGAAATAAGAATAAAAAGGATTCTCGTTTCTCGTAACTTACTCGCGTATACGCCTTGAATTATGCAACAAACGTTGTAACACACATTAATAAATATTTAATAAATGTGCCGTTGGCAACGTCCTCAAATGCAAATGAAAATGTAACGCATTCGCACACACGTTCTTCTTCTGCGGCATTATAAAATATTCAATCATTCCTGTTCGTTTTTTGAAATACTCTGACGGCAAATGCTGACAACTTTGACAATTTGTGCGTTTGAAAATGTTATGCATAGCTAGGCAAATCATTTCAAATGCATGCAAAACGTTTTCATAAAGATATGAAAAAATTTGTAGTTTTTCATGTAGTGTGATACGAGGGTAGACCGATAAATATCTTATAGAGTGAGATTGATTTTTTAAACTTTTATAACTCATTTGAAAGAAGTCAATATTTTATAAATTTACTGATGTAAATTTTCAAAACGATCTGTGAACTAGTTTTATGTTTATTAGCCATTTAATCAATAATTTTTAACTTTTATTTTCGCTAGCGGTATTCAACAATTTCAGCATCAGATCGGATTTTACTTAGTATGAGTTATGTTAAAACTAGTTGTGAATTATAAGCGCATGTATGTATGCATTTAATTTACAGCTAGTTTAAATGTGTTCTCTCTTAATCATCTACAACTTGATAACGATTTTCTATGTTTACTCCACAAGGCTATAAATTGATCGCTGTGTTACACTCGATTTTATATCTGCAAATTTCATTCATAAAATTTAGTTTTTTTCTTAGAAATTGGTTAATAAAAAGGGAATGAATTGCAGCATGTACTTAAAAGCTATCCAATAAGTGGAAAACGCAAAAGTCCGTTGATTAAATTGCTGTTAAACAATGCACAATTTAATAGATTGACTTAAATATTTACGAGAGATTAACATCTTTATAATGATAATCATAAAAGTTTATTATATTGAGAAAACAATATCATTACAAAAAACTTCTCTGACTAACCTCCTATACTCGTATGCGAAGTTGTATTAAATTTTTTAGTGCGCGAAAACTATGTAATGGATGAATAATTGTAAAGAGTAGTTTACTGGATTAAAGTTACAATACAAGTTTTGGTAGCGCATTAAAAAATACAGTCTACAAGTATTTTAAGTCTTGTAAATACCTACCTATTTTTTTGTTTTAACTGAAAATGCCTTATAACTTTATAGACATAATAAACCCGTCCTAGAAAAGTTAAATGTTCACCTAAAATGTACTTTTCTCAAAAGAAATATTTAGCAACAAAAAAAGTTTTCTAATAGGTTGAAAGCGGAGTTTGAACTTTTACAATACAGATTTATTCAACTAGAACAATAGTTTTGCATGATTGGCGTTTTGCAACACTACTTATGTACACTTAATTTTTAAGCTGTCTTCATGCTTTTACATCTCTACTTTTGTATATTTGAATATCTACTTGAACACTACAAGTGCTTAGTTAATTTTTAACACTTAAAGTTCGTTGTTGTATACATGTGAGTGGCAAAATGACGTTCGAGTCAATTCAATATCAGCTGTTTGTGGTAATGATACTAAATATAATATGATATCGATAGTAAATCGGTAATTTCATAGAAAAACGCGTAATTCGTTCTGCGCAAATGGCAACATTCTTCGAGAATGTTGAGAATGTACAGTATGTTGACTGTAATGGAAAAAATTACAGGCAACATGCTTTGTATTCTCAACATTTTATTTTTAGCTATTCGATATTTGAGAAAAATTAAATCACCCTTTTACAACACTAGTTCTGTAGATACAAAACATGCGAATCGTTCAAACAAATAACGCATGTAAACCAATATAATCGATTTTAGTAGACTGTCGTTGACAGCAAAACCAATTGAAAAGCCAATTTCTTATTACATTTCAAACTGCAGCAGTCTAAACTTATGCATTACAAGTAAGCACAAAAACCGGCGACGACAAGAATGGATAAGCAATTTGTGCAGGGTTTCCAAAAAGAATGCACAAAAAAAAAACAAAAACATCGACATTCCTTTCTTTTTTCTGCAATGAAATCTAAAAAGCGATTTTTCATGTGATAAACGAAACTTTCAGTACTGCAGTTATTTATTTTTTTTTTCGAATTATGCGTCTGTAATCCACTTAGTTTGTTGTTGTTCTATTGATTGTGGTCTTCTTGGTAATACTTTAAGATATGTAAGTACATACATACACAGTTGACAACACAGCATTCCATATAATCCACATTCTAGTATACGCAACAGCATAATAGTCATCGGTAGTAGTAGTATAGTATCATCGTATCATCATTATCATTATCATTGTTGGCCAAACTTTAAGTTTAAAGCATTTGTACAAGAGTTGGCAGCACTGCACAGAGTTGCCTTGCCCATCCTTTTATTGACTGAATGACTGCACTCGATGTCATTGTGCTCATATTAAATTTACTCGGAGTACGTTCGTTTTGGTTTTATTTGCACAATTCTGCACATATCGATGCGATTGTTGGGATATAACTTCGATTTCTCTGTCTCTCTCTCTCTCTATTTCTCTCTCGCTCTCTCTAGCTTTTTATCGTTGCAAAAAGAAAAAGAATGAAAATTGAATTCAAAGATAAATATCAACATGACTTTTGCATTTGAAATTGAAGCAATTTGTTGTCGTATTATTTAGCATTTCAATAAAATGGGAAACATTGCATTATGATAATGTGCAGTGATATGGATTTGTTGTATTTACTTACATTACTATTGAATGTTTAATATTTTTTTGCTAAAATATATGTTTATTCTCTATCTCTCTCTCTCTTTTTTTTACAGGTAAGTCCACACACTTACTTACTTTACTCGTAAGTTTACAAAGAAATGCTCGAAATATGTTTGTGAAATCATACTATATTGGGTAAGTAAGTGGCAAGTAGCATTGTGGTTTTGGTTAGCAGACAGTCCAGACCGACCGATTGCAGCATGGCAACACTGAAAGCCACTTTACATTTTAAATGACGTCTGCGGCGGCGAACACGCGAAACACGAGTGCACATTGGTGGCACCCAAACCGATGAAGTGCATTGTATTGTTGTGGTATTGGTGTGTTTTTTGCGTCTGCAATATATAAATTTGGCAAGTGTATGTACTGCATGCCGAGTATGAGTGTGTTTGTGTTGTGCGTGTCCCCAAAGACTGCGCGTGCTGCCAACTTGTATATAAGTTTTTGGCAAACACAACGCTGCGCAACTTTGTGTGCATTTTTTAAAAACTACATCGCAGCAGCTACAGCTCGTGTCGAAAGCCGAGTTAAAAATAGTTGTGGTTGTAGTTAAGTATAGAATGCATTTTAAGAGTATTTGCAATACTTTGATTGAGCATGCCTAAATAAAATATTTCGATTTCAACAAAATAATTGCCAGATACATAACTTGAAAAATATTGCACTACAGAAAAGTTAAGAATATGGAATGCTTTTGCATCATAGGTAAGATACTAACTTCGTGAGACATACTACAATACAAAAAATATTAACCAAATACATTAAAAAGATATCATCAAAACTTTAGGGGTTATAACCAAAACACTCTTCAAAATTGTAAACTACCTATTGCCTATTGACCTAAAATTATATACCAAAAGTTTAGATATTTAGGCGCTCCTTTTCGCTCTTTAAATAAAGTGTACTCGTATTAAGAAAACTGTCCCACCCTACTTTAAGGGTAGCTCCAATTCAAACTTGTTAAGTGTTTTCAAAAATGTCAACGACTATAGCGGAATTATGATAGGAGTCGACTTAGCCAACCAGAAATGAATCGTTTATGAATTCAACTGCAAGTCTCAAAATTTTTGGCACAAAATTTTCTACAAACTGCTGATAAACTCATGAATTGTGTTTACCAAATTTAAGAAGAAGAAATTTTGGTTGAAAGAGTTTCTGATTGATTTACGTATGCAATACCAGACATGGGACAAAGCCAAGGTCGAATAGCTCCAAGACTCCAAAAATTTATACACTCAATATTGGAGATCACTTGCCAGTAGAGCAAGGGAAGCTTTGTCGCTGTACATTACTTGGCATTTAAAAGTACACAAAGATAATTCGTTTAGGCTGAAACAATGCTTTGTGCTACAAATTCTTTGCATGCCACAAAATAAATCAATAGTTTCTTAAAAGCACAATATTACTAAACAATAAATAAGTCAAATAAGTATGAAATTCCGATATTTTATTTGACACTTATTGTGATTTTATGTTCCCCTATAAAATGCTTATTGCGCATATATGTACATATGTCCCAGCAAATGCAACAATTTGTGCCAAGAGTATCGCGGTTCAACAAATAAAATTCTATTGCGAAAGGTGTAAACTTATTGTGAATTATAAGTACTCTCAAGTTGTAAGTGAAAGTTTACTTACTTTTTTTGACGCTACAACCATTTTTTCCGCATTGGCCGCACGTAGGAAGGTGCCTGATGCCAGTTGTGGTTAATGCCAAGTGTGTGAAGATCGTTTTGCAGAGTTAGCATTTCCAACGTATCCTTCGTCGCCCGTTTTGGATTTTGTTCCGGGAATCATTATCAAAGGAAAACCGTTTCCGTATATTAGTTTGTAAAAGTTTTACGGTAGCAGAATCCAAACCCATCGCTCCAACCCCGGTGGGTTGCCTTCTCATCCCGACATTTAGTCTCATAGGGGTATAGTGGAATTAACTGATTAAAATTCATGGCGAACGCATACAAATATGATGTGAACTATCTTGTTAACAGTATTATGTATAACATTTTACATCTAAAATATCAAACTCACATGTGCTGTGTCAATCTTTTAATTTCCTCACATTAATGCTGTTCTATAGCGCTCACACTTTTATTTGCTGCTTATATTTCCGTATGCAAAAGTCGACTCTGTCGCTGTATGTGACAGTCAACTAAATCATATGCAGGCAATTTAATTTCATAAATTGAGTACTGTACCAAAAGTTTGCTAACACTCTGCCTTTTTTTTTTTTTTGCTTAGTCCTTTTGCCGTACACTGAATAACATATGCAAATTGAAAAATCGCTTATGAAAGGAAACTTTCATACGTATGGAAACAAATTTGAGCCAGTGTGTATATTAAGTCCAAAAAAGTCCAACTGGCTTTTAAATAATTGCTTACAGAGAGTCAGTTAGCACACCCAAGTGCCGAATGTATATAAATCATATCACAAACATAAAGAAACTGTCGAAAATTTATGGCACATGCTGTGGATGTTAACTCATGCAATATCGCGTACAAATTCTTACATATGCAGAAATGTGTATAAGCCAAATTTAAAGCGATTTGCCTAAAAGTAGGCAGCAGCGAGTTAACTCAATTCGTACGGAAACTTTTTTGTTTTTTTTTTTTTTTTTTTTGTGTCTGCCTGCGATTGTCAGCTACGCGTTTCGGTTGAAATACAAAAGCACAGCGGAAAATGTGGAAAAGGTATTTCAAGTAAAATTATTTATGAAGTTTCTGGCTTGGTGAATTTTCTATAAGCAAAAAAAAAGTAGATGGGCGGCGACGTCTATGAGTGCTTTAAAAGTTAAAGTGTTAAATGCTTTCGCTGTGGCTTTTCGTGCCCGTATTGCTATTGTTACTAATATAAGCATTTCCGCATGAAAATTCTTAACAATTTCCAAAAGCGGCTTAGAAGTACCTCCGCAAAAAAAAAAAAAAAAAAAAAGAAATAAAAAAGCCAACAACGAGAGATAAAGTTATGCAAAGTTACGAGACATGAGAAAAAAAATATATGTATAGGAAAAACTTTTGCCGCTTTGTCGTCGTTTCGTAACAAGGCAGTGCTGTAAACGGAAGCAGTGGCCAAGTTGCAGCAACGGAAACAGCGCCATTTCATAATTTCACAATCAAAAATTTTTAAAAACCAAAACTAAATCCAGCAAAAATAAAGCGAAATAAGAACACTATTTAGTAGTTATACCGAATAGCAAAAGTAGCAAAAAAATTAGTAATGGAAACAAAATGGCTGCGAAAAGCGGAAAAAGGGCATGAAAAGCATTTTTAGAATATCATATGCCGCAAGCAGCCGTTTATACGTCCGTCTACACTGTCGTCCAACAATGACATAAGAAGAAATTAAAACGAAATGAGAAAAAAAACCTAACACAAAGAAATAACTAGTAAATGTAAATCGAACAGAAGCTTAAATACACTACACATATGTTGACATAATTTTAAACAGTTGATGTGCATACATAAGCTACATTAATAGCTTTGAGTAATTCGAACACTCTTAAAAAGAAGTTATATCACACAACACAATAATAACAAACAATAGCGTTGCAGTCAGATGTGCACGACTTCGAGATACACTACCACTTGTTTATGGCTCTTTATATGAACCATAGATTTGTACGACGCTATATAAAGGTTCGATTTATACATTTGCGGAAGTTTTTAAAAATTAAAATTGAAAATTAGAATAATTTAAAAAAAAAAACAAATAATTTTCATACAAAATTTAAAAAATGTTAGCAGATTTGTATGGGGGCTACCCCATAAAGTGGGCCTATAACGATTATTTTGAATTAAGATACACTAAATTTTAATAATCTAGCTTAGTTAGCAACAAAAACTTTAAAATGGAAGCAGCTTTGTATTAGGGGATGAAAGTGGTTCGCTCTGGACACATATGCGGTACATTTTATTAGGACTTACGTAAGATGCTCCAGATTTCGCATTTTTCGAGTATTTAATAGCAAAACTTCAAAAAAAATGCATTCAAATACTTAAAAATTGGCGCCGGTTTGTAAGTGTGCAGCTCCTAAAAATGAGTTTGATATGTTCATTTAATACTAGTTATCTGAGAGAAAAGTAAAGTCTAAAGAACCAAACTTGTTGTCTCTATCGTTTATAGTCTCCGAGATATGTTCGTTCAAACAGCACAGGCGAACATGTCTATATCGACGCGTCACCCGATGCGATATTTCTACACATACCTTCTGATCAAAATTGACTGGTTAAAAAACATAACATTTTTATGCATTTTAATACAAATCTTTATTATCGCCTACAAAATAGGCTCCTTTTACAAGTATGCCAACGGTTAATCCAATTTTCCATAAAATTTTTGTACGCCTCGGCTGGGTTAGCCTTTAGTTCATTCAGCGATTTTTTTTTTTTTATGTCCTAAATCGACACATGACCCGTTCCCCGGAGCGGATTTAAGTTTCGGAAACAGAAAAAAGTCACAGGGTGCCAAATCTGGTGAATACGGTGGTTGTGCGATGACTTTTGTTTCATGTTTGGCCAAAAACTCTGTCGCAATCAAGCTGGAATGTGCACAAAATGCAAAAAATTCAGGTCTTTTGGTACGCGTCTGGCGGCGACGCGTTTCATACCCAAAATATCAACCAAAATGTGTTAAGTCGATCCATAAGAGATGTTGAGTGTCTTTGCTATCTTTCTAATGCCAACACTACGATTTTCGCGCACTATTTCCATCACTTTTACGATGTTTTTGTTGTTAACAGAGGTGGATGGACGACTTGCATCAGGCAAGTTTTCGACGATTTCACGACCCTCACTGAATGCTTTATACCACTCAAATACTTGCGTTCTCGATAGAGTAGAGTTCTCAAAACACTTTTGTAACATTTTGAATGATTCCGTTGCCGTTATTCCATTGGAAACACATAATTTCAGGCAAACTCGTTACATTTTTTTTGTTCCATGTTAAAAATATCCGTAAAAACTTTTCGCGTCGTAAACAAAGCAGCTGTCAAACATAGACTAATTGTCGCATTCCGCTCAAACTTGGCATGCATGTCACTGATAGTGACAGCCAACTTAAGAAGAACCGAACCGATTCGGTTTACCGGTTCGGTTTAAATCCACCAGTCCGGGTCAATTTCGGGCCAGAGATATATTCTTAGAGCTGTTTTTTACGAATGTGCAAGGCTCCTAAACCACTCGGCGTATCTAATTGAAATTTTTACAGTATATTTCTTCTGATCGGGTCTCTAACATGGGCTACATATAAAAAGCGACCATAAATTATTTAGAAAAGTCAGTTGCTGTTCTAATTTTATTTGTGCAAGCATTTAAGCTTGAAAGGAATTAAAATAGTTGTTGTGCTCTTACGATCGACTTCGGCACTATCCGTATGAATACTATGGTTTTTGTCGAACTACTTTTTCTGCTATTGAAAATGAGCAATGTCGCCAGATCTTTCGCGCTCAGACTTTGCTATCAATTACCACTCGTACGTCCATATTTTTAACGAAACTTATGCACCATAACACTTTTCTAACATTCTTTACGAGTCGGCACACGAAATTCCGAAAAATGTAAGGCAAACTTGTTCAATACTTTGTTCATTGTTAAAATCGTAATTGACTACTGAGATGTTGTAACTAAAGCTGCTTATATAAACAAACTGGTTGACTTAAATATATTATAGTTGGGTATAGAAATTAGGAACTGTGCTGTCAACTTACGAGTAAAAAGATTTAAATTACATATTTCCGGTATTTTATATTTTATATAATCTATGTAAGAGTTATTAACCAAAAGAGCTTATTTAAGTTTCTCAAGTTACAGTTTTTAAGCATTTCAGCTCCAGAGCTTTAATCACTATGAACCCCCAGATACTAAACAAACAACCACGTGATCACTCATTTATTACCGCTTTCCGACTTAGCCAAGTTTACCTCCGCGGTTTAAATATATTTGTAAATTACACGGCTAAAACCTTTTGCCACAACAGACAGCACCAACAGAGCACATTAAACATAATTCAACGTTCCAACTGCGCTGTGTTCTTCTGTGTGCGTTCATAATTTCTAATCTCTCAAATAATAAATTCATTCACATAATATGTACGAGACGTACACATGCATTAAACCATTTTTTTTTTTTTTTTTGTATATTCACGATGTAGCCGACCAACGACAGACCATAAATCCTTGTAAAACCATGGCATGCTGTGCGATTTAGCAAATTTTATAATTTCATTTCATTTAATTCGGATTTTACGCGAGGTTGCTGCCTGCCAGGCCAAGAAGCCCTTGTGATGACTCCCTGCTTTACTCATACCTTTTAATTAATAATGATATAATGTCGTGGGTGGTTCAAAATCCAATTAAATATTTTTGCTGTACAATTTGGCGAAAAATACGCAGAAGGATTTTATTTAATTTTATGAAAAAAAAAAAAAAAACACAATTTCACATATTCGTTTGTTCTTTTTTTTTATATATATTTTCAACGCAAAACCCCGCTTTTAAGCTATGTTTAATTTATAGGTTAAACAAACGAAGTCGGTAATGTGTGAAGTAGATGAAGCGAATTTAATTTACGCAGTAAATATTTGAATTTTTTCTGCTGAAAATAAATTTTAGCATTGTATACCTATTTAAAGAACCTAACCTCTTTGAAAATATTTACTTTTGGAAGCTCTATATTGAATACATATGTATATGGAAGTAGATTGTTAGTGCTTTTCAGTATCACTTCAAATTGAGCTCCTCAACAATAACCTGTCGATGCGATGCAGCATAACTAAAGATATGTTCTGGCGACTATCAAGCACAATTTCCTTCACATTTTTGTTTTCGTCTGTTGAAAATGACATTCGGAACGAGGCTTGTATTGCACGATCTCTCAGCTCTCCTTGAACGCTTTGTACCATTGCTGCAGGGTGCACCATCCAGACCTTCGATATGTGAACATTGAATAACTCTGCCATTTTTTAGACACGCTGAAATTGTAGCGCTCTAAGAGAGAGTGTGCCCATATGTGTCTTTTGGACGCCGATCTCAGGAGTTAATTGTGAGTGAAACGACTTTACGAAACATTATGAATCTGGATCTTTATCTCTTCGCGAACAAAGTGCAACTTACTCAAAGATTGTTGCCAGCTGACAAGCCGCGTCGCTTGCAATATGGAAATACTGTCGCAAGAATGATCGATGATTTTTAGGACAAAATTTTGATGACGTACGAAGCTCTTTTTACACTCACTGGCTGATTCAATAAACAAAACTGTCGAATTTTGTGACAAGAGAGCCCACACGTCATTTACGAAACACCACTGCACTTCAAAGGCACTGTTTTGGGTCGGAGTGTGCTAAAAAAATAGCATCGGACCGTCGACAGTACACGCAATCGTTGGCACCGCAGCCGCTACGATGCAGTTCCCGAGATACGTTGTGTCGAAAAATGGTGATTTTGACTGGTACTCCTCGTTCTTCAGATTTAACTTCGCCAGGCTTCTTTCTGTGGAGTTATTTAAAAAGTAAAGATTATGCCAGCAAGCCGAAGTCTATTGACAATCATAAAGTTAACATACGAGCCGAAATACTGACCAATGTTATGCAGAATGCCCGAAAAACAGTGGAATGGAGGCGGTCATTTAATGGACATTGTATTTGAAAACTTATTTGAAATAAATGCTGAAGAATATCCTAAATAAATCTTGCTCATTTCATGAAATCGGCTGAAAAATGTCAGAGTTACTAAATTTTGAAATACCGAAGATGGCGCACCCCTTATATATAAAGGTCAAAGAAAAAAATATCAACTGGAAAAATGGGTGGTCCCGTGCCTCCATACGAGTGCGCTAGTATAATATGAAAACAGTAGATATTCGATATGTCTCTCATTTGAGGTTGAAGGATGAGATTTCTTATTTAAATATGTACGTATATGAACGGTATGTGTAGAAATAAGTTCCACTGGAATAAAGTAAATTGCCACGCCGCATTTAGTACTGAAATTCAATTGTAGAACAAGTTTCGAAATATAAGTTTAGCTATTTCATAAAATTTGCATAAAAATACTCCAAATGCCGAACTCTCAATCCCAACAATTCAAATGTAAACTAAAAATCTTTCGTCACAAAATTGATATCAATAATTTTGTTAGTTCCGTGCAGATAGGCTTCGTCACTAGCTTTTTACTTGAAATCCTTCGTCAAACTTTACAACAAAGCTGTAAAAATTAATAACACAATTTAGCAACACATATCACAACTTAACTCAAATTATGTTTTTCTCACCGCTAATAAACTCGCACTTGACCCAAAATAAAAACAAAAAAACCAAACTAAACTAAACAACTGTCAGATTTGTTTGCAACCCCAAAGGACATGCGGCAGGTAATTTGTGCTAACAACTGCCATTTGCTGCACATCGAGGTTTAGGTTACACGCGCAAACAGACTAATATTTGCTTTAAGCAGCGCGAATTCCAATTCCAAAAGCTATATTAAACCGTATTTACTTAATATTAGCTACTACTACTACTATTACTACTGCTGCTCTACAAAACAAAAGAAACGCAACCTTAGGGAATTTTATGTGCAAGGACACGTACATAGATGGCGTGAAGTTTGTCCATGTATAGTTGATTATAGCTGAAAGATAAGCGCGCGCAACAACTGCTTCATATACAGAGTTTAAGTAGATACTAGTTTTACCCTCTCCCCACTTTTCTGTCTAAAATTAGCGACTCTGAAGAAATTGCAAAATTTATTAGACCCCTGGGCGTGCGTTGTACATGTATTTCTAATCCTCCACACTGCCATGGTCTGTTGCCCTTGTAGAAAAGTGTATTAATAAAATTGTCGGTTTGAACCATCCGTGCTCTACTTTCACTACGAATATGTTTCCTGTACATATCCTGTGGCTATATGCTCGTTATAAACTGTTAAGCTTATGCGTTGTGTATCTGGGAATTGGGTTTGCTGCATTGCTACTTTCTATACTGTTTATATATCCTTTGTATCTACATTTTTATTATTTGTATTAATTGGCAGCTGGTTTACGCTGGCGTTTTACAGCTTTCGGAAAGCTTCTAGTGAGTGAGTTTACTTTATGACTGTTCTGGGTTGTCTCTGTGGTTTTTATGATTTAATAGTAAATTAATAGAAAAAAAAACGCAACTTTACAACAAGCGAAAGTAAAGAAAGTCAACATTTATTAACTGGCACATAAAGAGCTTAGCACTAAAATCGATAAAGCAAAGAATTAAAGCGTGTAATACATTTCAGATACGAGGGTTGCGTTATATATTGTGCGCCTAGTACTGAAAAATTGTTAATTTGAAAAATTGGCTTCATTGTTTTACAAAATATGCTCCATAAAGAACAATACAGTTTTGCATGCGTTTAACCAACTTCCACAGTCCTTTTACCGCTCAGTAGTGGGTACATCCAAAACGATTTGTTTAAGTATTTCAATAGGGGAACAAAAAGATGTCATTGGGTTCCAAGCCAGTGGTGTAATGCTGGTGATTTACCAAGATGTCTCAATCCCACGGCTCTCGTTGCTCTGAGTGCTCAAACCGTTACTTTTGCATGCTTCCAATTTTCGACAAGACAAGAGCAACAACTTTCGGCACAGCCGAAAACGAAACAACAACCACACACCATTTTGGAACCGTCATAAAAGTGTTCATTTTGCTATGATTTATGACTTCTGCCGCGCCTTGTACACTGAGTAAGAAAGCGAAGTAGGTTTTGATGTGTTACAATTTTTACTAAGTGATTGCATTTAAATGGTTTCAATAACTTTTTTTAGTGTTGAATTTTTTTTACTTTAATAAATCAAACAACAACAATACAGCGAAGGCTCGATTTTCTTCGACACGCATAGAATCATAAAAGTGTTCATTTTGCTTAGATTTATGACTTCAAAAACTCTGTTTGTTGTAGATGTTGTTGTACTGCTCCCGATTCAAAATTTCGTGGCCACCGCTGCACTAAACGATAATGCAATATACTACTCACGCACAGCATCTATTGTTTCTGGCACAACAACCGTTTTTGAACGACCTTCATGATATTCTAAGTCACTATAAACAACAGAAATAGTGCACGTACATTAAAACGTTCTGCGTACGTTTATGCTAAAAAACTTTCCAATGGAAATGACAGCACATAACACCCTGGTATTAAATATACTTGTAAATAGTAGTTGATATTGTAATACAATTTCTTTATTTCTCATAGAATAACTTAAACTTTGCGTTGACAAACCAGAAGTCAATTCAACTGAAATCAAGTACTTGCTTATAATTGATAGACCTATTTATATACTCAGCTATTACAGCATTTACTAACAAGATTTCGCTTATTTACTGATTTGCTCTACTTGCCTTGTTAGCTTATTGAGGCTATATATTTATCTAGTGCTTCATTTGATGACAAACTTTGCTTTCTATGTATCTTGTATATATCCAGCCTGCGTCTGTCTTTATGGCTTGGCTTGTAGTTAATCGTTAACATTTTATGTCTTTGCGAAATCTAATTAAGCGCTCAGTATATACTTAATAAAATAGTTGCGCATATAAAAGTTCTAATAAACAACTTATGTGCAAGATTAGAAGATGCTTGAATTTAAGTGGATCGAGTTTGCATGACTTTTAGTGTACAAGAATGCTTACAATATGCTGAAATTCTCTAAATTAAGAGACATACTAATATACGACATGTATTGGCAATTTAATTTTCATTAAGTGTGCAAGTAAATCAATATCAGTCCCTTTTATCGCTTTGTGTAAACAGTGCACTTGTATAGATAGGTATGTCGTTATGACGACAACATAATTTTCAATATTGATGCTACAAGAAAATATCTAGCAGTTATGTTAAGCTTTGCACACATAATTAATTTGCAAACAAATAACTTTATATCTGTAAGCCTATATTCCATGTCGAAGATGCTTTTAATAATATCTTCCGTGAAAAGATCATTGGGTCTTTGATAGATTTGGGGGTATAACATTCACTTGAACAGTTTACTCGCCCGATTGAAAAATAGGTAAAAGTCATGAAATGGAAAGAGTTTAAGGTAATCGCCTACACAGACGACTTACGACGACTCACTATAAACGAAAAATTTTCCCAATTCCCATGAATCTTAGTGGAAAGGATCTAGCGAAACTATCTTCATGGGCAACTTCCTGTGGCTTGGGGTTTAATCCGACAATAACGAAGCTTGTACCATTCCCAACGAGTTACAGAATTCGAAAACTATTGCCTTCTAACCTGGATGACTCCGTCTTACCTTTCATAAAACAGCCAAATTTTTTTGGCAAAAAGAAAGCAACCGATGCTCTATTTGCATGAAAAAAACACTATCGGTGATAGGTATAAATTGTTTATTGGATTTATACAGTGTGAGGCCTATGTTACTCTATGCAGTGCTAGTCTGGTGGCCAGCGCTGAAGAAAATATGCATCAGAATCAGAAAGTTATGGACAGAATCTAAAGAAGCGCGGAATTATGTATTAGCACTTACTTTGTCTACCGCTCCTTCGAATGTACTAAATACAATTCTGCAATAGCTTCCGACTTCGACTTACAAGGTAAATAATTCGCCCTAACATCCGCCCTTAGACTATGAGAAGCCTTAACGCAATCAATACCTACAAGGATCAATATCTAAATATCGCTCATTATTTATCTTGAACAGAAATTTCGGGTCTTGATCAGCATCGAAGCTCAGTCGATTTACCCATGACCGATAACTGATGTCATGAACTCAGGATTATCCCATTCTTTCTTATTTTTATACCCTTCACACATATTTTTTTACAAGGTAAATAATTCGCCCTAACATCCGCTCTTAGACTATGAGAAGCCTTAACGCAATCAATATCTACAAGGATCAATATCTAAATATCGCTCATTATTTATCTTGAACAGAAATTTCGGGTCTTGATCAGCATCGAAGCTCAGCCGATTTACCCATGACCGATAACTGATGTCATGAACTCAGGATTATCCCATTCTTTCTTATTTTTATACCCTTCACACATATTTTTTTTTTTTTGGTTACTGTTTGCTGTAGACTTTCCTTTACGCATATTTGTTGCTCATTTGTTTCTCGATATTTAACTTCCCTTAAATAAAAATACATCGCAATTTTCTTAGTGTCGACATCCACGAGTATGCAATTCACAATGTTTATATCAGTTTCAAGTAAACCTTGTACCGCATTTAAGCTAATTCTGCGTGAAGCAAACCACTTGCGTAAGGGCTTTGTGTTGAGTGTAGTATAAAAGCGGTAAATGCAAAATACTGATGCATACTTTGCGGCGCAAGCGAATGGAAAAATATGAAATGCCTAAATACGCTTACAATTTATGGCAATTTGCATAGCGGCCAGAACAATGCAATGCTGTAGTTTAAAGTAAAGCATGCAGCACCAGCAGCAGCAATATTTCAAATACGCTACACACACACACACACACACACACAAGCACATCTAATGCGTGTCCTTAAAATACGCTTCGTTTCTCGTAGCTTTTGTTTTAAGCGCGTTCATTTGCCACCATACACACGATTCGTTTCGTTTCCCTTGTTGTTTGTTGGGCATTGTTTTGACTTGGCAAGGATATCGCCTACACATACACACACACGAGCGCAAGCATTTGCACTATCAATTACAAAGTTATAACACAAGGTTGCATGTCCTGCTTAAAGCGCCAGTTATCCTTTTTACCTTTCTCACGTCATACATAGACACTGTCGCTCATCGGAATAGCTTCAACATGTTTTTTCGTTTATAAATCTGGCTGACAATTTTAGTATAGTAACGAAAGGATGGACCTTTAAAATTCCGTTTGGTGTAGTGCACTTTAGGCTGGGAATGCTTTTGGTCGATTGTGTAGAAGATTAAACGGTGGAGTGGCTCAAACTTCATGCCCCTCAAACTTCATGTTGGGCCCACCACTCTCGGCAGTCAAAGGTGATGGCATCCCTACTTCAGAAGGCACCAAGCAAAGACGGCAAACAAAGGGGTAATCACGCAATTGTGGAAAGTCATTTAATTGCGCTAAGAAGGCAATGGACAGCTATGGTAGTAGTTGGGATCGACGAAAAGTCGAAAACCGCTATCATCAGTTACATATCGAAGTTGCGATTCCGGTTTGGAGTAATCCCGGTGCACCTGTAGAAGACAGAAAAAAAGAAGATAGTAGAAAATGTGGTGAAAATGTGGGGAAAAGATTGTTGGTGAAGAGGGCAGGCTCAAAACACCCATTGTGCGAAGGTTCGGACTTTTCTTCCAGCAGGATGTGAACCAGTAGCCAGAATTAGATTGCAGCTATCAGGCGGCCACTTTGTCATTCAAGAACCACTGAAAATGTTAGATCCTAGGAAAGTACTAAGATTTATTCAGCAGATTGGACTGAAGAGAGACATCTAAGCATGAAGAACAAACAATAGATCTTTTAGGTCGCCAGTGTACAATCCCCTAAATAATACACAAACAAATATTTTTCTACATTCACCACTTTTTAAGTGAGAACACCCATAATATTATTAATTTCACAATTTATTGAAATAATACCACTTCAAAAATAAAAAATAGTGTGGATTCCTATTTAGATGAGCGGCATTGTACACTTGAGCCATTCATTTGAAAATGTGTTTGTAAATGTACGAGTATATCCTTTTCTTTTGCTTTTCGCTTGCCCATGGTAGTAAAAAAGGCTAAGTAATGCCTGCAATTTGCTTAGAACCGCACTTTAACAAGAATATATGCATGTATTCTACTACTCTACGACTCTTTCCTGTATACATCTACTTACATATGTGCGGTTTTCAGTTTGCCTGTCTGCATTGCCTTGGTTTGAAAATATTTCTTGTATTTTTACTATTTTGAACATAATTCGGCAGCAAATTGTTGAGTTTATGTCTAGCAGGATACTCTATTCATACACATACGTATTACGTACTTATATATATATATATATATATATATATATATATATATATATATATATATATATATATATATATATATATATATATATATATATATATATATATATATATATATATATATATATATATATATATATATATATATATATATATATATATAAAATAAACGACCATACACACTTGTATAACGCCAACTCCTGTCTAGTTTCTATTGTCAGTTGCCTGAATTTATGTTGCTATTCCAGATCTTTGTGTCTTTGGGTCGAAGTGTAGAACAGCTGCCCTGGCCGGTCCTGGCCTGGCCTGGCCTGGTCTGGTCTAACCAATTGCAATGGTGCGCAGGATAATTGCTGCTTTTCTCTATGGTACACTACTGCAACGTATATGACTATTGAATGTATGGCTCCATGTTAGAGTACTTGCTTTCTTTCCGAGTATATGCTTTCTAAATGTCTGCCTTTCCTTGTTGTTGGCGCATTTAAAAAAATGCTACTCTTGTCTATGTTTGTAGTTTAAAAAAAAAGTCTTTGTTGCAATAAGCTCTTAATTCATGCAAAAAGCGTTCAACTTAAGCAGATTCAGTTTTTCCGAGTGAAGTATAATTTTTATATACATATATGCTTGTATAGAAGTACGTTTATGGATACTAAGACAATTCGATAGTTTTGTAGTTACGTTTTGTAAGAGGCATGTGAAAGGGCTGGCGGCAATCAAATTGGAATTATTGTGTTACATGGATTTAGGAATTTTTGAGCTTAGCCTATCTAATTGTTTTTCTGTTCTAGTTGAAGTTACTGTACAAATTTAAAAAGCAGTTGTTACAGAAAATCCGTGTTAATCTTTGAGATAAGTGGGTACTAAACAAATTTTAAAAACAACAAATACGATATTATTTTATTTATTTAAATACTGTATTTCTGATCTAGAAAATCGATGCGCACTCGTCTATCTCACGTTATATCACATTTTGCTCTTGCTTTATCAGTTCGCTGAAAGCATCGATGTTCTCTGGCATAAAACCCGATTTTCGAAGACCTTCACGAAATTCGTCTTGGAGAGATCGTCGACCACGACTTAACTCTTTGTACCAATTTTTTAACTTGCTTAAGGATGGTGCTTGATCGCCGTAAAAAGAATTTAGTTCATCGAAGCTTTTCTGCCTTGAAGTCCGAGTTGTTCTTTTCAAGCCATACTAAACAATACAAATATTGCTCGTATATCAAAACGTTCTGAGTACGTTTATGTCAAACTTTCCAATGGAAACATCAGGTGAACAGGGCAACACTTAGTGTTGCACATTTCGTTTAATTCATATTAAAAACAATGAATTTTGTTTAGAATACCAGATTATTTAAGTTTCGAAAGGAGATAAGCACCTTAGTTAAGTTTTGTCCGACGAACTTATTGGTTATTCAGTTCTCTTGTCATTTAGTTTATATATTCGGTCATTTAGTTCATCTAGTTCACCATTAATTCGATTTTCTAGTTCGGAAACTGAATTCTTCTAAGCCGCCCTTTACGCTAAAAATATCGATTTTGATATAAACAAGAAAGAACGGTGCTTTCGAGTGTGTTGCTTGGAGCTATCTATTTGCAGTTTTCAATTATTTTTACATCAATTATTAGTTACATCAAGCGGTTGATAGAGAATGCAAGGCAGTTGTATACAAAGTTTTATGGGTGATACTGCATGTCAAATACAATACATAAGTTCTCGTGCATGGCTGTGAAATAATCATTTGCCCTGCCAATTGATTTCCTCTCAATTGAGGCTTTAGAAGGAGAGCACAAAGAATGTCGAAAAATTATATTATAGCATACACGAAAATGTTCCTGAATGGACGCAATGAGAGTTTTAATGAATTCTTTAATTTTAAATAGGGCCACCCCAAAAAATGTACCATCTACAAGATGACAACATATCGAATTTGAAGTTGATATTGACGTTTTTCATACAAATGCATAAAAGTGAGTTGTGGGCTAGTATGGCAGTACCTCAAAAAGTAGGCGAGAAACGCCCATACATATACGAAAGGCCTGTCCACTAAATCGCATTTCAATCTAATATTGACTTAAACAAAGAAATTTTTCATACAAAAACACAAAAGTGGCTAGTGGGTTTGTATGGGTGCTACCCCAAAAAGCGGGCGGGTTCCATCCATAAAGTATATTTGAAGCGACCGTCTACTAGAAGCCATCATATCAATTATTAAGTTGATATTGACTACAATAAAAAAGTTTTTCATGCCAAAAGTCAAAAGTGGAAGGAGGGTTTATATGGGAGCTACCCAAAAAGTGGGCGTGGCGGGTTAATTTTGATATTTTATTAAACTGAAATAAAAAGAATTATACGCAACAACATCCAGACAGACAGACAGACAGACAGATGGGCATGGCTCCATCAACTCTTCCCGTCGAGCTGATCAAGAATATATATATATATATATATATATATATATATATATATATATATATATATATATATATATATATATATATATATATATATATATATATATATATATATATATATATATATATATATATATATATATATATATATATATATATATATATATATATATATATATATATATATATATATATATATATATATATATATATATATATATATATATATATATATATATATATATATATATATATATATATATATATATATATATATATATATATATATATATATATATATATATATATATATATATATATATATATATATATATATATATATATATATATATATATATATATATATATATATATATATATATTGTAGGATCTACTATGCCTGCTTTAATGCGTTAAAAACTTTCAAACAAACTGATAATACTATTTCACACTATGTGTGATCTAGAAAATCGATGCGCACTCGTCTATCTCACGTTATATCACATTTTGCTCTTGCTTTATCAGTTCGCTGAAAGCATCGATGTTCTCTGGCATAAAACCCGATTTTCGAAGACCTTCACGAAATTCGTCTTGGAGAGATCGTCGACCACGACTTAACTCTTTGTACCAATTTTTTAACTTGCTTAAGGATGGTGCTTGATCGCCGTAAAAAGAATTTAGTTCATCGAAGCTTTTCTGCCTTGAAGTCCGAGTTGTTCTTTTCAAGCCATACTAAACAATACAAATATTGCTCGTATATCAAAACGTTCTGAGTACGTTTATGTCAAACTTTCCAATGGAAACATCAGGTGAACAGGGCAACACTTAGTGTTGCACATTTCGTTTAATTCATATTAAAAACAATGAATTTTGTTTAGAATACCAGATTATTTAAGTTTCGAAAGGAGATAAGCACCTTAGTTAAGTTTTGTCCGACGAACTTATTGGTTATTCAGTTCTCTTGTCATTTAGTTTATATATTCGGTCATTTAGTTCATCTAGTTCACCATTAATTCGATTTTCTAGTTCGGAAACTGAATTCTTCTAAGCCGCCCTTTACGCTAAAAATATCGATTTTGATATAAACAAGAAAGAACGGTGCTTTCGAGTGTGTTGCTTGGAGCTATCTATTTGCAGTTTTCAATTATTTTTACATCAATTATTAGTTACATCAAGCGGTTGATAGAGAATGCAAGGCAGTTGTATACAAAGTTTTATGGGTGATACTGCATGTCAAATACAATACATAAGTTCTCGTGCATGGCTGTGAAATAATCATTTGCCCTGCCAATTGATTTCCTCTCAATTGAGGCTTTAGAAGGAGAGCACAAAGAATGTCGAAAAATTATATTATAGCATACACGAAAATGTTCCTGAATGGACGCAATGAGAGTTTTAATGAATTCTTTAATTTTAAATAGGGCCACCCCAAAAAATGTACCATCTACAAGATGACAACATATCGAATTTGAAGTTGATATTGACGTTTTTCATACAAATGCATAAAAGTGAGTTGTGGGCTAGTATGGCAGTACCTCAAAAAGTAGGCGAGAAACGCCCATACATATACGAAAGGCCTGTCCACTAAATCGCATTTCAATCTAATATTGACTTAAACAAAGAAATTTTTCATACAAAAACACAAAAGTGGCTAGTGGGTTTGTATGGGTGCTACCCCAAAAAGCGGGCGGGTTCCATCCATAAAGTATATTTGAAGCGACCGTCTACTAGAAGCCATCATATCAATTATTAAGTTGATATTGACTACAATAAAAAAGTTTTTCATGCCAAAAGTCAAAAGTGGAAGGAGGGTTTATATGGGAGCTACCCAAAAAGTGGGCGTGGCGGGTTAATTTTGATATTTTATTAAACTGAAATAAAAAGAATTATACGCAACAACATCCAGACAGACAGACAGACAGACAGACAGATGGGCATGGCTCCATCAACTCTTCCCGTCGAGCTGATCAAGAATATATATATATATATATATATATATATATATATATATATATATATATATATATATATATATATATATATATATATATATATATATATATATATATATATATATATATATATATATATATATATATATATATATATATATATATATATATATATATATATATATATATATATATATATATATATATTGTAGGATCTACTATGCCTGCTTTAATGCGTTAAAAACTTTCAAACAAACTGATAATACTATTTCACACTATGTGTGAATGCAATTAAAAAAAGACATCAATTCGAAGCATGATAAAAAAGTCCTTTGGACAAACAATAGTGCCAATTGAGTTTTTGAAACCAAAATTGCCAAAGTCGTACAAAAATTTTCCTTTGAATTACTCGAAACGTCATTTCAAAAACAATAAAGACATGCTTGGGCAAATCGGCAGTCCTGCTCTCAACAAATTTATTTTTAGACCAAGTTTGCTACGATGAATCATAGTTATATCGGTTGCCCAATTTATTTCTTCTTCATAAAACCCAATGACGTTTTCTGTTTGATTTGCTTATCAAACAGTTACAGATTAAGTATACAGAAGATCTTTTCTACATAACAAGTCATAAAATATAATAAAAACACTTAAACCAGCCTTTTTTTGTTGCAACATTTTAAGTTCTTATCTAATTTTGCTACGTAAACTTTCTTTTAAATATAAAATGCATAAGACTATATTGAATATTTAAACAAAGAAGACTTAGTAGAATTCTTTTCAATTTTAAATTTAAACAGAGCTTATGGCTGTTCCTCACATAACAACAAAAATGAGTACAAAGTAAACAAGAATCTCAATTGTTGCATTTAAAATTGAAATATTGACAAAGTAGCAGAAGAAGATTGAATTATGAATTATGTATTCAACATTTGTTAGTTTTTACGCTTTTCTAGACAAATTGATTTTAAAATATTTACAAAACAGCAACAACGCAAAAAATTTACTTTTATCACAATATTAATATTTTTTTTCTTTTTATTCACAAAAATTTTAAATTGCCAGCAAGGACAGAAAGAAGCCAAGTTACGCCACTTTTGCATCGGGTACATTTCACACAATGACAGAATGCAATGCAAATCGAATTTGTAGCTTTCGATGTTGTCGCCTGTGTTAAAAGTAAAAATAATGCTTATACAATAATAAAATTTGTGAAATCAAATCATGATTGTGTCAACAACTCGTAGAACAGCAATAACAACTAGTTTAAGTGCAATAAAAGGAGCTCCAGTAGTGGAATGAGTAGCAGTTGAAATGCTGCTTGTTTAACAGCTGCGACGTGCTGTAGACACTACATGGAGATGCGGCAGTTTGTGTATGAATAGTGTGAATGGCATGACTGTAAAAAGTACTGCAGAAATAGTCGCTACACTGTATATATATACATAAGTAAAACGTCTGCACAGATGTAAATGGCAAACTATTTGCTGCTCCAATTTGACTTACACTATATTTGTACAGTAGAAAAGGGTTCATTAGTTTAGCGAAAAGTTTGTATAACGAAATTTTGAAGGACACGGGAACTTCGCACATCATTATTATTAGTTGGTAGTCGGCACTGCAACCAAACTATGTGCTGGGCTGACCAACATCCAACAACATTTTAGTTCAATACAAAAATACTTTTTTTTTGCCAACCTACAACATATCATTGAGTCCTGTCTCTCTAATAAAGGCCATTAAATTCCTTTCTCTAAGCTGTTACTGTCACAAATATTTGAACCTCGTATTAACCAAGACTGTGTAATCTTCCGAAATATGTTCCGGAGACTTATCGTCCTCCAGATAGAATCTATAAGTTGTGTTACTTTCAATACCTATTTTAAATAGTTTTGAGAATGATATGTCCAGTTTTTCCGTAGCCCAATGTAGGCCTTCGCTCATTTCTTGCTAACAATTTCTTACCTTGTTTAATATTCTCATTGTTTCTCCACAATTAATCATTTTAACAAGGATTCTAAACGTGCCTATGCCCAGATCGCAAAATGGTTCTGGGCGAATAAGCGGACTGTCTGCGCCTTTCTAGATAATTTGTGCTTCTCGTTAGCTGATACATCCGCATGACCGGGTTTCTAGTATAACGTTATTAAGTAGCTTTACTGTCGGAGAATATTGCGATATTTTGGTTATTACAACCTATGCTTATGTTGAAGTGGGCACATCTTTCTATGGCACAGATTTCTGCCTGAATGATATGCATGGTCCGAAGACCCCAACAGATGTTTCTTCATCCGTGTACCAGTTTATTGCTCCGCTTTAATATTATTGTTGAGGTTTATGTTCCTGCATCTTTTCTTCTCGCTGACTTCTATGTTAAACCTTTTGAGGTTATCGCTAGGGTACAGTAATACTGGGTGCTTAGCTGTCAATAAGTTTCTTTTCCTACTGCTCACGCTACTATGATTTCATACAACCATAAAATATATAGAACTAGTATTATTTTTTATTGTTTAAATCTATTCAGTCATTATGCCACGAATAAATTACACTGTTGCATGCTATTTTGCATCTCATTCACAGTTACCAAACACAATACATCGTAGTCGTTATAACCAGTATCATCATCACCGTCGTTGTCATCGTTGAATTCTATTCAGTCATTATGCTAAGAAAGAACTATTGCATGCTTTTAGGATATACTGCAATTTAATATGTAGTTATACGAATGTCGCATAAAGTATGTCAAAGTTTCGGTTCCAATATACTATATTTACAAATATATACGTATGTATCCCATCCACATTTCTCTTAATTCTATACAACACTATACAACATAGTGTTGACATTGAAATTTGAAAACGTAAGCTACCTATGTTCATATGTATGCTTATACGTATATACATAGTGTATTCGCGTCAAGTGAAAAGTATTATCACATACTCACGTACATAAGTCTCAGCGAAGACTTTTAGCTTACCTAACGCGATTTTCAGCTTGCAACACTTTGTTGATTTAATTCAGAGTACATTTTATTTGTTTGTTTGTACCACATGCTTCACAAGAAGTCATGCAACAACATAGAAGCTAAATAAAAATAAAAAAAAATAGAAAGAAAATGGCGGCAGCTGGCAACAACAGTAACTCCAAAAGGCAACAAAGATGTCTGCCCTTAAACACTAAAACCAACATCAACGACTTTGTTGTTGTTGTTGCATTTCTTCAGTTACCGCCATTTTGTAAGTATGTATGTAGTCTATTATAGACTTAATCTTTGTAGTACGCCTACAATGCTGCAACAGTTTATTATTGTAGCAGCACATGCAACAAACTCAGCAGCAACTTAAATTGTAACCACTTTTTACTACTTTCGCTAGCATACTTTTGGGCGTGTTCAAAAGTTGCTTTTTAAGTGATTTATGCATATTGCTCTGAGTTTTTACGCCGTTGGATATCAAAATTGCACTTACACACAATTGTTCAGTAGTTACCACATAAACTACACTGTGTACTTATGTATATAGTAATTTTTTATTACTTTCGCTCAGATTGTCTTGTTTTCATATTTTAAACAACGAATTTTTTTTTTTTTTATGCCTGCATATCTTTACTTTTATTAATTTTCCAACAAGCGATTTCATTTTTATATGAATTCATTGCAAAAAACTAAGGAGCGGGAAATGTTTCTTCATTGGTTCAGAATTACAGGCTGTGAAAGCGTAACTGTTTTGTGTACGAGGTTTGCTTATAAAGATTTTACAAAATATTTTGATAAGACAATCTCTTATGATTTTCTCTCAAAGGGTCTACGTTTCATTCCAACTTTTCTGACACATATCAAAAGAGATAAAAACTGTGTTTGGTAGCATATGCTTTTCAAATGGAAGAAAAGAACCCAGGATTTTAGTGTTATAGCATAGCGTCTTTCAATTGAACTATACTTTCTTAAACTCAGACAACTGTTCGCATATGATAGGAATATAAAAATTCTTGCATCTTAAATTGTTTCAATTAATTATTTCCAAGTTCCTTTAATAATAGAGTAATCGATTACTGAGCGTGATTTACTGCTCGTGTAGGTCATAAGTATCGTCAACTGTTCTTCCATTTAAAGCGAAGTATGCTAAGTATTTGTGGTATAACGGTATTTAAGATATCAGTGGACCACGACAACGATAAGTGCATCACAACATGTTCCCTAACTTCATTTCTTCATATATATATTCATATTTTTTGCACAAACCTCGTACTTGATGCCCTTGAGTAAAGAAAAGGAAAAGTGGAGTGCACGCACTCATCACACATTTATGCCTATTCGTCGCACACGACCCAACATTCTTAATGAAATTGTAATAAAAATGTTTCCTCTCAGCATTTACAAATTTATGTCCTTGTATCTGTAGAGATGTAAGTTTGTATGTGTTCATATCTTTGTGCTGCCGCTTATTTTAAGGAAGCTTCTTTAACTGTCTTTAAATTGGGTATATATGCCACTTTATGTGTCTACATAGATATAGATATATATATTTATATATACCTATACGTATACGATATAAGTATCTGTTCCTTCAATTGCTCGTTCTTTCAGTGCTTTTTTGTCTGCCTGCCGGAATATACGATAAGTATAATACGTCTGTCTTGCACTGTGTATATTTGCTCACGTTTCCAGACATTAAGTCGCTTTCATTCTCTTGTCTGTGTTTATTTTAGCGTGCATAAATTCAAAGTTTTTCGTATGTTATACGATTTGAGTTTTCCGTTTTCGCACATTTTTAAATTGATTTTTCCGGCATTTTAATTTTTTTATTACTTCAAGTAAATTTAACAAATTGTTTCAGAATTACATGTGAGAGTTAATAAATGAGATAATAAATTTTAAGTAGCTGCTATTTTAAAGTGTGCTATTGAGAATTTAACTTATATGTAATAAAATTAAACTTTGGCTTTATATACAAATTGTACAGAGAAAAGCTATATTTAACTTTACAGCTGAAAAGGCTTACAATTGTCTTTTAATTGATTTTACACGTTGCTAGCGTACCCGGCGTGCTTTGCTACGCCTATATAGTTTTTCTCTTGTATATCATTGCAGTCTTCATTTTTGGTAAGAGAAAATAATCGCACGGTGATAGATCAGGCGAATACGGAGGGTGATCGATGAGACGAATCCGTTTTTTCATCAAAAATTCATTAACTTCTTTGGTCTTGTGAAGTGTTGCATTATCATGCAATAAAAACAGCTGCTTTCCTTTGGAATATTTGGGCCTTACACATAGAACTCTCAACCACAAACGACATAAAACATGTAAATAATATTCTCCATTGACAGTTTGAACTTCTGGAACAAATTCCTTGTGAACAATAAATACCCTTGGAATCATAGAAATTTATCAACATTGTCTTGATTCTTGACTTCTGACAACGCAATTTTTTAGATTTTGGCTCGTCTTTTGACTTCCATTCATATCATATTTCAAATACCATGTTTCATCACCAGCTATGATCGAATCAAAAAAATCTGGATCGTTTATAAACTTGTTTCGTAAGCCACAGCAAATTTTTTACCGAGTTTAAAACAAAATTTAATATTTGCTCTTTTGTTTTTACGATATAACTACAAAACCTGCTATTATTAACACGTGTGCCATTTTGTAAACTGTAAGCATGAACTTAGCTACTTTCGAAAGAAGAAAAAAGTACCTTTCTAACACTGCCAACATTTATTAGATGGCGCTACGTGTTCTATGATTTAAATTAAAAGTTCGGTTAATTTTAGATCTTACCTTGTATGTAAAACTTACTAGAAAAAGATTATCTTGTAAAGTGGGTGATGCTATGCCCGCAATTTAAGAGAAATAAGAGGGAACTAGCTACTATGACATCGTATCTATTAATAGCTTTTTTATATGTGCCATTTTTTTCCGGAAATTTCAATGAAAATATGTTATAACTGTAGTTTGGTGAAAAACGAATATATTTAATGTTTTTTTTTTTTGTCACTGTCACAGCATGAAACAGAACATGTCACCGTAAACGAGTACGTCTGGTCACTCTACCATTGGTCGTCTTAATCTGTTTCTTTAATTCAACTAAACACCATCTGCCACTTCCAACTCACAGCCATAGCGCCATGACATTTGTATCCATTGAACAGACTGCTCATAAAAGTTTCTATTGATTTTAATGTGTACGTTTCTTTTTTTTCACATATTTCCACAAAGCAACTGGCGCCACTTGGCGCCAAGTACAGCCAGCTCAGCACAACTCCATACCGCATTTGTATCTCATATGTTTCGGTCTGTTTCTCATTAGCAAGTTGAACAGATTTTTGCATTTTATGTATTTCCATTCATGCATTCATTCTAACATTTATGCATTAAACAAAACAATATGCATGCAGATACTACTCGTAAATTGTACACAGGCAAAGTGCTTGTTGTCTGAATCATTGCAATTTGTTACTAGTATGTATTTTATTTTATTTAAGATACTATTTTTTCTGCACACATGTGTTCCAACTACAACAAAATGTGAATGGGTTTCAAATTGAAATATTTGCATAAGTTCAACTTTTCGTATTATGATTTTTATCTCAGATACAATTCAATGAACCAACGTTTGCATTGAATTGGAACTATGCTATGAAGATTAAGCTGTGAGATTGTTTTCAGTAGAATATAAAATTTGAAATTTTGATTTTTATCATATTTATACGATATATTGCGTACATCCAATTAGAATGCAATTGCTTCTGAAATGCACTTGTAAATATAGAATTTTAATTTTACTTATTCGTTGCAAATTTAGAACACAAATTAAAATTCGAGCTACGTATCTGCTTTTAATTTCATTACAAATAGCTCTCATCAATTAAAGTCAAATTTACGAAATTCAATGTTCAAAAGTATGTAACACAGATTCAATCTGATAGACAAGTGGAAATATACACTGCAGTTGAATACAACAAAACTTATTACATATTGTAATTTGAAATTAGAAGACAGTGCTGCACATATGTGGTATATGTGTATTAACAAATTGCATCTAGTATCTACAGATTCCATTGATATAAAGTAACAACTTTTTTTGTAAATGGCAACAGTGGTGTAGAATTCGATTCGCCAATTTGTATTGTACATAAGCACCCACATTGTACGTGTCATATAGCCCATTTAATTCTGTTTATTCTATACGAGTATTCGGAACAATGAATAGGGTTATATGTGTGAGACGCTTTTGATATACGATATTTTAAAACCATTCATGAAAATTTGGCTTTAGTCCAAATAAGCAGACGAACATAAATGTATATGTTTACTAGCTGGTTTCTACCACAAAATAACGAAAAGATAAAGGGTCAAGATAAATTAGTAGACCCCTTTTGCTTTAGGAGTGTAGCAGCATACATCTTTACAGTTTTAGAATTAAAAAATTCTTATCTAAAAAGAACTCTACCGGCCAATGAAAGTCCCTTCAAAATTGGTTTATTACTCCGAGCCATTAATTTTTAGAGCGGCTATATTATATAGTAATTGGATCTGTATATACATATGTGGGATATTAAATTTAAATTGGCATAAGTTCCATCCACACGAAATTTGGTGGTCGAATATTAATTAACAACAAAAACGAAAATAGTTTTTCTTACTAAATCTCGAAAATGAAAGGTGGATTTGCCACATTCATTTTATACAATTTAAATTAATTAATAAATTAAATTTCATTCTTTGGAGTGCATTCTTCATTAGGCACCGCCTGGGATTATAGTACACAAGAAACTGTACGAGTTACATAAAAAGATAGTCATTTTTAGTGCGAAAAGCCAATAAAAGCCGAGATTTAAATTGACTACTGTATTAAAATGGCTCAATAATTTGTAAAATGTATTATATTGTTGGAAATTGTAATTGTAATTATTTTATTTTTTTAGTTTATCTCGCGAAGTGATAATCTGAAAGACGCCAATGTGCAGGTGGTAGTGTGAGATTCTCAGTCACCCAACTTAACATCCGCATTGAAAAATATTCATCAGCTAACTTAGCAGCTATGAAACATAGTTGAAAAACATTAGGAGAAGACAGATTGACGTGAAATCAAGTGGAACAAATAGTTAGTATAACTCATCTTTAAAAAATAGTCATCTGGTACAGTAGCGATGCCACAGCACACTGAAATTAAGCCGCTTTAGTCTTCTAAGGCAGGAATTTGTTGCTAACGACACAACCAAGCGATTGACGTGGGCTTTAAGGCGCTCATTGTAGCCGCTGCTGTGTCGGGTAATTTTCTCCTGTCTCTGGTGCCGTTGGAGTGTTGCATTACGTACATACCACGGCGCTCTAGTAATACTGCGGAGTGCGTCGTTGCAGGGCGCGGCAGTATACTATATTGGCAATCAGTATTTGCAGAAAGAAGCAACTATTGACCGGAAAAAAGTCAACTTATTTCTCAAACTAATTTTGCTCGACAATCTCAGCAGCCAGTTCTGCTGTCGCAGTTTAGTTACACAGGCAGTCATTGTCTTGCGACTGTACATGATGCACCATGTGAGCCACCGATCCAGGTCCATAAACAAATAGAGTGCACTGTTTACCTGAAGTATCGCTAGAGTTGCGCTAATACAAGTATGTACTCCATAAGTATCCATACTTTCCTCGAATCGGTGCTTTGGATCGATACTCATTCCCGATAAATATCGAAAATGCATGTTCAAATTCAATATCTACATAAAAGTACTCATCTATAAAATACAAATTTTGTACAGAGGAAGTAGTGAAACAAACACACATAACTTTTTCATGACTTCCTTTCCTCCACGTAACACTTTACCACATATTGTAGCATATTTTAGCAATGGCCTCATAAAAAAAAAACTGTGCAGTTTATAATAAAGTAGAATTTAACGTTTTTTTCAACTTTTCCATTAAAAGCGTTCATACTTACTCGTAGCATTGATTCTTTATGACGATATAAAGTATCAGCGCATCTCTAAGTATCGCCAGTATGTTTAGCGTATCATCAAAAATGAAAATCAAAATATCTTGCTGTGAGATTGATCAAATTCATATATATGGGTATATGATATTGTATACTCCTTAAAATAAAAACCCAATGCAAACGTTAATTTGTAATTGTATCGTCACAAAATTTATATCAAACTTTTTAAGAGTTGTTGGCAGTCTTCAACCTCGTCAAAAGGGTTGATTAGAAATAAGCAGAATAATCAAGGAATTCTATTTTCTTCCAAAACATTCTGAGCTTAGAAAAAGTAATTTTGATTGATTTTATCTTTTATCGAGAAAGACACACAAGTCCCAAAAATTCAACGGAAACAATTCGTACTACAACGATGCAGCTCAATGTATTGAAGAAATTTGCAGATACTTTCAGATAGAAGTGCATACAATTGAAATGCATTACATTGATTTACATACATACTCTGGTATAAGTACAATGTACAGTAATAAGTGCAGATAAATGCACATGGAGTAACAATTCAACCACTGCTGAAGCAAAGCGATAACAATGACGTCCAAGTGGCATCATTACTCAAGCAAATGGGGTCATCATCATCAACAGCAGCAGTGTCAATTGCAATCTATATGAGGCATACAGCATGCTGATCCAATAGTATTGTGGTACAACACGTACGCATCTTTTGGAAATTACATACATCACTAGTACTACAACTGATGTTGGTAAATGAAATGCAAAAATATTATCCACAGATCCACAGATGTGAAATGCTTCAGTAAAGACGTTGATTGAGAAAGTATTCTGTAAATAGCGCTCTATGTGAATGAATGCTGAAAACGATCTAATGACTGATTGTAGTTAGTTTCTTCCTCGAACTACAATGTGTGGCATTGCATTGAATTAAACACAAATAAACTGAAAAAATTGTATTGCTCTTTGACAAAACAAATGCATGAAGCTTTTTGTATTTACCAATCTCTGAGATATGCATAGGGATGCGCTGATAGCTGAAGGCATCGATATTTTTACTCATAACTAAATTTTGAATAGTAACGAAATTTTACGTGTACATAATGGCACAAAGCATCGATGCTACAAGTAAGTATTAGTACTTATTATGGAAAAGTTGTAAAGAAGTTGTACTCTACTTAATTATATTAAATATACCCAGAGCAGTTCATTATATCATTCACACATAGTGTGAAATGGTATAATCAGTTTGTCTGAAAGTTTGTAACGCATTAAAGGAGCCATCTCAGACCCCATAAAGTATATATATTCTTGATCAGACGAGACGAATCGATCTAGCTATGTCCGTCTGTCTGTATGTCCGTGTGTATGTTGTTGCGCATTTTTTGGGATCAATTTTTATGCTACCCAGTCGAAATTTTGCACGTACACTTATTTTTATTGCAGTTTAATAGAGTTTGAAGATTGACCCGCCACGCCCACTTTTTGGGGTAGCCCCTATACAAACTCACCACCCACTTTTGAATTTTTGTAAGAAAAACTTTTTTATTAAAGTCAATATTAGGTTGAAATGCAATATGGTGCCTTTTAAGAGACAGCCGTTTAACATAAATAGAGAATTGGGCGTGACCCACCCACTTTTTGAGGTAGCCCCCATACAAAGCCACCCTGCAATTTTGTGTTTTTAATGAAAAAATTCTTCATTCTTCAATATTAGCTTGAAATTTGATTTTGTGGATTTTAATGGACAACCGCTTCATATACATATACAAATGGGCGTGTCCCGCCCACTTTTTGAGGTAGTCCCATATAAACCCACAGTTCACTTTTATGCATTTGTATGGAAAACGTCAATATCAACTTGAAATTCGATGTGGCGGCATCTTACACATCTACTACATCGCTTCATACACATCTACTAGTGAGCGTGTAGGTAGCCCCATGGGGTAGCCCCTATTTTATTTATTTCTGAATCCATTATTATTCCATTGTAAAGTGTTACGATGTTAAGATGCGATTCAATTTGTTAACAATACCTACACTATCGATCATAATGGTTTGTTCTAACCTCAATGGACCATTAACAATAAATTGCTTTTCCCTTGAAAATTTCAATTGTTAGTATTTCTTTTTGTAACTATTTTATACGTGTTGTTTAGCCTTTGGATAAAATTACCGTTTCTATATTTGCACAAAATTTTTGGGTTGGAGGGGGGTCCACAAATATGTGTTAAAATGTTCAAATGGGGTAAGTAGATCAAATATAGCACAATATTGCGTTACATATAATACTTGAACAGCCCCTTGATGGCTAACTATGTTCGTATAGTCAAGCTTCAGCCGATTCCTGCATATATGTGACTGCGTAGCTTCGTTTCGTCACCTCGCTATGAGTACTTTTAGACAAATGCATAAAAGTGAACTGTGGGTTTATATGGGACTACCTCAAAAAGTGGGCGGGACACGCCCATTTGTATATGTATATGAAGCGGTTGTCCATTAAAATATCGAATTGGACCATCGATATTTATCTGAAATGAATATTGATCCAAAAAGTACTCGCTTAGAGAAAGAAAGTATCGATACGTATCGCGTACATACTTGTATCGGTGCATGCCCAGATATACATATGATTGATATCGCTACTACCAACTTTAAAATGCTCTTTTATGCTACCCAAATGATATTTTTCTCATATTCGTTTGTAAGTTGTACAATTTTATGCTTGAAAAACCAAACAAAATTAATATGTGCGCATACGTATCAAAGAGATATAAATCAAATCAGCAGGAATGAAAATATATGTGAATATTTTTCTCTCAAACTTCAATTTGTGCGTCGAATTGCGCACAACTTTGCAATACAAAAAAAAAAAAATAAAAATAAATGGAAGCTTATATATGTAACTTCAATAAAAGCAATAATCGTTGCACTTGTCAACATACTCGGCTATATAAAATGCATTGCATACTCGGTGCCATACAATGTACGCAAACAAATAAATGAATGAACGAATGGAGTATTTACAGTATGAAGTAAGCGATCGATTGGGTGTATGGAGCATGAGGCGAAGTTGGATCAAACTATGAAGGTTTTGCATGCATTGTTGAAGTTTATGCACCCACTTGAAGTTGGAATATAAGTTTTAAAGTAAAGTTAAAAAAATTCAGCAAAAATTTAACTAAATGTAGAAATATGTGTACACAGTTACTACTTCTTTATCACATGATCAAAATAAACGTATTTTCATAACTGTAAATAATCGATAAAATTATGGAATAATTTGGGTATTCACACCTAGTCGTAATTAGTATTGAGGTAAGTTTCAAGGTAACATAATAAAATTTCAGCGTCTGACGGTGACATCAGTTATTATTTTTTACATCGTATTAAGAAGATCCTAATTATGACTAAGCTCCAAACTCCTAATGTTTCGATTTTGCATTTTTTTTTTTGTTTTCTTTAAATTATTTAAATTATAGAATACAGCAAGGTGGATTATCAATAAGGCGACGTATTCCACTGTGGTGACTTTCTTAAATGCTTTGAGCCTGAAACAAAAAACGAAATGCCTAATACGCAACAAATGAAAAAGAGTAACACAAAAGATAAAAAATAAATGAAAAGAACGCAGTTGAGAGGGGAATACGTCACCTTTAGTATAAAATCACAACCCTTATAAAAAGTAATAAATATCGTTTTAATTATTCAATATATATGTAAATTCATTATTTTCTTCGTTATACAGACAGTAATTTTTTTCTTCTCTCTTTTCCAGGTAAGGGCTCGTCATAAACATTTTGATTCGTAAGTTAAAATTTTGAAGCTATTAATGAGAACACGAGCTGATGACGAATATACAAGGTGCATTTTATAGTACTTATTTGGTAACTTAATGTATTGGTTGATCATGTGGTTGGTGGCCTAATATCCAAAATAGTGCACTCTCGCTCGAACTTATCCACTTTGCGAAAAATTGCGTGATCAGTGAAGCGATGAACACTATCATTCAAATGATCAAATTCAAGGTGAAAATTTACAAATGAGCCGAAATTTCTATAATATTTTTTAATTATTCCCAAAAGTTTGGGAAGCTTGAAACGAAGCATGATGAAATGGTAAACTACACTAAATGTTTTTACAGTTGGATTTTGTAAATATCTCTGACAGTTACTAAAATATTCCTATTCGAAAAACTATTAAAACTATTTGGATACCAGTTATATACAAAGGTATACAAAGAAATCGGATGTAGAGGGCATTGAAGACGAATTGACCAGTTTAAATATAATCTGTAACTATCACGCTTTTTCCAGACTCAGACCCAGATACCTCAGTAAATTTTAAATGATGCTTTCGAACTAAATATTTTGTTCATTTTAACATAACTCATTGATCGTAGTGCCTCTAGGGATGGTTTTTATATTCTCTATAAACCACTAAGTCTAAAATGAACTCAACACATTACATAAGACATATACCAGGCTCAACTAGGTAATAACAAAGAAGTCAAATAAAATTTCTTCAAAATGGATTCGTGTACGATAGAAATATACCAATAAGAAATTTTTCTACGAATCGATTAAAAACGCTTGTTATACAAAAGCTCAGAGACTTGAGGATAGGTAATTAAATGAAGTATAATGAAATCAAAACCGCTTATTGAGCTAATACTATTGAATTACTTGTTTTATTGTATAGATGATAGTATGTCTGCACCGCTTGCACTCTTTAAATTTTGTCTTAAATAGCACAAGAATTTTAGAATTAAGAATTTTAGACTTGTTAAAAGCGGTCTTAAACCAAAACCATTATTCTTGTTTTGAGCCCAATACTCTTTACTCTTCTTTCGTCACAGGATGATCCCGATTTCAAGTTCATTTTCTTGATTTTAGACAGTTTTTTTATGAGTGTACCTGAAGTTTTTAAATAAAAGTCAATTACTTCTTTCGTTAATTTTAAATAAGTTTTGAATTTGTTTGAATTTCACAATTTTATCGCTTTTTTATTTTAGTGTCATAAAAATTGTACTGATTCGATCTTTTCTACGCTTCTTTTCACATGCCGATGTGATAGCTGATTGCCACAAAAACACCACCCTGTATTTATTATAAACCAATTTAGCAAAATCATCGAAAATAGTTTACTATATAAAACCAACTACTAAATGCCAACGTCAGGAATATATTCAAGCGAAATTTGGTTATGGGGTTCATAGGAAAAATAATACGTCAGCACATCAAACGCATTGCAATCATTCAAACTAGTAGAGAGAATTGAAACCGCCAAATCATTTTTTGCAAATTTCATGCAAACTAAGCGGTAACGATGTCATTGGTGCTGCAGCTAGGCAACGGAAAACATGACGACTGTGGCCTTAAATGCATCTTATAAATGCATACTACTCTATAGCACCCTGTTCAGCTCTTATACGTTCTAGAACTTGCATTAAGGCGTGTAATTGTGTGCACGTGTTGCTGACAGGCGGAAATGGCATGCCGCTTGCTGTGTAACATAGCGCAATTGTATTCAATGTGCTGAAATTCTTTGCCGAAAAATAGTTTTCCATCCATCACGTGCAGGGTGCACCAAATCTTGTATTTACCATACACCCACACAAGAAAAGTGTGACAAGTATTGAAATTGCATATCCACTTAAAGTTGTTTCCGTTCAACGTCAGGGAACTTGCTTGATTTAAATGCATTTGACACCTATTCGCACTGAATTGCGCCCTTACTTTCTCTGTATTCTCTCTCAATGTCCGGACGGGCTACGTTTAAATAAAGTCTACATCGACCGTGACACAAATTGACAGCGACAGAGAGGCGGTATACAACGGCAACAGAAACAACAATAACCGTTCAAACTAACAACAACAGGAGTTATGAAATCGTCGAAGTCTGTCGGAAACAATAACAATAATCGTAAGGATAAAAGAAACAACAACAACAACATGTTTGTGCGGAGGGTGTACACAATAGCAGGACATTCATTACTTGCTTGGTCTTATTGCTGCGCTTATTTGCCTTCAGTCTTGTACAGATACATACGCTTAAGGACACCCTATAGCCTGTAACTACATGCACGTATTAAATTTTGCAACTGCTGCTGCCCTCATCGTTCATCTCTTGTCTATAGTTTTTATTTATCCCAAGCGACACGTTTACCTTGAAGCTAGCATCTCATTCCATTGCTGCGTATGACGGTACGAGGTTGGGTCAAAAAATGTTAACAGAAAAAACATTTTTATTTGATTAAATTTTAGCTTGAAATTAGGGTATGGTTTCCAAAAATTCCGTTTCTAAATATTTTAATTCCACACTATTTGAGATATGGGGCTGAAAGATATGACACATAGAGCATGTATTGACACCGGTATGTCTCATACAGTAGGGGTATTCCTTTAAATTCGGAAACTCGAAAACTTTGTAAACCTCGAAATTAATCTAGGCAGTTTACGGGCCTTTATCTCTGCTAGTAATTTTTTTTTTTTTTTTATTGCTGTAGAAAACGAAATGCTTCTTTGTGTTATTTACCTGGGTTCTATATATCCAATGCCCTCTAGAGAATTACATCAAAACGCCTATTTCCAGCAACGCATTGCAAAAATGGTAATTGATAGAATCTTGGAAGTACATGTACAAAATACATGATCGAATTATTTATTGGAAATGTAATCAGCAATAAGTGGCACTAAAATTGAGGACTGAGAAATACCATCTTACCTCCTGTGATGCCTATCGCTTTTACAAGTTGCCGAAGTAGATTTCGGTATGTCCTCAAAACAAGCATCTATTTCGTAGATGTTTTTTCTATTTTTAATCCCTTGTCCAGTAATCCATGAAAATCACACAGTCATGGATGTAACACCTTCTTCTAGACTCTATAAAATATGTGTATGATTACGCGTGTATTTCAAGAAACCGTTTTCAAATATGGAGCGCCATCGCTTAAATCATATCAATACTTATTAACCTACACTCGAATTTGGTTTTTTCCAAACGTTTCATATTTGTGTTAAATTGCTTTATTTGCCTGCAATTCGATGCGTTTCTTTAATCTCACCCCCGTTGTACTGCTGCAACCCCTCTCACGTGTTTTCACTGATTAATGAAACTTCAATCCAATTATTTATCATATCCTTCTTTGGCGTTTGTAGTTCTTTTTATTTTATTTATTTATTTATTTTTCTTTTTTTTTTTGCCAGCGGCAACATTGGTGTCGAAATTCGTTACGCATTTGCACTTTAATTGACTCATTTGTAGCGCACTCTGCAACTCTGTTGTATGACGTTGTCATATTGTTTGATAAGTTGCTCGTGAAGTGTGAGTTGAGAGTGAATGGTGAAAGCAAGCGGTGCATACTAGTTATTTGTTGCAAATATTTGCCATTTGTGTTAACTTGTTTGCCTCAAAATTTGTTTGCAACACGCAAACACAATGCAAACTTTATTAATCATATTTCGCAACACTGCTAAACTTCAGTGCTTCACACCCACCTAACAACATCACATTTCACAACACTACATTTCAAATGCAATTCAATCTAGAAATTTAACTTTTCGTGGTGTATTTTAATGGCAATTTGAAAATGTTGCTTCAACTGCAACTTAACTTTTGCGCAAATTAAGTTTGTGGCTTATTAAAGTTTGTGAATGTGTTTGTACATGCGCACACGGGCCAAATGGTAGAATTATGATATGTCTGAAGTTTTTATACGCTTCTCTTACGAATATGTAAGTGTTTGAATGTGCAGAAATATAAAATATTATGTTAGTATAGAAATATTAAACTCTCTAACCAAAACCTAGTCTGTAATTCAAGCACTAAATTCATATATGTTGATCACTATTAAAACCATAAAATTTATACGAGTATTGTTTCCGTTGAGCATGTTTAATTTCATGGCCGTTTCTAAGTATGTGTCGCAGAAATGGGGACGATTTCATTACTCGGACAAACTACTAATACAAATAATTAGGAATTTCATACCTACCAATTGAGTTGATTGAGATTGATTGATACGTGTGAGATTGATTAATACTATTTATAATGCATAGTATAAAATTAACTTCATTGAATTCATTTAAGTTTTCTTATTTTTTAATACAAACATTTGTATTTATTTAACCAATATAATCGGACACATATTTACATGAACTTACCATCAGTCAACTTTACGTCTATTGCGCAAGATGCTCCTCTGGCATGGTCTATAGGGTGAGCACAGATTGAAGGGTTACAATAACATGCATGATGCTCAAGCTTGATTGTTTACAACTATCTTATACAACTACCGCAGTTAGCATCGCAATTTCTATGCCTGATTAACATTTGCATTATAACAGTTAATTTTCACTTTCATTTACTCTTCGGCTATTACCAGCGCAGTTAAATTCTCAATTTCCAAACACACACGTACAGTATATTAGATTACGAGCAGACATATTTATGATCCATCTCACTCTCTCTCCCTTCTTATTTTTTGGGTGTTTTCTTGTTGATCCTTCCATTTTTTATTCGAAGCCAATAGTAAAACATTACTAGTAAAACCACAAACCAAAATTTGAACTTGCACAGGACTCTTTTTTTTGGAAAACTCATTTTGAAACAACAATAATAATATTGTCGGCAATTCCTTGATTACCGAGGAATTACCTTAAATTTAGAAAGTTAGCCAAATCTGGTGAGTCGGCTGCGAGTGTTTTATTGAACTATACAATTTTGTATCGATACTTAGTGAACAATATTTTTCATATTTAAAAAAGCATTCACTGTTAATGGCTGTCAAACTAGTACTAAACAACGCCACATTTTCAGACTTAAGCTTATTAAGATTGACACTAACCAACACTGAGTTTTGTTTTTCTAGGATTAGAATGTTCGCTGTATATTTTATTGTAATGCTTGTATATTTCTAAAAACTCTGAACAACACCTACGGTAGGAAACAAACGATGAATGCTTACTTAAATGCTTTCCAAATATTTTCAAATTTTAACGTTGAATCAAAAGAGTACAACACAATACCTAAAATGCGTTGTATTGAATCAAATCGAATCATTGCCTGTCTGTCATTGTTGTCTTATCTCTTCAGCTTACGCTAGATAAAAACTGTCGGTTGAGCTACGTCTGCAATTCAATACAGTTCAATAAGCATTGAGCCTCCATGAAGTGGCCCGCCAGTGTTGGTTAATATGGAGAATAAGTGTGGTGTAGTTGCCAGCAGCGTTTTCAATTATTGTGAATATGTTGTGCATGCGAAAATATTTGTTTTTCACTGTATGCTTCATTGTCGTTGCTATTTACAATTGTTTTTTTATATATATATTTTTTTTTTGCGACTACCGAATTGCAGACGTCCATTTTTGCTAGTATTATGTATATATGTTTATTTTTTTTTTTCAACGTTTCATTCCCGAGAGTCATTGAAACTGGCAACCATTTTTGTTGTAGTAATTTAATGTTATTTTTTTTTAAATTCCCATATATTTTTTTCTTTTAAGCAAAATAGAAAAAAATATGAGTGTTGGAATGTGGTGTTCTGCGTCGTCTACCTCATCATACTCGAGTATGCTTTGGACTTTTAACACGTTATTGGCAACGCGATGATCACTTAAATGAAAGTAGGTCATTAAGAAAGTTAACAATGTGGTGTGCTAGTTTAAAGATTAAATTATACAAAACATACAACAACTAGCCCCATTAAAACCAGCCAAAAATTTGCTCATCATTTACAGATGTTACTGCAGGTATAGTGTATGTATTTTCTGCTCTTCATTTGATGTCTGTATTTGTCTGTACTTCAGTTCAGGTATAGTTCATGCATGTCTAATATGGTTTTGATTGGCAACACGCCGCTAGTTGATTGGCAACCTGTGCGCCAGTTGAGACGTTTGCACACTTGTCATGCGCCATCATTTTCCGTTTTCGGTTGTCGATGGTTTCCGGTTTCTATTCCTGTCAGAAGCATACGCCATTTTTATTTTTTTTTTTCTGTTAATGTTACTCGGATGTTGATTACTACTTCCTGGCAGTAGCATCTTCTCCCCATGCGCAAAATAAAACTGTAGCAACTCAGTTCGAACAGGCGCAAATTTTCCATTAGCAATTTGGCAATGTGCAGCTGTGGAGGGTTGGCGTGATGAACAATGAAAATTTACGATGTTAAAGTAACATGTAAACAGCAGCTTCAAATAGCTTTTATATAAGAAATCAAAGCGTAGTTTGAAACGACTTTTTTTCTACATTACCTCTTGTTTGGATGAAGATATCAAACGTGTCTTATATCCCACTTTGAATTTTATCTACGATGTCGTTGCACTGAACATACATAGATACAGACATAGGAGTTAGACCATTGAGCATAGAGCAAAAACGTTTGCCTCAAACCAAGCTTGGTTTTTTTAAAAAATATTGCAAAGGAAAACGAAATGTTTCAACCAGTTGTAAGTTGTGGCAAACTTGATTCAATACAAGAAACAAACATACAAACCGAATGAAAAGACAAGGCATCTAAGCAAAATAAATACATCAATCTTTGGATTCACTTACTCTTCAAAATTGATTGGAACGTACCTATTTCTCAGTTTAGCTGGCTGCTGCTCCGTTTGCAAGCTATAAGCAAAACATCAGTTTTTTATCTTCCTGCATATGAGCATTTGTACATATACATGTGCAACTGCTACACTTATACATACTAGAGCAAAAACCAACAAACTTTTCATACATATAATTCGAATTTGAAAAGGAACAGGAGGGGAGAGAAACACGCGCATTTGCTCGTTAATAGCTCAAGCAGTTCTTTTGTTTATTTAAATTTAAATAAATTATTTAAATAATGGCATAGCTCTTGCTTTCGTTTGTTTGGTCAATGTACATTATTTTATCAACTAAATATGCTTCACTTTGGATACCAGCAACGATTTTTGTAAGGCTAAGTTTCTATTGAGAAGTTTTCTAGTTCCCAGCATAAATTTACAAGAACCGAGAGGATAGTATCGAGCCAACAGCTCTTAAATTGATGTTGCTACATCATTGTCTCATCATTTTCACTGTAATTACTTAATACAATAAATACTTATTAACATATGCAAATGATTTCATTTTTAAGTTTAATAATTTTTCACAATTTATTACTTGAATGACATGGACGTCGGCATTCATGAGTAAAAAAATAATCAAATAATTCAATGTGTGCAAATATTCATAAAGCATTAAATTTAAACAATAAATATTAATGATACAGCGCATAAATGCTTTTCACGCATTCACAAATTAAAATTATATATTTAAATATTGATTTACGTATACGTATACAAATGAGAGTGTGATTAAAGATGAATAAAATAATTTAAAATAAAGTAAATTTTATTTTCCATTGTCGATTTCGTCAACGTCACCATCGACGCCACAGCTGCCATTTTGAAATTACTTGCAGTGTTGCCAACAGCTGCAATTTGGCTTTTGTTTAACACTCTACTGCAGCTGCTGTCACTGTTGTTATCATTTACACCTACACACTCGCGTCCGTCCATTGTACGCTTTGACACATAATTTACGAGGATGTGAATTACATATTTCAATTAATTTTACATAATAGAATTCGATACAATTACGTTAACCAGGGATGCAGTTTAGAAAATTTTATGATCTGTATTCAATTTTACTGACATAAAATCTTTGTATCGAAGGATATATTGCTCAATCTGCTGGTATTCTCTTAAGCGGTTATAGCTAACCATTTGGATAAAGTTGTTTTTTCATCGTTTTTTTTTCTTAGAAATTTCTTCAAGAATCATTGTACAGGGCATGTATACGGACATCATTGGCGTCCACAAGGCAAAGTCTGGCACTGCTGAAACTGCATAGTTTCTTAGATCGTTTCTTAAGTTGTTTAGAGAGAAGGTATTCTCTGGCAAGAAAGTAACACTCTTCATAATGGAAAAGACTTATGCGGTAAGGTTCTACCTCATGCAATCTTTAGCTTTAAAGTTTGTTTCATTGTTGCGACACTCAGCTAAGAATTATGCTGTACTGTTGTACAACATCGTTAGAAAAACTGTGACATCTGTTTACAGATTTTGAGTTGCTTGATAATGCATTGAACGAATTACTAGCTGTTTGACCATCTGAAAACTCGTTCCCATGCTCTGCCATAGTTTCTAAATTTCTCAGACAATAAGCTTCTTTGCTTGTAAAGATCTTCGCATAATTTTATCTAAAAATATACTTCAAATACTTTTTAAGTTTTCAATAATCTAAAAAAAAACCTGTTGGCATTTGAAAACCCTGGAAGGGTAAATTGATGTAGATACTTTCTGTTAGAGTAAATAGAATTTGGCTGTCAGACAAAAAATTTTCTGAACATTTTCCCGTGTGAGAGAAACATTTATTTTCTCCAGGGGGGGAAATAATTTGTACAAAACTTGTTTGCTGTGTTCCGAGAACACTTTTTTTCTAATTGATCCATAAAATGATGTTTGTGAAGTATTTTGATTGATTCATAAAATATGGTGAACAAGAAGGTTTACTGAAGTTGAATCGACTGATTTCAATGTCGTTAACATTGATAATAAAATCAAACCCCACTTTATTTCATACCAACACCCGCCTACTTTTGACTTTTTGTATGCAAGCCACCATATATACTAGCCGACCAATTTTTGGATATTGTATGAAAAACTGTCTTATTCAGTGTTAATTGATAACAGTATTAACTGATATTGATACGAACGCCTCGCATATATAGAAATGTATCTTTCTATATTGGAATTCGCTACAACTAGGTCACATATATAAAAATATTAATTCAACAATTAAATTCCTGTGCAACTAAGTTTCTGATTGTTCACATTCAAAATCTAGCGTACAGCTTCCAAAAATAATATAAAAACACATAAATTCCAAGTCTTTCAATGGTATTTTCCGACACTAAAAACCACAAAATTAACTTTTTCAATATTTCAACTCTAACATAATTTTTAACACTTGAACTTTATTAATACGATTGTCATCGTTTCAAGCCCTGAGTTCAGAAATTTAATCCGCTTTTTGGTCACATTTGTTAAACTGTACGCTTTATTTAATTTTTATTTTTTACGCAAATAAGCCATTAATCATTGCTGAATTGAATTTACACAATTCGATTTTTTTTTATTTTTCGTACATATTTGTTCATTGAAGGTTGTTAAGTGCGTAAATATGCCATTGTGTATTTAAATTAAAAACTTCTGGCCTGGATGTTAATGAGCGTATGCATATAAATAATGACACTGTGGTTTAGGTAGTTGTAGAAGGCACAAATGGGTGTTATGGCAGTGATTGGTGGTGGTCACTGTGAATGGCAATAAAGTACATGTGTTGTACAACACTACAAAAAACATACTGTTAAAGTGAGTACATTAAAACAAGTGAATACAAAAATGGCTTTAAAATGTTTGAAGTTCAATTATTATCATTGAGGGTTGTTCTTGTCAATAATAATATCTATTGTATGCACATCTTAAAATTAGTTTACCCAAACTTAACCGAACAAACACTTTGCACTGAAGAGTGTTTGACATGCATTAGTAACACATCTTACTATATTTACGCTACTCTAGCGAATAGCGCTAGAACAACAACCCTTATAGAAAAGTTATTTCAATCCCATACTACTTAGCAGTAATAAAAATTGAAAAAAAGAAATAAATTCGATGCGTTGCCAAAAATATAAATAGACAAAATAATCCAAACTTTACTGCCTACTCACTAGTCAGTAGACAAGATTGTCTGCATGAACTTCCGTCTGTGTTTTTGTCCCCAAGAGTAGACAACAGCGACCCTGCTGCTGCACACCCTGTCCAACCGTCTGCTTATGGTATACGAATATGTTGTAAAGCAATCCCTTTTTGGGTATTACTTTTAGCGCCGCGTCAGTTGAAGGTGAAACGCTAGCGAGAAGAAAAATATATTATTATATTATTTTTTTTATTTTTATTTTCCTCTCACTATCTCTCCAAATATGCCAAATATTTCTTCAGCAGCTTTTAGTCTTGTTATTTTTTCGGTTGGTCGAAAATAATGGCATCGGTTTATGTTTACGCTGTACTCAACTCGGCTTAATTCTCAGGGGTGCAGTCTCCGACTTAACTTGCTATCCCTTGATATTTGAACGTGGCGTACTTTACTCGTCTGTTTGTGTTCATGTTTGTAGGCGGAAGATTAGAGAGTGTTGAAATATGAGAAAATGACAGCAAAATTACTTTAATATTACAATATTTTGATAAAGGTACAATACTATAATATATTAAAGTTTATTTAGGTTCATTTTAAAATTTTAGCTGTTGGAGTAGTAAAACTATTGAAATATTAATATTGTATTTATAATTCGCAATAAAGTTGTCTACATAAAGTCATAAATCGAAAAGTTTTTGTATATAGTTTTCATAAAATACAACTTTGACTTTTTAGTTATATTCGTTTATAGATTCCAGTGTACATTTTCAACACATTTTTAAATGTTTAAACAGAGACCACAGCACATACATACAAATGGCTTTTTGTGTATCAGAAAGTTGCATAAAAAATTCGAAACAATGACAACTTTATCGCTGTATGCAGTATTCATAAAAAAAAAGAGAAATTATATTGTCATTTATATATGCATATGCAAAATAAAATACAGCACAGTGCAACGAGCAACGCCTGAAATCGAGCTACATGCACACATTAAACAAATAGTTGGCAACACTTGCGCGTGTTTTAAAATGTAAGCGCATAAATGTTGCAATAAGAATCGCAAACAAAAACATCAAAAGTATCAATGTGAATGGCAAAAAAGTTGATAGCAAATTGCAACTATGAAAAAATATGTTAAGGCGTAAGAATTTTTTAATAAAGCTTTTTGTGTTTTGCTAAATGCTGGTGGTGACCAGCTTGTCGGTCATGCTATCAATGGTACATTATACGCATGTTTGACAACCCTAAGATATATTGCTTTAATAAAAAAAACAGAAAAAAACTGCAAGTAACAGTTTGAAAGTTTAAGTTTCTAAATGGTTTTTTATACTTATCGGTCATGGCCAACGTAGGAAGGTGCACCTGCCGTTATAGTGCAGTGCACGTTGGTGCCAGTTATTGTCTATACCAAATATGGGAATGTTGTTCCAGACTTGGTTTTTCGTCATCAAAGGATATCGTAGCCTTCGAAACTTCCTCTGTGTGTTCACTTATAAAATTTACTAAAGATAGCGGGAACCAAACCAAGCGCACTAACCCTTAATTCAGAGGGTTGCCTTCGCACAATTTGCTCAACCCGGAGGTCGTTCCAGACTTGGTTTTTCTGTACTTAGCTAAATTTGTCAAAGATCAAAGCTCAATATAAATAGCACAAAATAATTAACTGCTAATTAAGTCGCCAAGTCGCTTTCTCAAACCAACTCGTAACTCATTACCTTCTATACTTAACCGCATTTTTCAATTTACGCTCTTAACAATGCAAGTTTATCACAGTTCTTCTTTGTTAAATGGCAGTTACCCGTGATGCCGTGACGTTTATCAACACTTAGACGTTACACAGTGTGGTGCACTTTTTTTAATCAATATTATACACTGTCGAAGACCGAAACTTACCTTGGTTGTTGGCTGCTAAAAATTTAACCATTTAATGGCTATTGGGCATGACAAGCACACTTTTTAAGCTCAGTCACCAACTACAGCTTGAGAAACTTACTGCATTTGTGATGGCAACATTTGTCACCTACAATGTAATCTGTGTATACTTTAGTCTGTGTGTATGTTCTTGTACAAGCAAACACACTAAACCAACTTGATTAATTAAATTGCTGACGTTTTTAAAAGCAATGTTGAGCACAGAGTGTGAAGTGTAGTGAAGTACAGTGGAGCAAAGCCTCGAACGTCAAGTGCATGCAGCAGCCATTCTGCCTGTCTGTCCTGTCCGTCTGTGAGTCTCTGTGGTTTGCAACATTATTTACAACTAAACATGCACACTGTCTACCCTGCTCCCCTACTACTGATGTGTTCTAACAACATTATGTAAGCTTTGGTCACTTTGTCTGTGACAAATGCACTAGAAAATTAGCTAGAACTTTTCATTTAGTTAGTTTTACTTATTTTTTTTTTTTCTATACATTGCTCATTGGCGGTTTTTCTAGCAAAAATAATGAGCCAAAGTGCTGCTGCTTTATACTTAGTATTAAGAGCGGTATAGCTGTGGGTAGAACTAGTTGACAACGGGCATACATAGTCAGTCATTTTAGTAATTGAAATGTGTACACGTAAGCGGGTATGAGTTTAAATTGACATCATATGCACATACGAGTATGTATTTTATTTGTGCATTACTAGTTTGCTTGTGGAAAATAATTGTAAGCAAACTTTGTATTATGGAAATAAATGCATTTGTTGCAAATGATTATTTTACACATGAGTGAAATTATATCTACTAAGCAAGTTGGCAGCGCTGCATGCAATATGAATGGCTGATTAATTTCATACTTTAATAACAAAAATATTTCTGTTTGGTTGGTTAAGCAGCACAGATGCAAATGCTTTAATTTTAATTTAAAACAAGAGCAACCCTAACTTCGGTGTAAGCGAAGCTTGAATACTCTTCACACTTCCCTTTGGTAACATTTTTTTATTGAACCATAACTTCAAGAGGTGAATAAAGTCCAATGAAGATCAATCCTACAGAAATCATCATAATATGGAATATCTACAGTTGTCTGATTTCAAAATATTTGTCATACCAACTTTTATACCAATATCTCAAATATTGGGGCAATAGGTCGCATATTGACTAAAACCTTGCAGCAATGCGTTTGCTCCATACATCGAATGCACTCGTATTGGTTTTAATACGGATACACAGACAGACAGTCCGACATGGCTAGAAAGACTCATCTTGCCAAGCCTATCAGTAGTGTATCGAGCCATAACTGCCAAAAGGGTGTAAGCGACAAAAATTATTTTTACGAAAGGTTGTTTTTTTTTTCATTATTTCTTCAATCTTCAATTTTGTTGCCTTTTTGGCGATTGTGGCACGATATATACTTTATGGTCTCGGATGATTCATTTATGGCATTGTAAACAGACCTTTTGCAAGTTCTTTCCTTCATAGCTATATTTGAAAAATCGCTTCGGAGGATATTAATATGACTATACTCTGTCTGTTCATATTGTCGGTGGAGTTTATCGGCAATTTTAATTTCCTGAGATGTTTCGAGCGAGCAGCTCTCCTGTTAGGTCTTGCATTATTACCTTTTCTTAGTCGCTGTGACGATAAACTTTCATAGCTTGAACTATTATGCTTTCACGCAGAGTTTTATGTAAATTTCTGTACTATGGATTTTTCGTGGTTTGTCGATAGCTGATAGATAACCATTGGATTTTTTCAAATGTGCAAATTTTGCTGATTGACAAAGCCATTGAGGCAAAAAATTTTTACAGCTCCCTTCAAAAAATAGCTTTTGGTGCACAAAACGAATCTATGTGTTTTCATTGTTTTTTTTTTTTCAAAGTTTATTTCTCAAATAGTACTCGTATATAGTCGTATTCCAACACAAATGTTTGTATATTGAATTTTATATCTTAATTTTCAAAGAACTTCAATATTAAATCTCTGCCACGGTGTTAGTAACTATGCATTTGTAATTACTACTGCAACTAATTCGCAAAGAAAAATGTGTTTGTGAAATCCAAGCTGACATGTCGCATGAACAAATAACAGAAGCAGCTACATACTACCAGGAGCAAGAAGTTGCTTTGGTAATACATACAACAATGCACCAATGCAGCTGACACTTGTCGTGATCTAAAGCAAGCTCAAGAACCAGCGTTGCTAACACTGGTGGAAGTGTGTTATTTGTGACTAGTGTTGTTCATACACATACAATACAAGGTGTGTCGCAAATGAAACAGGAATGTTCGAAAAAAAAACAACAAAAAATTTTAATATTTTGCAATAGTGATTTTTTTATTCAAATGTATACAGCGTTTTGTACGTTCAATAAGCATTTCGAATGAGTGTCTTCGGTCATTTTTCGGAATGTCCTTGAGAATGCCGGTCGACGCCTTTTAGATGGCTTCAATGTCCTCATAGCGGTGTCCTTTCATCGGCAAATGAATTTGTCCAAATAGATGAAAGTTACACGGAGCCAATTCAGGCGTGTACGGTGATTGGTTGATGGTTAAAATGCCATTTTTGGTGAGAAAATTGGTTATAAGGTTCGACCGATGAGACGTTGCATTATCGTGCAACAGGCGCCAACACCCTGGCTCACGGTATTGTGATCGAACACGACGAATACGCGACAGAAGACGCTTCATAAAAGAAATTAACATTATCTTCACTTTTGACTTCTCTAGACGACTTTTTTTCGGTTTTGGCTAGATGTTTCCATTCGGCACTTTGACGTTTGGTTTCGGGATCATATTGAAAGTACCACGTCTCATCACCAGTCAAAGTCGAATACTTGAAGTTTTCGTCCTTTCTCGACTCTTTAATCAAGTCCTTAGAATGTTGGATGCGGAGCAATTTTTGATCGTCACTCAATTTGTGCGGCACAAACTGTGAATTGGGTTCCGTAGACCCAATGTCTCCGTCAAAATGCGATGAATCGAATCTTTAGGAATATTTAATTCCATTTCCATATAATATAACGAAGATTTCGGCTAATTTTGTATGAAATCACGCACTTTTCAATGTTCTTTTCGATCACCACAGTCTTTTCATCGTCACAGAGGTCTTCACGACCTTCTTGAAAACGTTTAAACACTCGTGAACATTACTACGGGATAGACAATTGTCATCATAAACTTGTTTCATCATTTGGCACGTTTCGGAGAAGTTTAAAACTGAACTTAATATTTGCTCTTTGTTCGATATTCATTTTTCGATCGATGCCCAAAAGATACTGTTACTTTTAGCGCGATAACTTAGCTTGTAGTGGTCCGATCGTCAAAAAATTTTTACAAGATGTCAGTGAAAGATGTACCTTTCCAACGCATGTTGGCTCTACCAGAATCAGTTATTTTTAAAAAGTCCTGTTTCTTTTGCGACAGACCTTGTACTTTGGAGCAAACGAGCGAATACTGCCAAATATTCAGCAGCAGTAGCAGCATCTATACTAACGCCTTGGCAGCAGGACACCATACAGGAACAAGCTAAATTTGCATGCGACCTTTACATGAAATGAAACGAACGAAACGAACAAAATTTACATGCAACCAGTCATGTGCCATTGCGGTATGTGTCAGTCAACATACAGCTACGCATAGTGTTGGCAAACGACATGTCCTGACTGTTTCCCAGGAAAAAAATATGTGAAAATTGAGAAAGAAAAACACAAATTGAGCAAATCATTTAAACGCCGCAGTGTCAAAAACTTTGAAACCAAAATTGACATAGAATTTTTTGTTGTTGGTTAAATTTTACATCACGCATATGTTATTAAGCATTTGTCAAATAGTGTTGTTAAACAACACTATTACTATTACCTATTGGGTGTTCGAATTATTTCGTAGCGTTTTTTTTTTAGTCTTTCAAAAATTGAAGCTTTATATGATTAGAAATATATTATTCAAAGTATTGTTTATCGCTAGCCACAACTTTTTCCCATCTTTCTGGCAGCATACGGATTCCGCGTCGGAAGAACCAAATCAATTTTTGGTTTCCTCTTAATTGCGAGAGTGCTGCATAGCCAAGCCAAAAGTATTCGATCGAAACAAATGGTAATAGGAATGAGCAATATCTGATGAATACAGCGTACAGGGTGTTGTATGAGTATCCATTTGAGCGTTTCCAACTTGATTTTAAATGGTTTTGCACCATGGACCCGAGAATTGTAATGCTGAAAAATCAATTTATCGTGTCTTTGCTCGAATTGCGGCCGTTTTTTCTTCAATACTCTCGTGATGGTTTCATTGGGTTACATTAGCTTATAGTGCACTATACCCAGCTGCTCCCATCAAATACAGAGCATTAGCTTAGATCTATGGCTATTTGGCTTCGTCGTTAATGTTTTTGGTTGGCCGGTCTTAACCCATGGCTTTTTGCATTTGGAATTGTCCACTTTTCGTCGTCAGTCACAATTAGATGCAAAAATCCCTTACTTTTCTATTCTTCAAGCAGCAGAAAAAAAGCCTTTCAACTTCTCTTGGTATCAATTTGTATGGGACCCAATTTCCTTGGTTTTGAATCATTTCCATCGATTTTGAGGTGTTTGCTGGCTGTCGACAAATAAAACTCCTAATAACTCAGCTAATTCTTGAACCGTTTACATGGATCTTCATGGAGCAATGACTCCAATTCTTTATCTTTGTACTTTGAAATACAAAATTGTTCAGCTAGAACTTGCTCTCCATAAACTTCCACTAAAATTTAATGGCACTTTTGTTTTTGTTAAAGTAACGAAATGGAACTCTACGCAAAAACACTCTCCGACACAAAGTTAGACATATTCAATTAAGTATAAAGTGAAGTGAAGTATTCTTTACGCTTCAACCAAATGACATATACTAAAAACAATGCGCTATGACAGTAGTTTTACGGGAGTAAAGTGGAATATTGGAAATGCGCTACTCGCGTCATCTCTTAGAAAATGCTATGAACTAGCTCAAACACCCAATACTATTATTATGCGACAATCTGTGCACACTAAAGCATGCCGCCATTTATTTATATTACACTCAGCGCGCGCGTACACTTCCGTTTCCGCCTCTGCTCGCTCGTTGATTTGCAACGGAAGTGAGTCTTTCTCGAAGCAATTGCTTTGGTAGCCATTTTTGCATACATATGTGAGTATGTAGAGTAGTATCCTGTCTATGGCAACTAGGACTTTTGGTATCACCCACTACTATTTTAATTGCTACTTGTGTACGTATCGTTGGTTGACTCACTAGCTGGTTGCCTCTAGTTTATTAATTTATGCAACGGGAAAGAGATAAAATATATACGATATATTTTTATTTTTTGCCAGTACTTTTTAATTGAGTTTGTTTTAAAAGTTAGTTAATACTTCTTCTTTTTTTTTTTTTAACATTGTCACTCGATCTCTGGCGTTATTTTTATCATTTTAAATGGGTGCTTTGTAGTGGTAATTTTTTTTATGAGTGCAGTTAAATTGTTTCGTTGTTGGTTTTGCATCAGTTCGGAGTACGTTGAGTTTACGCAAATAGTATAGTACATATATGTAAGTTAGCCAGCTAACAAGTCATTCAAAACGAATTATGCCAGCTGCATTTAACTGTCAAAATTGAGTTTGTTTTAATTAAAAAGTTTATATTGTTCATAAAAATGTTAAATCTTGAATGTTTGGATAATTTTTTAATTAAATTTGCAGCAGATGTAGCCAAATGCAGTGTTTTAAGTATGAGCTATAGGTTAAATGCTTTTGCATTTCAAACTAAAAGTCATATTACTGCATTAGGTCGATTTCTTAACCAAGCTCTAATTTTACAGTTCACTTTATAGGGCCGATAATCGCATTTTTTTTTACTTAAGCGTTTGGCCATTAGGAAGGTACAGCACGACTTGTGTACCTTTTAAAATATATGGTGAAGTAGCCGCATTAGTTGTAACCAATAAAAAATTCGAGTTTGTACTCGCACACTCACACATAAATGTGACAGTTGCTTTTAACGTCGAACCAACTTGGCAGCGCTACAACTCCTATTTATATTATTTGCCAAAGAAATCGCGCTTTATGTCTATGCCAGAATTACATTCGTGAGAACTAAAATTCATTTACATGACAAATAAATGTATGCAGGGATCAAGAAAACGGACCTAGTTCTTCTAATTAGTCATAGGGCCGTTCTCATGACTTGCCTATATCTTTATAGATCATATTTTTCTCGCGATATCCTAGTTTTCAATGTCACGACTGTTATTAAGCCTATAAACATATTGAAGAGTTTGGCGAGCCAATAAATTTATTAAAAATTTATTTCAAAGATGCCTGCCAACTTGATCGATCAAAAACCCAAAGCAAAAGCAAAATGAAACCAAACAAAATTGAAATTTTGTATTAAAATTTGAAATGCAAACGTGCATATTATATTCATAGATTGGCTTGTATTTTTCTACAGCGGCGGCGCTCACTCTTATCCAATTTCTTTTCCTAATTTATAGATTTTATGCGTTTACATTTGTGCAAATGCATGGACTGTCCACCTGTTCAGCATGTAGCACTTGTCCGATAAATAAGACAAAAGTAACCAATTAGTAATCGAATTTTTAAATTAACAGACAAAAAAGTGATCGATTTTTGAAAGATAACAGAAAAAAAATCGAAATATACTCCAGTGCTACTCAAAATGTATTTAGTACAAGTGTGAAGTTGTGACATGCACTATTCAATATTATTCCGCTAAGCATATAGCATATCTTGCCAATTCGTATTCTATAATGCCGTGAGAATAGCCCATAGAGTTTACTTGAAATGTATATTTTCTATATTTAGATTGTACAATCAGAAATAACACTAAAAAGAAGATTTATGCTTGTTGAACTCCTAACTGCAATTCGATCGGAATAGACAGCAGAAGAGAATGTGTCGACTAATGGGACCTTTCTATTGGGCGAAACATTATCAACATTTCCCCTTTTCACTGCCAAATATTCATGTGAGTGGCAAAGTAATGTTGGCTTAAAATAAAGCAGCTGTTCTGTTCTGATCTGTTTTTATGTTTTTTTTTTACAAACAGTAAAAAAATTTAAACAAAAGTAATTTGACACGAACCCCTCTTTACTATTGGCGATTTAAGAGCAAAATCGGCAAGCGCCAATTAAGTTTCACGAGTTCAGTCAAGAATTCGATGAAATGATTCTAAAATTCACCTGTTTTTAGCGATGATATCGATAATAAATCGGTCACATCATCGAAAAACGCGTCATTCATTCGAGGCGAATGGCACCATTCTTCAAGAATGTTGAGAATGTACACAATGTTGACTTTGAATCACAATGTTCTTTGTGTAGAATGTTGGGCGGTGAGAAAGCCTTTTAAAATAAGTGACTCTTGTGAGATTCAGCATAGTCGAATAGAAAACCGTACTTATAACTATAATTCAGACCTTAATTACACGAGTTTCAAAGTTGTGTAAAATAGTTTTGTTGGTGTATTAGAATGTATGCACTCAATGCAAATGCTCTCAAAACCATGATGGTCAACTGGTAAAATGAAATTGATTTGTGGATTGATCGACTAAATTACATTTTAACTCTTGTAAGTTTTAAGCTCATAATTATTTGCATAGAATTTCAATACAATTCTCGCATTTACTTTAATGCAAAACAGTCAGTCAGGTCAGTGTTAAATAATGTACATCAAATGCCAAGTGCACAGTTAAATCAAAATAATTTTGCATAAATTCTGACAGAAGCCATATCAAATTTTAATTAAGCAAACAGTAATTGAAATCATAAGCCATTATACTAGATTGTTTTTGTTGTTGGGGTTTTAATTCACGCACGTTCAAAGTGTGCTTAAAACTTTAGTGTTGTAATTAAGCACGTTTGAGTTTAACAGCAATGGCGGTGGCAGTGAAATCGACGGAAACGGATGTGCTGTATTGCAATTTACCGTTTTATGTGGTGAATGCACGAATGAATTTCTGTCAGCCAGTGTTGAGCAATTACTAAAAATTTAATAAAGTGTTAAGCAATAGCGCCGATATGCTTCGGTGTCATTAATTTGCAGCATGCAATTAATTTTGTAATTAAATATTAATAATTTTCTGCACTATTATCATCATTTAGTGTGCTACTCGTTGTGGTTAACTAGGCAAACAAACATTTGTACGATAAATTAAATATTTAATGCATGCAACTTGATGCAAGCAAAATTAATTGGTTTTTAGAGAATCAAATAAAAATGCATTTAGGGTTTACAAATACAAATAACGTAGCTTAATTAATTGTAATGCAGATAGTTTATTTATTACACTGAAATTAAATTAAAAACACGTCACATACATATTAAAAGTTACGCATACCTCTGCTCTGTCGCAATTTGAATTTTCTAACGATCAATCTCGCCAAAAACAATATCCAAAGAGCCAATTATAGCTGGTATATCAGCAAGGTAATGCTTCTTTGAAATCATATTCATTAATGCAAGATGACTGTATGAAGCGGGGCGTATCTTGCAGCGATAGGGACGCGTACTGCCATCAGAGACAAGATAAACACCAAATTCACCCTTTGGCGATTCAACAGCGGTGTAAGTTTGACCCGGTGGCACAAAAATGCCCTGCGAGAAATACTTGAAATGATGTATCAAATCCTCCATGCCCTGTTTCATATAACGACGTTGCGGTGGTGTCACCTTGCGATCGTTTACCTTAATCTCACCCTCTGGTAATTGTTCCATGCATTGTACTATGATATTCAATGATTCGCGCATTTCACGCACACGCACCAAGTAACGATCATAACAATCACCTTTGGCGCCTACAGGCACATCAAATTTTATCTTTGAATAAGCATCATATGGCTGTGTTTTGCGTAGATCCCACTTTACACCAGTGGCGCGTAAAACAGCACCGGAACAACCATAATTTAAAGCATCATGTGCCGAAATGATGCCAATGCCAACTGTACGCTGCCTCCAAATACGATTATCTGTGACAACATCTTCCACCTCATCCAAACGTTCACCGAACTTACTGCAGAAATCATATAAATCGTCACAAAAACCGAGCGGTATATCATAGGCTACACCACCCGGACGTATATATGCGGTGTGCAGACGTGCACCGGAGGCACGTTCACAAAATTCGTACACTTTTTCACGTTCCTCGAAGAGCCAGAAGAGCGGTGTAATACCACCACAGTCGAGTATAGCCGATGAAATGGCCATAGTGTGATTAGTCAGACGCATTAGCTCCGAGAAAATTGTGCGCAAGTATTTGGCGCGTATAGGCACTTCAATATTCAAAAGCTTTTCAACAGCCAATGCATAGGCCAATTCATTGGCCATGCATGAAACGTAATCCAGTCGATCGAAATAGGGTAATGCTTGCAAATAGGTCTTGTATTCGATTAGCTTCTCTGTGCCACGGTGCAGTAATCCAATGTGTGGATCTGCCGACAACACAGTCTCACTATCCAACTCAAGTATTAAACGCAGCACGCCATGTGCGGCCGGATGTGATGGACCAAAATTAATGAATTTGGTGCGAAAAGTTCCAGTTCTTGGCACAGCCTTGCCCGTAAAATTTGGCTTTTGCTTCCATTGATCACCGGTCGGATACATGACAACGCCTGAGTATTGTTTCAACCATTCAGGATCCGGGTACCAGGCATGCGATTTGTAATGTGGCGGTGCTGCCGGTGGTGGTGGTGGCGGTGGTGGCGGTGTTGATGGTGGTGTTGGTGGATTTCTCGGTGTCCCTGACTTACCGCCATTACCATTGCCGTCGCCACACTTTTCATTATCCTCCATATGTGGCATTTGTGAGTAGCGCACTAGAAGATCCGTTGTGACTTGTCTTGTACTATAACACTGTATGTTCAATAACTTACCTTTTTGCATTTTGGTCAACACATTGTTGTACCATTTCTGTATGCATTGCCTAGTTATAGTCTGCAGTTCTTGACCCGTATAACGCTGTCTAGCGGTAGCTAGTTCCTTAAGCGTTTGCGTTGTCAGTAACATGCTAGTCTCCGTCATTTTTCCCGGTGTCTCAAGCAACTTCGACCAAAAACGTTGTCCGAGTTTTTCAAAATACTGAATTTCCTTGGGCGAAAATAGCTGACGCGTTATCTTACGTACTGCACCAATTTTCTCAGCCATAATAAAAGTTTGGTTGTTTTAAATTTTGCAGATGTTTGTAATGAAAAATGAATTCAAGTGTTATTAAAATCACAACTAAGTCAAGGCACACTAACATTGAATGTTTTTCTTTTTTATTTTTATACTCATACATTTCAGATCTTTGATGATCATTATCATTTTGCGCATCACAAAGTTTCCAAGCGTTCGCTAGCGCCGGCCACGCATCATCAGACGCGTCTGGACGATGATCAGCGCGTGCAGTGGGCCAAGCAACAGAAGGCGAAATCACGCAGAAAACGTGATTTTATACGCATGCGTCCATCGCGTACATCGTCACGAGCCATTTCACTTGTAGATGCAGTTCCTTTCGATGATCCTAAATGGCCGCATATGTGGTATTTGGTAAGTTTGTCTTGCATTTACTTAAACAGATAATTTAATTCAATTCATTATTGTTTTTAGAATCGTGGTGGTGGTTTGGATATGAATGTGATACCAGCATGGAAAGAAGGCATCACCGGAAAGGGCATTGTTGTCACGATACTGGACGATGGCTTAGAATCCGATCATCCCGATATTGAAAAGAACTATGTAAGACTTATTACATGTAATTTGGGCCAAATATTATAGTTTTCTAAATATACTACTTATTTAGGATCCCAAAGCCTCGTACGATGTCAACAGCCACGATGATGATCCAATGCCGCATTACGATATGACTGATTCCAATCGTCACGGCACACGCTGTGCCGGTGAGGTTGCGGCCACTGCAAATAATTCTATTTGCGCAGTCGGTATTGCTTACGGTGCCAGCGTCGGCGGTGTACGTATGCTGGACGGTGATGTAACGGATGCTGTGGAGGCGCGTTCGCTCTCGCTCAATCCGCAACATATTGATATATATAGCGCCTCGTGGGGTCCCGACGACGATGGCAAAACAGTCGACGGTCCCGGCGAGCTAGCGTCACGCGCTTTCATTGAAGGCACAACGAAGGGTCGCAATGGCAAGGGCAGCATCTTTATCTGGGCCTCCGGCAATGGTGGTCGTGAGTCAGACAATTGTAATTGTGATGGCTATACGAATTCCATATGGACGCTGTCGATTTCAAGTGCCACCGAAGAGGGTCATGTGCCATGGTATTCCGAGAAATGCAGTTCAACGCTAGCGACTACATACAGCAGCGGCGGACAGAGTGAAAAGCAAGTGGTCACCACAGATCTTCATCATTCGTGCACCGTCTCGCATACGGGTACATCTGCATCGGCGCCGTTGGCCGCGGGCATTGCTGCACTAGTGCTTGAATCAAATCAGAATCTTACGTGGCGCGATCTGCAGCACATTGTTGTGCGTACAGCGAAACCGGCAAATCTAAAGGATCAAACGTGGTCAAAGAATGGTGTAGGACGACGTGTAAGTCATTCGTTTGGTTATGGTCTAATGGATGCAGCAGAGATGGTGCGTGTAGCGCGTTCATGGAGAACAGTACCGGAACAACAGCGTTGTGAAATTAATGCGCCGCATGTGGATAAGTAAGTGTAATGAGACAGCTGTGTATGATTTAACTAATATTTATACAAAAAAAAAAAATTCACTACAGAGTAATACCGCCACGCACACATATAACGCTACAACTCTCCGTAAAGCATTGTCTATCGGTTAACTATCTGGAACATGTGCAGGCTAAGATTACGCTTACATCACAGCGACGTGGCGATATACAGCTATATCTAAAGTCACCCGCAGGCACTAAAGTAACATTGCTAACCTCACGGTAAGTCGGCTAGTATATTTTAAGTATTTTCATTAAGTTTCTAAAACAATTTATGCTGCAGAATGCATGATCTCTCACGTTCCGGTTTCAATCAATGGCCTTTCATGTCCGTCCATACTTGGGGTGAATCACCGCACGGCAATTGGCAACTGGAAATACACAACGAGGGACGTTATATGGGTGCGTAAAATCAACAATTTTTCTTTTGCTAAATAACCAAACTCTATTAATGAATATAAATTTGAACTTATTTACATGCTGCGCTTAATTAATGGTGTACTGCTTTTCTATGAATAAATATATATATTAATTATAACACTAATCACGCTTCTAAACGCAAATCACTGCAAAACACAAAAACACACAACCACATCATTCCACTTCTTTCCAAGTAGGTCACGCTTTGCTGCGCGAATGGTCGCTCATTTTCTACGGCACCACACAGACCATTGATCCCAGCGATCTGATATCTGTGCCACGCAGCAGCTCTGCAGAAATTACAACACCAAATTCAAGCATTACCAGTCAGACTAGTACAACCAATCTACATCAAATCTATTCGCCGCAATATCCACGCATATCACCGAATAATTTTGGTGGACTGACACATTTAGGTGCTGGAGTAGGAAAACTGCTCAATAATGGTAAACTTCCGCCCAATAAATCGATATATGTGCCCAATGGCAGCACCAGTAATCCATTGCTGGAGCTTTTATCGGCCGCTAGTGGAAATATGAACAATAAAAAACAGCAACAACAATCGAAACAACAGACTTATCAACAAATCTCAGCAACCTATGGCATTATATTGGGTTCACATGGTAAAAATAATAATAATAACAACAACAACAATAATAATAACAGCGGCAAGGGTAATAAGTCGAATAAAGGTAAAAATGGTGAAGGCGGCAACAACAACAACAACAAATCGAATAAAAATAATGCCAAATCCTCAAAAGATGCTAAGAAGGAACCAACTACACAGAGTACACCCAAGAATAAATATTATCGCATATCACAGCAGCAGCAGCAACAACAAAATGGCGGCAAATCGAATAAAGCACAAAATGGCGTACAAACACAAAGACCACAAAAATTACAATCCGGTGAAAAATATTACGAGGATAAACCAAATCGTAAAGTGGTTATTGGTGAAATTGACAGCAGCAGCAGCGCGCAAATGAATACAAATCAAAAGTTAACAGCAAAAGCAGCAAATAGTCCTGCCACCACATTAGGCGCATCATCATCATCATCATCAGCATCAACAACAGCACAACAACAATCAACTGCCACAAGCTACGCAAAACTACCCATTAAAGCTACCAAACAGGTAAAGGAGAGCAGCAGCGGCAACAGCAACAGCAACAGCAATGGTGCACGGAACTACGAATCACTCATGCAACAACTGCCTACATCGTCAAGCACCAGTGATGCCAACAGTAACTCAGATCAACGCATACCAAAGCTATTCGAGCGCTATGAAAAGATACAGGCCATCTTTCCAGAATTTGAGCCTTACGAGAGTGGTGCACCAAAAGCATCAAAGGACGCTGACAAACGTGTTGGAATTGTTGGTGTCAAACAAGGCAAAAATTTCGAAGTGGATACATTTAAACCGTACAGCAGCAGCAGCAGCAGCAGTACAAATGGTCGTACTGGCGGTGGTACAGGTGGAGGTGGTGGTAATGGCTCTAAAAATTCGAAGAAATCGCCACCCCCTCAAAACAATGGCAGCAGTTTTATGCCAGATCAGAAAATTATTAAAAAACAGCAACTGCTTATGGCCGCGGCCGGCGTACTAACGACAGCGGATGTAAACGATGAATTCGGAGTAGGAGATGAAGCACAAACAGCTGGCAACGGCAACAGCAACCGGAAGAGCACGAATGGTAGCGGAAATTGATTTTGATTGAGTTGAAAGCGCATTTTATGATTTTATATATATTATTCGTCGATTGTAGAATTTTTAATATGTTTTTCAGATTTTTCACATTTTTTAACAGCTTTTCGAATTTTTAATGCAATTTATTTTGTACTCTTTATATACAGTTTATAAAATAGTGTATTATTAATTTATCATAATGTTTGTAACACTTGGAAAAAGCGTCAGGGATACATAATATACTTACATATATATTTCATCAGCTCTATGAGACGAGTCGATCGAGCTATGTTCGTCGTCCATAGTTGTTAGTTCAGCTCCTGATTCTTTACGTTTTTGTATGAACTACTTTTTTTTTTTTTTTTAATTTTGCTAGTAACGCCAAATTTGGTGTGTTTTACGTGAAGCCTAATAAATAATCCCACATACATTCATACGGACCATTAAATAGTATAGCTCTCAAACAAATCTATGGTTCAAATATAGACTCTTAGACAAACTACAGGCTATCTCGAAGTCAAGCACACTCGTCTGATCGAACAGGAGACTGTCATTTAGGGTTTATAAAATAAAAAACTACAAAATTAAAATCATTCCGGGATCTTTATACAAATGGTGTGTCATTCAGACGAGTGACACTTTGTTATCGACTGAATTCTGCATTATCGACTTTTGTATTTGACATTTTATGTCAATGTCATCGTGACACTATAGCATTTTAGTTATGCAACTGTACACGAAAGAACGTTGTATCGTATACATCGAACTATGGATCTTAAATCCCAATTCGATGGTAAAAACGCTACGAACAATACACCAATAATTTGGTCGTAATTACCACATCAGTGAGACAACTGTCCGCAATATTGCTCTCGTTTCATTTTACTGGGTCTTTGGTGCTTCACGAAAGTTAAAGTCTACGAGCATGATTCAAAACCGATTCAGTCCAATCTTGAAACGGTTTCATTATAACGATTATTCGAACCATTATGCTCGCACTGCTTCAAAATGCCATCGGAGATGTAGCCAAAAGTGTCGAGTTCTTACTAGACAGTCTCAGTGAATATTTCCGAGAAATAATTTGGAAAAATACGTAAAGTTTTACGTTTTATTTAAAAACAAAGTACCACACGTCTAAATGGATCATCCTATGGGTTGGGGATGAGCTTACTGTACTTCGTAGAGAAGTACGATTTCATGCAGCTACATCTGTTGAGACATGATTCATAAGTAAAAAGCATTTATATGTACATTAGATTATATAGCGCAACACTTTAGAATTAAAAATCTATACACACTATTTATTTGCAGGTGGGTGCAAAGAGTGTTAAACATTCGTGGCATCGAAATTAAATTTGTCTTTTGTTTAATATAAAATTCATTTCGCTATATTTAGTGCGCTACCTTTTTCAGTTTTTTTTTTATTTTTTGTACAAAATTTTTTTAAAGTCTATAATTTTTTTTGAAGTACTTTGCTTAAATGCAACAATATCTTTGTCATTGTATGTATTTTCTTACAATCATTTCATTTATTTTATTTTTATTTTTATTTTTTTCGTTTTACAGCGCAAATTACACAATGGGATCTAATTTTCTATGGCACGGAAATGCCCGCACAGCCCGATGATCCAGTGCATTTGAATGTTGGACAATTCAGTACGTACGACAACGATATGGAGCACAATGATATCGAGTACGATGCCAGCGGCCAATGGCGCAATATGCAGCAGGTAAGCAATCATTGTCAGATATGGATTGCAGGCTAATGATGTATAGAGAAGATTTTAGTAAGGAAACAATTTGTGTTTGATAGTCTTTTAAAGATTTTATTGCTATTTTTTTGTTTTTTTTTTTTTTGCAAATTGTTTTGTTTAATATTATATTTTCTTTTTTGTTTGCTATTATTCACAGTGCTACGCAAATAATGTTTGTACGCTAGATTGGTACGCTTAAAAATGTTATTTTATTGCATTATGTGCTATAAAAAAAAAAAAAAAATCAAATGGCGACTAAGTTTCAGCTACTGCTCAAAGTGTATGCTGTATGTACCTACTTATATGTAGTTATTGTTAGTGTAGGTAGCTGCATATCTACTTCTACTCAATTTTAGTGTTTTTGAATATGATTTTCGTTATAATTTTTATGCAACTTTAAAGTTTTTTTAAAAAAATATTCCCCAAAAAAAATTGTGAACTAAATTTCGTACTAAGCACTCTTGTGCATGTATATTAAGTACAACTTCTTAACATCACTTTAACTAACTCATACTGCGACATTAACATGAAATGCGCACACGAAATTTAACAGCATGTTCCTGGCATATGAATGTCGTTGCCTTAAGCATCCACTCACCAAGCTCTTCACGATGCACAGTAGCTCATTGTGACTCTTTTGTTGGCGAAAACATAACTTCTGAACGATATGGCTAGGAAGTTATAGCCACACCCAATGTAGGTAACTGCCATATAAAGCTACGTTTATTTTAACTTACTTATCTGATAACCTTTGCATCTTTAATAAAACCCTGTAACCATAAGATAGAAGGAAACTTTTCGTTTATGTAAATATATGTAACAGCCTAAAAGAGGAGTGGTAGGACACTGTTGCATAACCCAACTTACACAAATTTCATTTTTGCTATCATTTTTCGCTGCTGTACCACTGTGCGTCGGCTATTTTTAAGTGCAACACTTATTCTACCACAGTAGAATTAAGCCTTGTGCAGACGGTCATATATTTCTCACACTTTTAGCATATTGCATTGAAAATAGTTTAAAATGTTTACATATTTCAACTAAAACTGACAGCAAACTCAACGAAATTGGTCAAAGACTCAGATTCTTGGCATATAGCTGGGAATGTCTGAAGCTGGCTTTACTTTTATTAATAATATATAATATAATCGAGGTGTTCGTTTATATTATAACCCATACACGCCACATTTTTTTCGTAGTAAGCCTCCAAATTTGGCTTTCTACAAACTATGCTAATAAATTGTTGAATGCCTTCTAAACAATTATAACAAAATTTCGAAAAAAAAAAAATGAGAACTGCGGTAAAATAGTTGCGAGTTAAAAAATTGCAAGTTACACTTATAGCAATGTGGCACCTAGAGAGTCTATACTATGAGTTAAGTTTGTCTAAGTCTTCTCTAGACGGAGAATTTTGTTCTCAGGACGGACGGGGCTATACCGAATCGGCTTTTCGCGCTGATCATGAATATACATACTATCTGCGGTCTCTTTCGCTGTGTAACATACTACATTTTGACAGCTCAACAAATCCAATATAACCGGTTACAAATATTTTTTGTACAGTGTACGAGTATAAATATTATATAAAAGTAAACTTTTTGCTGTGCCTTAAATTTCATTAAATGTGCCACCAGTCCAGCATGCACACATACACACACACACGCACACTTCAACAGCGCAATGTTGCAACATTTTCCAACGGGTAAATGTACGGTAGTACCAAACCAAGTCACAACATCTGAGCAGCAAGCAGCTGCAGTGGAATCTTAATTCATTTTAGCAATCCGTGTCTTTCATTCAGCTTACTTTTTTTCTTTTTCAGTTACCCTACATATACATACGTATATATATAAATATATATATATATATGTATTTATATGCTGACAATATATTCCTGTAACGTTGTGCTTATGCCGTTGACATTGCCAGCGGGCATTGTGCCAGCGCAAGTAATCATCATGTGTAGGCTTCCTTCAATGACTGCAGTCGAAAATGCAGCACACCAAATTTTTGCTACATATGTACGCGCGTGTACGAGTATGTATAAACTCGCATATATTTACGTAAACGCGTTGTCATATTGTCATATGCAACGTTGTGTAAACCGTACCAACCAAATATTAAGCATGTTTACACAAGCTGTGAAAAGTGTAAACTTTAAGTTATTCGGAAAAGTGAAGAAGTAATTTAAAGTGTTTTTGTTTCTTCATATATAAATATTTACTTAATTTACAGTTTGAGCTTCTTTACTTTACAGTTTTATGTACCTAGTTTACCTCTGCATTAGTTGCGCCTAATGGTATGCAATGCTTTCTTCTGTCTCAAGTTGCTTTTTAACTTAATTTTTTCTGTGTGTTCTATGCCTTGCTTTACTTTGCCTTGTAAAATAACAAAGACAATTATGTAAGTGTGTGTGAGTTTTTGCTTTTTTAATGTGCCCGCCTATGCCCAGTGCAGTTAAGCCACTTTGGTATGATCAGCATACTACTACTAAGCCGACTGAAAAAGCTTGAGCTTACAAAAAAACCTATGTACAATACATATTTTATCGTTCAACGTATTTTTAATGAGATGACATCGAAGTATCCATTAACAATATATACTGCATTATATCGTTAGTATAAAAATGTATATATATTTATTTTTTTATTCACAAAGAATGCTCGATTATTGCATCACTCATTTTGAAAAAAAAAAACTATACAAAATTTAATTGAATTGAAATTTGAATCATTCAAAATGAAACGTACTGTTTTGAATCATTCTTTTTGAAAACTTTATGCTTTGTTTTTTTTTTTTCTAGCAAGTTTTCAAAAATAATGATTCAAAACAGTATGACAGTCATTCGTTTAGATCTCTGATATATACATACATATGTACAGAGTTATATATTTGTTGTCTTTTAAACCTTAGGGTGATCATCATTGATCAGTCAAACATATCTGTCATACGAAGCGTCATTTTATTGTGTGACATTTATAATAATGGCTCGTATAACCTCCGATATCGCATTAATATTGTTTAAACCTATTTCAAAAGTAGCGTGCATTTTGTATTGATTTCCATTAAAAATGAAACTTTTGACTGAATATGTTAACACAAGTTTTTTCCTTAAAGCAGCCGCCAAATTAATTAAAGTACATTCAGAAAATTATTTAAAAAAAACACGTTCCTTTCTTCAAACTTCAATATATCAGTTCCCAACTGTTCGGCTGCAACAGTGCTGCACTAGCGATTTCCCCCAATACCGACAGTTAGTACTTACTCTCAACCTAACCAACGTCCACGCATTTGTTTAACGAACTTAACATGCGCATGTCATCGGCAGGGACCATGTGCTACGACGTTGCATCATATTTCGCTAGCTATACGCTAGGTAAAATGGGTTAGACATACACTAGGACAAAGAAGTTAGCTCTTTGCCAGGGAAAAGGGGTTAACCATTCGCTAGGACTATGGAGTTAGCTCTTCACTAGAGGAAAGGTGTTAGCCAATTGCAAAAAAAAAATATTCTTGCTAATATCATAGTGTGAAATAGTATTATTAGTTTGTCTGAAAGTTTGTAACGCATTAAAGGTGGCATGGTAGACTCTGTAAAGCATATACATTCTTGATCAGCTTGACGAGCGGAGTAGAGTCGATCTAGCCATTTCTGTCTGTCTGATGGTTGCTGCGCATATTTTTGTACACATTTGTTTAAATATCTGGCTTTAAGCCAATATTTAAACTTCTAAACTTTATATAATATACATATTAATATGCCACGCTCACTTTTTGGGGTAGACTCATATAAAGCCATCGTCAACTTGTGTGTTTTTTTGTATGAAAACCATCTTTAGCTAGGTCAATATCAGCTTGATATTCTATATGGTGTTTTTATATGTACGACCGCTTCATAGTACATATGCTAATGGGTGTGTCCGCAAAGTGCTGCTTTTCACTAAGGACTAACGATTAGTAGTTAGCTAAATCGTTAAGACTAACGACCAGTAGTTATCGAATCGTTAACTCGAGCCACCGACCAAACAACAACAGCGTTTTCATCGGATACCCAAACTCCGTGCAACACGACTGTAGCACTATTTTTTGTTTTATATTTTTTTGATTTTCTTAAAAGCTTTGCTGGTTTCTTTTCCACTCTAAGCGGCCGCAAAGTTTTCCCTGTTGCACAGCAAAAGAAAAAAATTATTTTGTTTAAATAAGTCAAACTACTTTCAACGCTTCCGTTGCATTTTATAGATCGCCTTACGCTTGATTTTTCGCTTCTCTTTCTCCCTCCTTTTACTTTCTTTTATGCCTTTGTTTTACTTGCCGCCATTTTGCTTTTATACTTTTATACGCTTTAGCGTACTTAGAGACTTGGCTTTTCAGTTGTAATCAAACAAAAAGTTGAATAACCTCTTTCGTTGTTGTGTGTTTAGTATATAAGTACTATATACAGAGAAAATGTTGCTAGTAGACTGTGTTGAAAATTGTGCAAGTTGGCGTTTAAAATGCAAGTTTTTTTCAATTTTTTTTTTTTCGGTTTTTTTTTGTTTTTTAAATGTCTGTTGTTGCCTTGTAAAATATTGCTATCAAATATAATGGCTGCCAGCACGCCATTGCATGTGAAATAGTTATGCAGACAGTGAAAATATATGCACATACAGATAGATACAAACATATTTGTAAGTATGTATATATGGCAAGGCATGCCTAGACACACACACACTCAGTGTCTAAGCGGAAGGACAACATTTGGCTTTGCTCGACTGCCGACAGATTGATGGGCTTGCCTTTTAGTATATAGATGGGATTTATATCATTTATATACAATACTAAAGGGATTTTCAATAGGGACATCATAATTTTGTATATTAATACTAACGCAACCTTAAATTTTTTCAGGATTTGTCAACATTATTTTTATTATGGTAAAGTTCACGAACGAGCAACGTTTGTAAATTATTAAAAATTACTATCGAATTACTATTAGTCGGTGGTCGCAACTTTAAGAGCACATACACCAATTTTTGGTCATAATAATCGTCCCACCAGACAGGCTGAGCTACTATTCGTACAATGTTGTTGGTCAAAATAAATTCAACGGCATTAAATCTCATAAGCCATTCGACCGGAACATTTCTCGAAATTACACGGTTACCGAACTTCCCCTTCAATAGCTTAATTTTTCGTCCTTCACCAGTGCCATATAACACTTATGTCAAGTCCATACAAATCTGAACAAAAATAGTCTTCCAACAAGTCACAATAGCGAACTCCTTTGATCGTAACATGACTATCTTTTACATCGGCTATAAAATATGGTCCAATAACACCGCCGGCATGTATTTCATATCACACGGTCACTTTTTGTGTATATAATGGAGTCTCCTGAAGCACTTGTGGGTCTGTTGCTGTCCAATAACGCATATTTTGACCAACCTGCGTTAGTATTAAAATACAAAAGTATTACATGCCTATTGGAAACCCCTTTACATATAGTCATTTAGAAGTATGTTCTGTGTGTGTGTATGTGTGTGTAGAATAAAATTGCCAGACAGCGCGGCAACATGCAATGAGCCAACAAAAAGCTTGAAAAAAACCTTGGGCTAAATGCATACAATCGCGTTTAGTTTTAAAGACTTTGTATGATTTGCTGCAGTTTTTATTACAATTTGTTCTTTTTAACAATTAAAACTAATGCTTTATTATTTTTTTTTTTTTTTTTGTATATATAAGTATAGATGCATATAATATTTTTCTTTAACTAAAATCATACTTTATTTAATTACAGGTCGGCGAATCTGGTATAACACGCAGCAATACCGCAGCATGCCTTAAATGGAGCGACCAAAGATGTTTAGGTTTGTGTTTCATTTTTATTCTATTAATCAACATTTTTTACCTAAACTTCAACTACAACAACAAGAACAACAAAGGCAATAGATAATTTAGCAAACTCTAAGAACAAAAAAAAAAACGAAAAAAGGAAACTCTTAAAGCCAAACTAAAATTCCAACAAAGAAAAAAGAAAAAACAACCAGACAAAAATAATAATATAACAAATACAAAACAACAACAAAAATAAGAAAAACAAATATTGTAAAAACAAAAAACTTATGAAAATTAGTCAAAAAATTTTCAATTAAAAGTTTTGCAAACATTTTTTCTACTATGAAAAAAAAATAAAAATATAAATAGAAATAAAAATTTTAAATTTAAGAAATTCCGCATAAACAAAAACACAATATACACTTAGATGCATACATACATATGTATGTGTGTGTAGTGTAAAAAAGTATCTATACATATATATTTTTGTGCTGTAAATTATGAAATTAAAAAAAAAACGAAAGAAAAAAAAACAAATTGTGCAAGTAAATTTGTAGGTGAAGAAAAGTGAAAATTCACTACACTAATTTTTTATAGTGTAGTAGAAAATTTAAATAAATAAATAGTATAACGAAGATCGTAGTGAACAAACGAAAGGTTGTTTCCGAAACAGAATACACAAGCACACAAACAGAGACAGACCAAAAGGCAGACAGACAGACAGACAGACAGGAAGCTAGACGACAGCCTCTCAGTTGAAATTAACAAAAGTGCAGATAATTATTTTTGAATTTGAGCTATTATATTTAGTAACACGTCAGTGATTTTCTATACTGCGAAACTTATATGTATAACATGTAAAACAATTAAATTTACATTAAGTTCGGTTAAGCCGAAGTTTCTACACGCTTCACACATGTAGTTTGTGCTATACACACATATTTATGCAGTCCTTAATTAACTTAGCACGAGTTTTTCAATATTATGCTCCCGGTTAACATAATTTGCTTTGTGTTTGCTGTGCAATAACTGACAGTTACATTTTAACTGGATATTGAAAAACTTCCCTTAATGTTGTCGGAAAGTTTGTGTAGTCGATAAATTATATATTTTGTCTTCATAAACAGAATCGCCATCTATCTGAAACATACGATTTTATGAGAATGATTCAGATAGATAGATAGATAGATAGATATGTACATACTTAGTTGAGCTGTCAAAAGCAACCCGAACTTTTGGGATTTTCACTGCTAGCAATGCTTAAATTAACAATTGCAGCTCGGCAGGTCTTAAAGTTAAAAACTACCGCACGGTGTAAGCCTTTGTATGGAGCACGTTGATTTTCGCAAAAATCCTACCCTACAGCTTCTCAATGAGTCCCATACAGCGTTTCTGCTGATGGTCCGCGTTGGAAGTTCACAAAACGCAGGCGCAACGGGAACATCCGCCTCCATCGCCTTGCTGGCTGTGCTTTCCACATAAGTTCGCTTGTTCGTCCGAAACGTTTTTTTTTTCTTCTTCTAATTAATCTACTTTTCGACTTGCTCCTAAGTCGGCCTATTGTTGCGCGAAATGGCGGTGTAGAATTCTGCATGGCAGAGTTGAAGCGTGGCCGCAGTTGGCAGAGACCATACAGTTAGAGAGTCTGTTTTCTGTACTGTTGTCTTTTGAATGTACACTGTTCTAAGATCAGATCACTGTGCACACCGGCAGATCTACACGCGTGTGCGTCCGTAGGGCAATTGTTTGCTAATCAGCACATGGTCAAATTTATTTCTAACCATAGTACATACCTCCCACTACTTAATGAGTTATAGATTTAATAGACATGTTCAAAAATGTCTTAAATCTTCATATTTTTTTAGTGTCTTTGACAGCTTTCTACAAGTTATTCGACATGTTAATATTGTTCTATATATATAAAAACAAAAACTATGTGTGATGTGTGTAAAAAAAAAAAAGCAGCTATTTTTGTTGCATTTATGCATTTTTATTTTTTTATTTTTATTTTGTTTCTAATTCGTTTTTCTGTGCCAAGTTTTTTTCTCTTTAATATGCTGAGCAAGTTTCAACGCCATTTTGAAAGCACGCATGCAAATCATTTGATGTGCAATGCACAGAAAACTGTGACACACGCAACAAACACACTTACAGTGCTATTCAAACCTTCATTGCTACATGCATGGCATTAGCTTGATATAATGCGCTTGACGCTTTTAATTCACTTAATTTTTGTATCAAAATTTACAAAATGCTTTTAATTGAAATTCTCTTCCAATGCAGCTACAGCAGAACAGCCTTTTTGTGTGCTATATGCATATGCACAGCGTAAGCCAGCCAAATAGTTTTGTAGTAACTACAGTTTTGTAGTACATACAGTTTGATAGTAACGCTGCTTAGCTACCAATTGCTGTCAAAGTGTAATTAAATAAATTTATCTTTTTTTTTAGTTAATTTTTGAAGCACAAATTATAAATAATAAATTAAAAACAATACCTAAATACAACTCAGCATAACAGTTTAGAGTTCGGCATAGCAAAAGACTGTTTCCAAAAAATAAAATAAAATAAAAATTAATTATGCATTATTAAATATTAAAAAATTAAAAAAAAAAACTTGTAAAAAAAAGAAACCAATAAATTTTCATAAAGCGCAAATTAGTTGTGTAAGATGCCAAATTTTTTATAAACAACTTAAAGTGAAACAGCAAAATATAATAAAAAGGTAAAAAAAAAAATCAATAATTACTAGGTGTAGGGTATGTGTAGGCTATATATGAACTTAAACAATTTTTGGCAATTAAAATAAAACAAAAATATATAAAGAAATAACTAAAAGAAAAAGTTCCTGCAATTTTGAACGATGTGCAAACAAATTAAATGTTTAAAAAATAAAGCACAATGCTAACAACTAAAACAAAAAAAATAATAGAAATAATTATTTAAAAAGAACAGCTTATAGAAGAGTTCAAAGTAAAAATTTTATGCAATAAATTTATTTCATATCATTATTTACAAAAAAAAAAACAAAAACGTAAAGAACAGAGATGATTCTACAATACTTTTAAACATATCCGTTGCAAAAAAAGGTTTTTATTTTTTTGTTAGTTTGGTATTATTCAAAATACGAAATTATTAACAACAACAACAAAAATAAAAACAAATATAATTAAACTAAAAACAAAAACAAAAATAAAACACAAAACAAAAATCAAAAGTAACTTGAGTGCAATAATTAATTTATAGTTGTACAATACACAATGCATATATAAATAGTTATCTATGTTATTTTATCGTTCTTATAAAAACTCAACTCTATTAAAATATGTGACAGTGTGTTTAGCAACACAGTAAAACGTTGTGCAACACTATGCAGAAAAAAGAAATGAATTATTCAAATGGGGTCTTTCAACGCATGCTGTCTTACCACAGAGAAATAAGTATGTAGTATATAGTATGTACATTTTTGTTTTAGCTCTCCCTTCTTGAATTGTAACTTCACATTTTACACGGTGTGCAAGTTTTTGTAGTTGAATATGAATTTGAATGTTAGCTTCAATCGGCATTGAAATACATTTTCAAAACCATTTCCAATGATTAAGTTGAAAAATACACGCAGCGGCATACCAACTAATATTGACGAAAGTAAAAACAAAAAAAGAAGAAACTTCGACATCTAGTGGTTCAAAATGATATGTCTTGCATGAATACGAAACGAAATTTAGAACATAATACATCCAAAAGACCTATTTTATGCGCGTACAAAAACTTTCATATGTAGCCCAGGCGCCCGTGTAGCATTTGCTGACACAGGAATTCTTCCAGCAAGTCATTTTGTACGAACGTAAAAATGTTCAATTCGGACGTTCTAAATGGTTGCCATTACAACTTGCCTTGGCTAATTTGAGGCAACCACGTCCTATCTAACTAAAACCTAATCAAACTGAAACCTTAGTGACGGATCGCTGATGATTTGTTGCATTTGAGTATGCTGGAAAGTCTTTGCTTTGCTGCATACCAAGCAAAACAAATGCGGCCATGTAGTATGTAGATACTCGCAGTATACCCATTGATTTTGCTGACAACTCGTCTACATTCTCAACAAGAAAAAGCACCAAATTCGCGCTGAAAATTGACACTGTCATTGCTTAAAAAAAAAAAAAACAACAACCTTTTTATGCATTTTAATACAAATCTTTATTATCGCCTTCAAAATAGACTCAGTTTGAGTCAATGGAAACATGCCAACGGTTAATCCAATTTTTCATACACTTGTTATACGCCTCGGCCTTTAGTTCCTTCAGCGAATTTTTTTTTTTTTCTGTCCTCAATCGACTCATAACGCGTTTCCCGGAGCGAATGTTTAAGTTTCGGAAACAGAAAAAAGTCACAGGGTATCAAATCTGGTGAATACGCTGGTTGCGCAATGACTTTTGTTTCATGTTTAGCCAAAAACTCCGTCACAATCAAGCTAGAATGTGCAAAAAAATGCAAAAAATTCAGGTCTTTTGATACGAGGTTGGCAGCGACGAGTTTCATAACCAAAATATCAACCAAAATGTTTTGCGTCGTTACATAAGACACGACGATTTTCGAGCACAATTTCCATCACTTTTTCGATGTTTGTTGTCGTTAACTTGCTTGAGGCAAGTTTTCTACAATTTCACGATCCTAACTGAATGCTTTATGCTAATCAAATACAATACTTGCGTTCTCGATGGAGTAGAGTCCTCCAAACACTTTTGTAACATTTTGAATGATTCCGTTGCCGTTATATATTCCATTGGAAACACAAAATTTCATACAAAAACATATAAAAAATCGCCATACAAACTTTTCGCTTCGTAAACAAAGCAACTATCAAACATAGACTAATTATCGCAAGCCGCACAAACTTGGCAATGCATGTCAATGACAGTGACAGCCAACTTAAGAAGAAGAGCCGAACCGTTTCGCTTTACCGGTTCAGTTTAAATCCACCAGTCCGTGTCAATTTCGATGCAGAGGTAGGTATACCGGTATTGATGAATTGACCAGTTGAGCAAGTGTGACGGCATAGCGCAGTATGTTAAGATACTGCACTTATGTATTGTATATATGTACACTGTATTGCAAAGGCTGTGGGTACGAAATCTAGCTAGGACATGGTCAAGTTTTTATTTGTAAGTGTGTTTTGTGGAAAGACCGATGGTAAAATCGACAGCGCCACTATGATTAAATGTTTGTATAACGTTATTAGTGTGGCCAGCTCGGTTAGCTCGGATTTAGATCCGATCAATGAGCGGCATTGTTCGACACATTATAAAGCAGCTGCAAGAAGCTTTAGTAATAAACTTTCAACCTTAAAACAACTGCTGATGTACATACATAATTTTGCACTGTTCAAGCAACACAGTTGAATGACCCGTTAGTTTAAAAGCTTTAAAAAATTGTATAGTAGGTTTTTAGGCGCTAACTTAAAAACTTTGTTATTGTGCTTATTATTGTAAATTTGTCAGTGTTGCACAGTGTCACATATATTGCATATCAATTTAATTTTATATATATATATATATATATTTTTTTTGTAATAGTGTGCGAAAAGTTGCAACAACAAAAAATTGTATAACAAAAAAATGACAAAACAAAAATTGCTTAAACCCTTTTTCAACACTACTTGTGATTCTTTAATTAATCTTTTTTATTTTTTATTATTATTATTATTATTATTATTACTTATTATATTAAATATGTGTATATTTTATTTAAACATATTATATTACGAAATATTAGCAATCTCAGCACAAAAATATTATGAATCAGTGTTATATTTAACATACATACTATTAAATAAAAACAAGTAGCAAAATAGTAGCGCAATTTATTAGTTGATTCTATATAAACAAAATATTATAACTTATAAAAATAAAAACAACAACAGAAAATCAAATCAAACTGCAAAGCAACAAAAGTACCAACAAAATTACGTTTTCCAACACTTTTACTACTACATACACACACTTATGCAATACTAAAAAAAAAAAAAACTTATATTAACTATATAAACTTTTGTTTGTAACTTTTTTGGGGCGTGGTACTTACTATAAACTAAACAAATTTAACAAAAAAACAAAAATATAAAATATAAAATTTATTAAGCAAAAAATTAAAGCCAAATTAATATTTAAGCAAATGTACTAAAATAAAATTATATAAAATAAAATAAAATAAATAAGGTGGTTCTAGGGAAGTTTATAAATATGAAAATAATAATAAAAAACAATGAATTCAAAAAAAGAGTAGTTTTAAAATTAGCAACAAAACTGAAACAATTAAGCCAAGTAAATAGAAATACATACTACATTATGTGAAATTATACAAAAAAAAAAATTTTAATTATGTAAATTAAAACAGGCAAAACTGAAGTAAAAGCAGTGCAAGTTGCAGAAATTGTCGATGTTGGTAAATTAAGCTAATTACAATACTTTTTTATGTATGTTCGTGTGTATATATATATATATATAAATATAAACAAATAAATAAATAATAAAAAATTAAAAAAGCAAACAAAAAAAAAGAAACAAAACAAAACGAAACGAAACGAAACTCTATAATAAAAATAAAATTAATTTAATTATATACTTAAGTAACACAGTAAAAAATAAATTTTTAAATATAAAAGATAAAAAATTATGAACAAAAATAAATAATTTGAAAAGAATACACTGCAAAAAAAAAACAAAAAAAAAACCATAATTGTATATTTTATTTCAAGCGAGAAGTGAAGGTACAAGCGCCGCTTAGCTGCAAGAATTGGCATTTTTTTTTCTTTATATAAAACTTTATTTTCAGTAAAAAAAAAAATAAAAAAAAAATTATAAAAAAATAATTAAACAAATATTTTGCCTAAGCACAATACTGAGTTCATTGCAAATTTTTGCCAACGAAATTGTAAATTATTACTGCTAGCATGTCAAACAAACAAAAACAGTGTTGCCAAATCAACATGAAATACTAAAATCAGTTATTAATTAATTGAAAAGTGCACACATATTGTTTTATCTTTGGTGTTTTTTTCTTGCTTACTCTTTGTCACCAGTTTTTTTTTTCTATTTCTTTTTTTTTTTTTTGAGTATATAAAGTATTTTTGTTAGCAAACATTTTTCTTATCTGAGTACGCGATGAAAAACAGTGCGTTACGAAAATTTTTAATTGCTGTTTGACAGCGTTTTTTTTTATGCATTTTTTTCGGTATCAAAAACTTTTATCGAACTCAGTATTGAGCTTTATATAGGATGCTGACTACAAAAAAACCTACTTTCTGCTTCAAATTTTCAACAAATTTTATACATAAAATTCAATTTTATGCATGATGAAGTTTAGTGATTTTGAGTTTTCTGTAGCAACTCTAATAGTTTCATTTAACAGTCTAAAACTATGAAAATTATTTTCATTTGAATCAAAATTTTCCAAATTGCTGTTAAAAGAGCTTATAAGTGAAGCAAATTAATTTACAAAGCAAACATCTAACAAGTGAAACAATACAAAATGGAGGTGAGTTCAAGTAATACACGCTAAACAAAAAACTTAAAACAAAAAACAAAAAAAAAAAAAATAAAAGTTAAATAACATTTAGTTTTTGTTAATGTTTCTTATAACCAACTTTTAACACACATTTTACACACAAAAAAACACACACACACATCACACTGTTTAATGAAAAGAACAAACAACAACAAAAAAAAAAAGAAAAACAAATTCGAAAAGTCAAACTCATCTCAAAACGCTGGCATTATTGGTGATGGTTTCACGCTGCTGTTGCTAGTACAACTACTACCACTACTACTACTACTACTACTTTAAAGCATTAATTTTATAAATTAAAATATTTAAATAATTTGTTTTTTTTTTTTTTTTTTGCCATTCTTCTTAAATTTTTAACCTGAAGCATGTCATTTTTTTTAAGGCTGGCGCTTGTACTCAACTTTAATTTTTGTGCTATTTAGTATTTTAATTTTAGAAACACGTATTTAGTTTTTAATTTGTACTTTGATATTTTTGTTGTACGTGCAAAACTTTGATTTTTTTTTTTTTTTTTTTTTTTGTTATTTTTAGCAGTGCATTTTCATATTTGGCCTTTGTTGAATTTGTTACGTTATATTCGATAAAACATTTTTTTTCTTGTTTCTTTTTAAACAATTCTTCTGTTGTTGTATATTTTTAGTTAATTGCTAATGGAAAATTAAAAACTAATTATTTAACGCTGTTAAGGTTTTCGCCTACAAAAAAGTGATTTCGTTCAAAATGTTGCTTTTTACAACGTCGGCAAGAGATCAGCAAGCTATCGCGATGGCATGCCGCATATGCATAAATTTCACACGCCCAATTTCAAGTGTATTCAAATCGCCAAAGTTTTCTGTATGTGAATTGCAACATCACTTTTTAAGTTTCGAAAATCTGCACAGTGCATATTTTATTTTTTTTGTTAATGTAATTTTTCGACACATTGTAGTATACTAATATGCTTTATTTTATTTTTATTTTATTTTTTCTTTTTGTTTTTTTACTTTTTTAACACATTCACTTACTTTATGTATTTAATTTTTTTTCACAGAATGTGCCACGCCTACATACAACTATGATGGACTGTGTTATAATGAGTGTCCAATGCATACCTTTGAAGTACCACCCTATCAAGATAGTGAGAATGACGTTTTGGATAATCATCTCGATAATAATAATAATAATAATAATAATAATGTATACAATGAACTAATAGCACAAGATCGTAGACGTAGACGTCGTAGCGCTATAGAAAATAATATAGCCGCTGCGTTTACAAAAGAAGAGCAACAGCAACATTTTATAAATAGTAGTCACTCGTCATCGAATACACGCCGCTGCGATACTTGTCACAATTCCTGTCTACGTTGTATTGGTCCAAGCGCTAGCGAATGTAGCTCCTGTTATCCTGGCAGTCAATTGCGTCAGTTGGCACAGCAGAATGAAACGCATTGTTTTGTTTATGCGGTACGCAGCTCCGGTGATGATACAATGAGCAGTCAACCGCCTTCAACAAAAGCAGCCATAATTTTTGTACCATTTGTGGCATTGTTTTGTGCTGGTTCGGCATTTGTGGGTGTTATGTTGCACCGAAAACGTTCGGCAACAGCACAGCCTGGTGCTGTTGATGGTGTCTATACGCGTGTTTCATTGCTACCAGACGACGATGCTGATGAAGCTACTGATTTGGACGAGGATGATGATCATGATGATGATCATGATGATGATGAAGATGAAGATGAGACGAAAATTTATACAAGAAGCGCCCTGCAATATCGCGATGAGTTGCAGCCTGTTGAGCTTGAAGCGACAGTTTCAAACAATTTATAAACTCAGTTAATATTATTTTGCTTTTATCTTTCATATTCCGCAATTAAACTTTCCATTTAATGGTGTTTTTTTACCGTGTATATTTCAAATAATTTCACATTTAAAGATTTTCATAAATATTTATTTCTCTCTCTCTCTCTCTCTCTCTCTCTCTCTCTTTTTGACTCTTTAATTTGTTCTATTATCTTTGTTAATATTACATATATTATTTTTACGTACAACATTTTCATTGAAATTCCAAATTAAAATTAATTTTATTTATTTAAAAAAAAAAAACGGAAAAGTTTCTAAAAAAAATCGCATCAAATTCAAAGCACATGCACAGTGCTTTTCAAACTGTTATAAATTTACATTACCTTGTGTATTTATTGAGCATTTATATATATGAAACATTTATAAAAAAAACACATTTACACAAACAAACATAAAACATATTTTAAATAAAATTGAAAATTTAAAATTGAAAATTATTTATGCTGCTATTTTTTATTAATTAACCGGAAACTACACACAGCTGAAAAACTGAAAAAAAAAATGTCCAAGAATGCACTGAAATATCAGTAAAGCATAAATTATAAACGTTTGAATTTGTCACCAGCTCTGTAGTTTACATGTTTATTTGTAATTATTTACGACTACCACAAAACAGGGTAGGTATAATAAGCAGTGGGAGTAATTTTATTGTAAAGCGAATATACAATGTGTGATCTAAAATTAACCGAACTTTTAATTTAAAACATAAAACACGAAGCGCCATCTATTAAATGAAAGCTACATTCTTCTTCTCTCGAAAGCAGCTAAGTTCATGCTAATCGCTTGACAGGTTACAAAATGCGACACGTTTTAGTAACACCAGTTTTTGTAGTTATGTCGGTCGTAAAAACATAATGGAACAAAGAGCAAATATTAAAAGTTTGTTTTAAACTCGATATAAAATTTGCTTTTTGATTACGAAAAAAAAGTTTATGATTATGATTTTATGAGTCGTACTCAAGTTTACACATGGTTTACACGATTTAAAAACGGTCATGATGATTTAAATGAAGATCCAAGACCAGGACCGCCCGAAGCATCTAATCGTGCTAAGTTAGTGGAAAAAATAGATGAAAGTAATCGCTATCAATGCAAGTTTTCCTGTGATAATGCTGGCAGAATAATTAAATTCATCTTACTGTACAATCTACAAAACATTGACTGAAGATTTGAGTAAAAGAAAGGTGTGTGCACGTTTTGTTCCACATCAGTTAAATAATGATCAAAAAATCGCTCGTGTAGAGCATTGCAAAGACATCATTTCAACAGCTGAAAACGATTCAGATTTTCTTGATTCGATCGTAGCTGCTGATGAAACATGATGTTTTAAATATGATCCTGAAACTAAGCGACAATCTGCAGCATGGAAGTCAAAAGACGAGCCAAAATCTAAAAAATTGCGTTGTCAGAAGTCAAGAATCAAGACAATGTTGATAAATTTCTATGATTCCAAGCGTATTTATTGTTCACAAGGAAGTTCAAACTGTCAATGGAGAATAGTATTTACAAGTTTTACATCCTTTGTGGTCGAGAGTTCTACGTGTTAGGCTCGAATATTCCAAAGGAATGCGTCAGTTTTTATAGCATGATAATTGCACCACCGCACAAGTCAAAAAAGTCAATGAATTTTCGATGAAAAAACGGATTTGTCTCATCGATCACCCTCCGTATTTGCCTGATCTATCACCGTGCGATTGTTTTCTCTTCCCAAAAATGAAAACTGCAATAAAAGGAGCTTTTTACGATGACATTTCAGCCATACAAGCAGCCGTGACACAGGAGCTAAAGAACATCGCAAAAAACGAGTTTAAAAAGTCCATAGTTAAGTTGGTTGAGCCTTCCAAACGTTGTATTGGATTAAATGGATCGTATTTTGAATAAATGTTAGCTTTGAAACATATGCTTGTTTTATTTTATAACTAAAAATTTCAATTATTTTTAGTTATTTTTATACTGAACACAAATAACACTACATGTAAAATATTGATAAACAAATATGAACGCCAGGAAGCGTCAAACTTCGGATATGTCTATTGGTAAATCAGATACAACTAGATTGACTCGACTGGACGTGCTGATCACGTATATATATAGAGTATTAAAATCCAATCATGGTAAACTCATCACAATTGTCGAACGACATTTTACTTTCGTTGTGCAATTGTTTACAGCTCTCAGCGTCAACTCAACGTGCTAAGTCAGCCATTACAAATTTAAAAAAAAAAAAAAATCAAATGCACCAACTGTTCCTAAGTGGTTTCAAAGATTCAACTCGGAACATTCTTCGGTAAAGAATAAGCTTCGAGAATGTAGTAAAGGCTAAAGTTGTCGAAGATCCACGATTGACACAAGGAACGATTACAGAGGAACTGTGTCGGAAAACTGCAAAATAGATGAACTACTTCCCTACGTCAAATTCACAATAAAAATTTAAGGCAAGAGTCTTTACTAACAATGCGAAGATTATTGATGCAGTTAATGTAGAAATTGAGAAGATATAATGAAACAATTTACTACTGCTAGATTGGTGGTGGCATTTCCTGAAGTAAAAAATGTCGTAAAACAATTATGAAACTATGAAACGTCTATAATTTTTAGATTATTTAAGAATGAATGAAAAATCAGCAAACTCAGTGGACTTTCTTTTCCCTAGTTTGTTGCGACTACAAAACAAATCTGTAGCAACTAAGTATTTTGTGATTGTGTTTAAGAATTTGGAGCAGAAAATAGAAACAAACAAAGATTCTGTACGCTTTACTAGAGACAGCCAATTAAGCTCTGGAAAACAACTGACCAGTCGCACAATTGAACAGACAAAATTAGATGGACTAGTCACTCTCTTTAGGAAGTTTTACAATCATAAAAACTAACTGGCGATTAGTTCATTAATTTTGATACGAATTCGCAACACACTGGATGTTAAGAGTTGTAAGAGATCCCATAAATTATATAAATTATTAACAAAGTCGAGTCGATCTAGCCATGGCTCTCTATCTTGCTGTCTGCGTGTGTGTGTTTTCGGTATTCGGCAGTCATTTTATGCAAAGCCCACAACAAACCCACCGTCCACTCTTTTTAGGTAAATCTTTCTTACTTTTTCGAGCTAACAAATCATCATTATAGCATTAAATGGATGTAACAGTAAATTTTTTGCTACGTATGAAGAGTATTTAAGCTTCGCTTCTTAGTGTTTTCTCTTTTTTAATTGACTTAACTTTCAATCACATTTGTTTACTCAACCTAACAAATACGCTGTATAAATTTTCTATTGTAAGTCTATAAGAATTTGATTGTTCTATTCCAGTTCCAAAATATAGTATAAAGGTAGAGAGTACATCAGTTTACTAATATTCCACAATTCAAATCAGCTTTTTGTCACACAAACTGCACCCAATGGGTCATAAGTTTATCACACCACCGCGTATAGAAGCCGTCTTAAATACAATTGTGAAATCAAAACGTTCTAATCAGTTTCAATGAACTACACACTAATTATATTTAATAGGTGTAAATACTAGCATATTTTACGTTTACGCAAGGTTCGAAAGGTATGCACTTGAGCCTGAAATTAGTATTAGTAATGCACTAAAGTAGCACCCTGCATATCACTTGAAAGCGACACTGGAGTGTTTTATTTACTGCAGCTATCTTCTAACTATCAAAAAAAAAAAAAATGATCTATTTATCTATCAATGTGCAAATCTAATCAGTAAAGTGCAACATCTTAATGCATTTCAGTGAGTATAAAGGCAACGAAACTGACCAAAGAAAATTTAGTACGGAAATGTACATATGTAGTAGTAAACCAAACCAAACGCTGCCAAAGGAATTAAAAAGTTAAAACAATTTTTATGAAATACGTATAAGAATGCAAATCATTCGCGCTTTACTGCCGCTGCTGCTGGCACTGTTTGCCACCAGCACAGTAACTGGCTGTCGTACAATCGAACAACGCTTTCAGTTCGGCAACAGCGATGTCTATGTGCGGCTACTACGCGGCGAAAAGCTGCAGTACGAGCTAATGAAGGGCAGCAAATCGCTGCAGAAGATTACGCTGGATAATTTTGTCACTAGTCAAAATCTAATGCCCAACGATAAGGGTGGATATAAATTAAGTGATGGTGCCGCAACTATTGAGTTTGAGCTAGTGAAATCCTCCAGCGATGTAACACACGTCATAGTGAAACGTGAAACGGTGCCGAGTGGTACACAGCCGCGTGATTGCATCGCACTTGATGTGGCACGTGGTGTACACTGGTACAGTGGACCGCAACATCGCAATCAATATTGGCCCATTGAAAGGCATACGTTCAGCAATTACTCGTATCTAACCAAAGAGCAGGACAATGTTGGTCTTGCCGAACGTTATTGGCTCAATTCAGATGGTGTGTTTATCTATGTTGATGAGGCAACACCGTTGTTTATCGATCAAAATGCGCCGGGCTTTGGCAATCAATTGTGTTTAAGTGCGCATAGCGCATTGCCCTACGATCGACGTGTCACGGAACCAAGTCTCATTTATCATCTTGCCATTGCACGCAATGCACGCGTGGCACACATGTATGCCGTGAATACGCTATTGGGTAAGCCTACGGATTATCCGGATGAGCGTATGGTGCAACATCCAATTTGGTCCACATGGGCGCTCTATAAAACAGAAATCACCGATGAAATTGTGCGTCAGTTCGGCGATAAGATAATTGAGTATGGCTTTAAGAACAGTCAGCTGGAGATCGATGACGATTGGGAGGATTGCTATGGCGCAATGACTTTCCGCAAGAATAAATTTCCGGATATTAAAAAGCTAACTGATGATCTGAAGGCGAAGGACTTCCGTGTAACGCTCTGGATACATCCGTTTATCAATAAAAACTGCACCGCTATATACAATGAGGCACTCGGCAAGGGCTATTTGGTGCTTGATCACACGGGTAATCCTGAAACGCAATGGTGGAACAGCATAGCCAAAGATGCTGCCTATATTGATTTTACAAAGCCTGCGGTGCAAGATTGGTTTAAACAGCGTTTGAGGCGTCTACAAACCGAAGATGGCATCGATAGCTTTAAGTTCGATGCAGGCGAAACGAGTTGGGTGCCTACCGATCCAGTGCTGCAAGGTTCAGCAAATCTAGTGCCAAATCAGGTTTGTTCTATGCAATAAATTAATTAATTATAGCCTGTAGGCTATAATTTAATATTATGGATTTGTACAAATAGATTACAAGCGATTACATACGCACTGTCGGCAGCCTGGGTTCAATGGTGGAGGTGCGCTCCGGTCGGCTTACACAGGATGTACCAATTTTTGTGCGCATGATTGACAAAGATTCGGAATGGGGCTGGAACAATGGACTTGTAACACTAGTAACTACGCTGCTGCAGATGAACTTAAATGGCTATCCATTTGTTTTGCCTGATATGATTGGCGGTAATGGCTATAATGAGAAACCACCCACTAAGGAACTCTTTCTACGTTGGTTACAAGCAAACGTGTTCATGCCGAGTCTGCAGTTCTCCTATGTGCCATGGAATTTCGATGACGAGACTATAGAAATCAGTAAAATCTTTACGGCGTTACACAGCGATTATACGCCGTACATTATGAAATGTTTTAAACGTGCTGTTGAAACGGGCGAGCCAGTAAATGCGCCACTCTGGTGGCTTGATCCAAGCGATAGGGTCGCATTGGGTATTTATGATGGTAAGTAATAGTTGTAATTGCATTTTAAAAATAATAATTAAATAAATAATATTCTCTTCATAGAATTTCTGCTCGGCGATGATATAATTGCCGCGCCTGTTCTCACCGAAGGTGGCATCAAGCGAGACATCTATCTGCCGGTGGGTCAATGGCGGGATGGAAACGATGATCGTGTACATACCGGTCCCGTTTGGCTTATGGATTATGCGGCGCCGCTAGATACCCTGCCCTATTTCGTGCGCGTTGGTTTCACACAGAATTAATTTCTTTTATTTATCGAACAAATCATTTGAAAAATGTAAAAAAAATGTTTAAGAAACAAAAAAAAAAAAAATAAACACAATGATTTTGGTAAACAATAAAGATTCGGCGCAGTGTCCAGTGTCTAATCTGTTACTGTGTCATCGTTAAAGCCGGATGCATAAGCAGCCGATGAAGATGTCGACGAATTTTCTGCAAAGTTCCTTTTCATGTCAAATGGCACGGAATGCGGCTTTGCTGACTCTTTGACTGATGAATTTGATGTGTCGGTAATGATCTCACGTATATTTAAGCTGTAACCAATTAAAAATTCTTAAGCTATACCCAAAACCTTTATGCTAAAAATTATATTTTGATAGTAAACTCACTTTATATCTGAATCATCACAATTCATCTTCAAGTCATGCTGTTCCTTTTCCATCAGCATAGCATTCATCTTGTGCATGCGTTGTGTACAGCGACGCCATTGACTTTTATAGAAGTCTTTGGTCTTTTCCATTTGCAAATAGCGCTCATTCTGAACACGCTACACACACACATATAGGTACATAAAAGTATATATGTATGTATATAATCCAATCAGCGCTGTTTGTTATAATGTCATAATTACTTACCAATTCTTTGAGCATTTTACGCAAATCAGCAGCATCAATGCCCTCTTGCAGCTTCAATTGTGTAAGGTGTGCCTCCAGCTCCACTTGACGCTCAATTTGCTGCAGCTTGTCACGCACCAATTGACTATTCTCCTCCTGTAAAGTTACAACTCTTGATTGAAACTGTTGCAACTGCTGCTCCATCTCTGATTTTAAACGTGTTATATGTGACTCAAGATCTTCAAAACGACGCTGATATGTTTCTTTTAAATCAAGCTTGGTTTGCTCCAGCTGCAACAATTGCAATTGTGTTTTGTTTAGCGATTTGCCGGAGAGTGCCTTTTGTATCTCATCTAGTTTCTGCTCGATTTCAGCACATTTATTAATATTAGTACCCAGCTCCGTGTTCTCTACGCGGCGACGCTGTAGGCATTGTTCCTCTAAATTGTTTATACACTCCAACTCCTTTTGTTTCAATTTGGTTTCGAACTTAGTCATTTCATGTAACTTCCATTCCTCCAGCTCTTTGATTACATTCGATTGATATTCAGCTGTATTGTGGACACCATCGACAATTGTCACTGGATCAGTATTAATGGCAATATCTGAATTTAATACAACCAACGGTGGTGGCAATAGTAGCATTTCTGGTATATGCTGTTGGTGCTTTTGTTGCTTCTCCTCCATCACTTCTTTTTTTTGTTCGACCCCATTATTCTGCTCCAATACAGGCTTTGGCAGCTCTAAAGGCAAAGTTTCTGGCATAGGCAGCGTTGTCGGCGGATATACAACCTCGCTAGTCGAACTAGCAACGTATTCGGTATGGTTTGTGTCGAACTCATCCCGCTCGTTGTGCAGCATTGCAGACATATTTGCCGGTGGCCATTCACGTGCACTATCACGCACAGTTTTCTTACCGTATCTGTTTTTCACCATCAACTGATGAGTTTTGATGACCTCATCACACCAGGCGGCCACTTTATCTGTACTTCCTAGCTCTTCCACTTGCACAACGTTGCAAGTCTCTAACTTGCGCAAACTACCCCCTCCACCAACTTCAATTTTGGGTAGAGCAGCCGCACCACCAGTTGGATCATAAGCCGGATCGTATTTTAAGAGTAGGTTAGTATCGTCTGCCTGGCGATTAGAGTTGATAGCCTGCAACTCAATCTGAAATCTAAAATCAATATTTGGTTTCACATCACGCGCACTCATGGGCTTAGACAAATGTTCGAAACAGAAGCTGTCTTCCATAGTATACAAAGTGTTCGTTTTGTAGTAGTTATCATCCGGCATCAGCTTGCTAAAATCTATGCGATAGTTGGCTTAAAAGACAACCAAAAAATTGTAAGAAACTTAAGTTAAATCTAATTAAGTTAAATCTTCATGCTAATTACCAATTGCTACGCCATTGTAGTACAAATTTATTGGCAAATAGAAGATACGTTGAAAATACAAACGCAATGACTTTATCGACGTTTTGAAACGCAGCCCGAACTTTTCGTTCAGCTTATAACAATCACGTTCGTTCATGGTCAAATCGATTGTGTTGACATTACCAACAAAGTCTATCAAAATAACTATAGGTGCTGGCGCCTCGCGACCCGCAAACATTTTTATAAATTTGTTAATGTTCTTTAGCTCTTTGAGAAAGAGTACCACCTCGATGATATCACAATCCACAGCCGGATCATTGCCTACCTGCAGTAAACCAAGTTGTGCCAGCTGCTGTACATAGATATTTGCTTGAGATTGCATCATTGAGTCGGTAAGTGAACGATCGGTCGAATGCAACATATTAGTGCGTCCAATCTTGCGCTGTATGCAAAAACAAATTAGTTAATATATATAGAATTATGTATTAGTATCCAGAGCAGGGACACCGAGAGGTTTACAGTCGGATGTATACACCTAAGCGCGATGTTTTTGACGCAACAAATCTCTGTACAAATCAGCCCAATTCACATATACCTTCAAAATGTAGTATGCAGTTAAATAAACGTTTGTTTAAATGAAATCAATTAACTTTGAACGCGCAAACCACACGGCTCCCATTTCTCGCTCGAAATCACAGATTTCGGGTAACTTACATTCGCACAAATCAAAGCCTCAAAGTCAGCCGAACTTAGCAACGATTTCTTTACTATGGTAAGCATCAAATAGACTTCCGGTTTTTGAGAGCGCCACTCATTACTCAGGCAGCTTAATTTGTGCCACAACAATTTTACATTAATACCCTGCGAAGTGCTCACCAGTGGCAGACCACGTAGCGGAAGTAACAGACTGCCCACGGCCTTGCTATCCGTTGGAGAATTAATTATATAAAAGACTAACTTGACGGGACGATTGTCCGTTTTTAGACGCTTTACTCCCGCCAGATCGCACTCCCACACGCAATTACTATTGAAGACTGTTGTCTCGGACGCACAAGATGAGCTGCCCTGCACTTCGAATTGTACGCCATTGAGCGAGGCATTCATGATAACGTGTTCGCGTGCACGTGCAGAACCAGGCGGCGCATCTACATCGCGAAGCTCACGCAAATTGAAATGAATACCTGCAGTGAACAACAGCATAAAACAAACAAATCCAAAAAAATTATTTGCGCTTGTCTTTAAGCTTACCCTCGACCACATGTAGAAATATACAATAGCAATTGGGATTTTCCGCCTCGCTACCATCGCTGCTATCTGAATCTGAAGCCAATCCGGGTGACGTAACTCGCTTGGCGCTTAAGTTTGCGGACGCGTTTGACATGTTCTTTCTCTATTGTATTTTAACACCGTGCTTATGTGCAATATTTCTAGGAAAAATATAACAATAAAACAATAACGATGGTTGCGAGTTTCCGGAATTTGTAGTGCTCTAAAGAGTATAATTTCGTTGATTAATATGCTCTGACGTGCCTATTTCGTTTTCTATTGGAAGCAAAGTCAATTTGATATTGACTAAAATTGTTTATTTTTGACAGAGAAAGCACTGTTGTTTAGATAGAAACGTAAATGCGTAATTGATTCGTGTTAAATTAGCATTAACCCTTGAATTCGGTTAGTAACCAAGCGGAGCAGAGAGTGCGTTTATTTACGGGGGTGTTTTTATGTTATTTTTTTGTTAATACAATTAATATTTGTTCATACATTTAATGTGTATTTTATTCAACTGTTGGCAGTGACACACTGGCTAATACCTAGCTAGGCGGAAACTGTTCTAATATTGTGCGACGCACTGGTGTATCATCGATTTCTTCAAAATGACCACGCATAAGGCGATGATTTTTCAGCGCTGTGCCTTGTATAAAACGCTCGCCGCAAATGCCGCAGACATAGGGACGTTCGCCCGTATGCCGCCGCACATGAAGTGTTAGATCGTTCGACTGTGTAAAGCTTTTCTCACAATAGGTGCACTTGTATGGACGTTCACCTGAAAATAGTAGTCCAAGTTTGAAAAAGTTTAAAGCAATGCATAGAAACTTGTACTAATTCAGTATTGTTTACCATTATGTATGCGCATATGTTGATGGAGCTTGTAAGATCGCGAGAAGGCTTTCTCACACACGGTGCACTGATACGGACGTTCTCCGGTGTGTTTACGTCGATGGCACTGCATGTCCGAGGAGCGAGCAAATGCCATTTCACAAAAGTCACATTTAAATGGTTTTTCACTGAAAATTAAATTCAAAATTTTTGTTAGCCACCAAAAAGATTTATGTATGCAATTATCTACACACCCAGTGTGACGTCGCATATGTATAATGAGATTCGACGAGGAGCTAACTGCTTTGCCACAAAACGCACACAGGAAACGTTTCTGATCTGCCTTTTTGAGTTTATCCTCAGCGTTGGCCTGTGCAGCCGTTTTGCGTGAGGGGCTTGCGCTGTCCGTGCCACTAATGCCATGCATTTTTTTAATGTGCGCAGTTAAACGATCCTTTCGATTATATTTACATTTACAATGTGGACACTGAAAGATTTGTTTAGTATCTGGTGTAAGTGTTTCCAGCTTTACCGCAGCATTCACTTCGGCGGCATTTTCATTATGCTGTAGCTCAATGTGTTGTGCCAGATTATGCTGCCACATAAATTTCAAATTACATTTCTCACAGGCCAAGAGTTTCTCCTTGTTTTCGCATTGCGTGCGCAAATGATAAATCAGTATATCCTAGAAGGCAAAGATTAGTTAATATGTGTATGTATAGTGTTTTTTTTTTTTTATTTAGCGACAAACCTTTGAAACACTTTTAAATACACATTGTGTACATTTCAGTGGAATCTTCTCCAATTTGTGCATTGCTTGCTGGTGACGAAACAGTTCATGTTTGCGCCGGCAGACAAGTTGACACACTTCACATGTATATGTTAGTGGCACATTTTCTGGTTTCGTTTCAACATCGGTTTCCGAGTCCTCCAAATGCAATTCAAAGCCAAGCTGATTTGTTATCGAGTAGTTCAGCATAGAATCAAAGGTGTGATGTGTGTCCGGTGCGTTGTGTATATGCGCACGCAATTCCGTAATACGTTCAAAATGTATATCACATACTTTGCATAGTATTGTTTTTTTGCCATTGGCAAATTTGTGCACGTTAATTAGTGTCTCGGCATACGCTAGTTCATGTGGCGCAATTCCGTGTCGCTCCAAATGTTGTATCATATTGCCACGCTTGTAGAATTTACGCGGGCACCAGTGACAAGCAAATATAGCCGAATCACGTGAGTGCATTAACATATGACGCGTAAGATCTTTCTGCATTTGAAAGGAACGATTACACTCCAGACATTCAAAGATTGTTGGCTAAACAAAAAAAACAAAAACAAAAACAAAAAGAGGATTAAAATTAAAACAATTACATCGAAATTTTGTACCACTCACCTGTTGCTTGCTGTCACCAATCTCACTTGCGTGTGTGCTGCCGTGTGCCTTGAAATTCTCCTTCCAGCGGAATCGCTGCGGGCATTTGCGACAAATATAACGCTTTTGTATATTGTGACACAAGGTGCGTGCATGATGTTCCAATAGTGTTGCGCTGATGAAGCGTGCATGGCAAATCGAACATGCATATGCAGCCTCTTCCCACTGATGTTTCGCCTGCTGATGTGCATAAAGCTGAAATTTACGCTGAAATCCAATTGCGCACAGTTCACAGACGTATTTTCCACTATTGTCGCCTGCAGTTTGATCTAATTCTGTCTCGGAATCTGTTTCTGTCTCACTGCTATCCAGACTTAACTCAAAACCAGCTTCATTTGTTATAGAGTAGAACCGTTCATATTCATGATTTGAAATGTCCAACATTATGCGTTTTTTTAATCTTTGCTCGTCCATGGCTTGCTCCTCATCCGGATAAAGCGCCTTGGAAATAGCGTCAATATAGATATCTTCATCGTCTTCGAAACCTCCACTGACAAATCGCACTGTACTCTGATGTGTATTGAGATGCGTACGCAAATCAGAAATTTTTCTGTGGTTTGTGTGGCAAATCATGCACTCAATTCGTTTACAACCATGTGGTTTACACAGCTGTGTGTCAACACCTTTCACACGCATTGGCTTGCTGCGTTTCGCCTCTTCGCCATGAACTTTTAAGTGCGATTGCATATTGTCCTTACGCACAAATTTGCGATCACAATACGGACACTCGTACTTCTCCGTATCAGGCAGATGTACACGCCTGTGGCGCGTCAAATCTTTCGGCCAAATAAATACCTTATCACAAAGATCACATTGCAATTTCTTGACCAGTTTATTTTTAGTTTTCCCTCCCTGTTCCGAATGTCTAATACGAATATGCATTTTGTAATTATCCTGCCAGACGAAACGCTCTTCGCATTGCGCACACTGTATTGTCTTGTGTCGATTTAAGCAATCGCGTAACTGATGCTGTTCCAACAGCTCTGCGCAGACATAACGTCTATTGCACTTGTCGCATTGAAAGGGCATACATTCTGGCATATCTTTCTGTGTGGAATGCTCCTCGATTTGATGTTGCAATAAATGCTTACGCCGCTGACTCTTAGCGTTGCAAATGCTACAAGTATACATGGTCTTTTGCGGTATACCATCTTCACCATCGTCATCTTCTGATGCAGATTCAGAATCGTACAAATCTAATTCTTGTCCATTCTCATCGAGTGCTGCATAAAAACGTGCAAAATCCTGCGTAGCAAAGTCGGCAGCAATTTGCATGGTTAACTCTATCTCCTGTCCAATGCAACCAGCAGGATAATAGCACTTGAAGTAAGTACCATTTGTCATGTCCACTTCTGTACGGCCATCTTCATGCAGCATTAGATGAGTGCGCAACGATTGTAAATTTTCAAATCGAGCAGTACATAAACAGCACAGGTACCGGTTGCCTTTAGTCAATTGCTCCGTTTCCAACACATTTTCAGCTTTCACCGTAAATTCGTTGCATTTTCTTGCATCGTTTTTAGTGACGATACGTTTTTTCATCTTATCCGCACACTGATGTTGCTCAAGACTTTCGGCCCACATAAATTTTCCCGGACAACGCCTACACTTGTATTTCTTATCCCTATTACGGCACTGCGTGCGAGAATGTTGCTCAAATAGCTGTTCCGAGACAAAGAACAACTTACAAACATTACAGCGATAAGGCAACGCATCCTGTTTATGCTTCTCTTGCACATGTGCAAACATTTGACGCTTACGGCTAAAATTAAAGCCACACAACTCACAAACATATTTCACTATGGTTTCGTTTTTAGTTATAAAGTTCTGCTCATCCTCGTCAGTATCCTCCACACTCATCTCATAACCATATTCATTCAGCAATAAGCAGTATTTGTTAAACACCTGTGCGTTTAAGTCCTCGCGTATATTTGCTTTGATCTTTGCCAAGTCGAGGTCCACAGCGCTGCCAAAAAATTCTTTTACAACTATATTTTCCTGAGTTATCGCTTCCAATGCACCACCATCGCTGCGGTGTACCGCCATGTGATCGAGTAATACGGGTATTGTGGAACACCTAAGCGAACAAAGTTTGCACTCGAGCAATTTGAAACGCAGTCCGGAATATAGACGCTCGCAAAAATTTGTACGACGTTTGATCTTTAAATCTTTGCCAAGTACATTATGTTTACGCATATGATCCACATATTTATCCTTTCGCTGAAATCCTCGGTCACATATATTGCAATTGAAGGAGATCTCTGAGCTATGAATTAAAGAGTGACGTTGCATATCTTTCTGCCACGCAAATGTCTTGCCGCACATTTCGCAAGCGAAGCGCCCGTCAGTATTCGCTTTGCACTTCTTGGTCCGTGGGCGTCCTCGCCTTCGCTTCACCGGTACACAACCACTAAAATGTAAAAATTGAAATAACTTATTTGTTATATGCTGTTTTTTATAGAGAAATAGAACTGCGATTACATAATTTCAATCTGAAAATTGGCTTTATTAGAAAGTTAATTTTATGCTATTAGTGTTTAAATATGATTTCGCGCTAGCTCGGATATGGCGCATTCCGGTAGTCCAATTTTCGACCACTTATTATATTCTTCATAGCTAGTGTGAATAGTGTTATAATTTTATCACAGAGTTTGTAACGCATTAAAGAAAACTCCGGAGACCCCATCTAGTATATTTAATTTAGATCACCTCGACGAGGCAATTCGAACAGGCTTTGTCCGTCTGTCTGTCCCCGGTGTGTGTGTGAATCAAAACTAGTCTCTGTTTCTACGATATCGATCTGAAATCGGGTATAGAGATTTTCTATATTCCTATGCATTAGTCACATTATACATGCCATGGCCATGGCGTAGCCCCGTACAAACCAACAGTTAACTTTTCGGTTTTAGTGAGAAAAACTTTTTCTCATATAAAGCCACCGCCCACTTTCTGGATTTTACATAAAAACTTATATATTGCAGTCAATATCAACTTAATATTCTATATGATGGATTCTATTGAACGGAAGCTTCACCTATATATTATTGGGCGTGCCCTTTTACCTACCGCTTGTTGAGTTTTTAAGGACAGAAGCTGAACAGAGTTATTAATGGGCATGTCCTGTCCACTTTTAGAGGTAGTCCCCACAAAGACCAACCATTCAATTTGTGGTTTTTATATGTAATTTAATTATTATTCGTACTAACTACCTAAAAACTTTAAAAGACAGAACATTAAAACACTTGAAAGCAATGTGTTAGATGTTTTTGTGAAGAGCTTTGGTTCTACCAAAGTTCTTATTAAGAGTATACACGCGAAAACGATCCATGGTTATTCGAATTTGTCGCACGGATGGACGATTGCCGACCGTAAAATGCACTATTAGCAAGCGTTGTGCTGATGTTTGTCTATTCATGACAAAAACACAAATTACTTATTAAATCTGACCAATTTATGATAGTGTAATCCCTGTCAGAAACTGGAACCTCTAAAACAAACACTCTATATTTATGTAAACAAACACTTACTCATCCTCAGAGTCAAAATTTGCCAGCTGCTGCTTTATACTCTTCATTCTACTGCGCGTAGTCTTTTTGTTGCGCACTTTTCTTAGCGACAAAACTTGGTTATCACTAAATGGGAAGCATAATTAAATTATTTGTAATTCCGCGAGGACTTTTATACATACGTATCACTACCCAAACTACTAGATTTTGCCTCTTTCTTTAAGATGCCACCACCGCCATCAACACTACCAATGCTTGCATCACTGATCCGCCACTCGTCGTCGTCGTCGTCAACTACATCAGCATTATCGTTGGCATCACCAACAACATTCTGACACTCATCTTTTAGTATTGCACGCTGATTAGTCTTGGCCTCCAATGGATGTTCGGTATCATTCAATATAGTAGTTGTCGGAAAGAGTGGTGAGACTTCAGCATTCGCGTCCGCTTCCATTTTAATATGTAGAAAATCATGTGTTGCAATATCTATTGGTGCTTCCAATAGGCAGTCTTGTATTTCCCTGCCACCATCATGAAAGCTGGCCAGCAATCTCTGGTTCACTCGCTGTGCCTGCACCACAAAATCGTATGCATTTTTCAGTTTAATTGCACAATCGGCGCATAATTGCTGTGGCATTGTCTCCGCATACTCTTCGCTACTCAACTGCAAAGGAGTTGGCTTTCAGTATGTACAACGTTAATTAAGACAAGAAAAAAATCTGCTACTCACATCAATCTTTGCCAACTCCACCAGCAAATCTTGCAACGTCTTTTCCGGGTATTTGTCATGTCGTGTGGTTGCATTTATGAGTAAATCGGTCTTCACTTCACATGTTCTACATATTTCAACAAAACTTTTTGTTGAATGCATCTTTAAATGTTCTTATTTAAAATAATTTTCATTTCAAACAAAACTCTAATGATGGACTGCCTATGGCTTCGGCTATTTTCAGACCAATCACATTCGCCTCATGAGTGTTATCGACTACCACTTATCGATTGTAACCCGGCACAAATTACAACAGACCGACTAGCACTGTTATTGTGTTTTTCTCCGAGTAGCAGCACTAACCATATAACACATTCTCTACTTAGTGATAGCAGTATGAAGTTTTAAGATTGCTGAAATTCGATGATATGTGGAATTCATCTCAAAGCAGCGTTCTGTTATTTTAATCTGGTAAGTCTCTGAATCGAAATCACCTGTCGACAATTGCAACAAGCACATTTTGAAATAGTATGTGTGTGCAGCCATGGTGAAATATTGTTTTCATATTCGATCGCTTGTCTGTTCCTTCAAACGATGAAGTGCGATAGAAACAGAGTACAAAAAACAATCGAAAGGAACAGAAAAGAGTAGAAAAGAACTATTTTATTCCATCATAGCTGCACCCAACAAAGTTAGAAAATATTTGTCTTTATGCTCTTCACACGTAGTAGATAGTATTATAATTTTGACACGGAGTTTGTAACGCATTAAAGAAAGCATCGGCAACTCCATAAAATTTATACATATATTCTTGATCAAATCGACGAGGCGAATCAAACTATCTATGCCGTCTGTCAGTCTGTCTCATGTCTACTAAAACTACTCCCTTACTTCTTTTCGGTTTTTTTAAGAGAAACTTTTTTATTATTGTAATTATTTTCTTGAAATTCGATATATATACATATACTAATGGGTGTATCCATTGATTGATCCAAGGGGGTGACTGGGGAACGTCTCCCCCTAACAGTATTTCTGTTCAGTACAAACACATTTTTTTCGCTTTATTTTCATAAAACAATACATTTTTATAGTAGAGTTCTCCCCTAAGAGTTGTCAGAGATTTCTAATCCTCCACCTTCCTCCCTAAAAAAAAGCCTTCTGGATCAGCCCCTGGTGTATTGCACCTACTTTTCATGGTCCAGCGTACTATAAAGGGTAGCTCCCATTAAATCCAAAGGCCCACTTCTCCGATTTTTCATGAATAACTTTTTTTAATACAACTTGAAAACTTCACACATTTATAAATGGCCATGTCTCGCAATTACAGTTAATATCAATTTTAAATTAGATATGGTAACTTATAAACGGAAGATTCACATAGTTATTAATAAGCTTGTGGTTCTCACTTTTATAGGTAATCCCCATTAAGCCATAATGAAGTCGTCACACTGAACCGTTAAAAAACTTAACAGTAATTTCATAGATGCTTGTAAAGATTATTGAAGCTTCGGATCTACCGTTTTCTTTTGTACCCGACTGCAAAAGGAGGGTTATGTTTTTCGCGTATGTAAGTATGTTTGTAATAATCTTTATTACTTTTTATCATCGAAACGGCCATTCCAAATAAAAACGTATTTGATTAAAATTAATTTCGACACTAAAAAGTCTCATTTTTTTATTTTTCTATATTATATATTATCTATATATTATTTTTCTGTTATTAAGAACTTAAATCGAAAACTTAATTTATAACTTAGTCTAGGCTTGGTAACAGGCTGAGTTTGAGTTTATTAAGAAGAACAGTGATGTGTATATAATTTTTAATAAAATTTATTTTATAAAAATATCGAGTTGTAGTCAATAGGATGCGTCCTCTTGCACCTCGTAAGTAGGCGCCTAGCTAGTTGATTCGGGTGCTGTTCAAGTCGCTCTAAGTACGCCGCAGCTTGCTGATTAAAAACATCCCCAATTTTGGGAACATTTAAATTCCTTTCTAGGCTTGCCGTTCGCATATACCACGGCACCGGAGAGGTTGCGGAAGATCTTTGCTTGGAGGACCCTGATCTTTTAAATGTGTGACCGAGCAGCAATGTGATATCATAAGTTTGTAGCTATGCAACGGGTCTAGCCCTGCTGTCTATGGGCCACTTGTAGCATGTAATCATTCTCTTCTAATACGTTCATGCCTACCATTTGGATAAATAAGGGTGGTACATCCACTATACTGGGAGGCGTCACAACCCTTTTTAAAGTTTTTAAAGGGAAAACAATTTCATTACAAACAACATCAACTTGAAACTTTATATTGTGGCTTCTTATGGATATACGCTCTGCCTTCTTTTAGAAGTAGACCCTGTATAAATTCAGTTCCTACTTTGCGAATTTTCTAAGTAAAACTTTCTTAAATTTTTGCTAATCACTTAAAACACGGAATGTTTTCTCTTGTTTAATTAAAATACATACACTTACCATTTATATTTGAATTAAACAACGCCTTTTATTTGTAAATATATGTAAATCAAAGGTTAAAAAGAAACCGAAATACATAATCAAAAGATCACTAAACTTTTCTGCTAATTTATGTTGGAACTTCGTTACTACTTTTAAAAAAAATTTTAAGAAAATTCAAAATAAACTTGTATTGCCAAAAAAAAAAAAAAAAATAAAAGAAAACCAAATTTAGAAATAAACCAAATTAAACCGTTTCAATTGCGCCTTTACGCCGCTGCTGCTCCGTTCCATGTGCATCAATATTATTATCATTACCAATGAACGAAGTTTCTTCTGAGCTGGGTGGCGGCAGCACCTCCTTGGCGATAGCTACACCATTCAGCTGCGCTGCCAATGCATTCGGGCTGCTTAACATGGACGACTCACGCGGCGATGCATTATGTATCGTTAGCTGATCATAATGTAGTAGGACACGCGATGGTGTATGCGAACGAGAGGAGGCATTCGAACTGGGACCACGTGGATTGGGACTGTTATTGCGTGAATGCTGGAAATCTTCCAGCGGTATTTCCTCCGAACTAAATAAATTTTACAAACAGTTAAGTAAAATTAAAATGTTTAACTTACGATTTAGCATATAATACTAACCGTGGTCTAGGCATTCGCGGACTACACTCACGCGATCTAGAATTAGCGCCGCGATTGTCACGAGAATTTTCGCGCGACTGTGAAGAGCTTTTGCTGCTATTTGGTGAACCTTCACGTCCAACTACTGGTTGATTAACATCGCGATTGTGCGAACACGATGATGAATTGCTGCTGGCATTTGAGTTGCGACGTCGCGAGCGTCCGGCGCTTTCATTACGTATACTAGAAGCATAAGTTTACATAATATTAATAACAATAATACATTTTAAAACACAGTACTAAACAACTCACCCTTCAATAGATCGATTCTGTGCAATCTGTATGCGACTAACACTACCGTTGTTGTTACCACTATCACGACGTAGTGCTGCTGCAAACCCCGGAACACGATTAGCAGTTGAGAACATGGGACGATGTTCGCGTGAGCTGCGTGTACTGCTACCCGCTGAATTTGTTGCACGCATACCTGCCATAGCATACACTGGTGAATCTACCGCTTGGCCTGGCATCTCAATCAACTGTGCTATCTGATACATTTTCTTTTGACGTGCCTTGCTGCGTCCCTTTGTCAGACGTTGCTTAGCTGCCATACAACGTATATGATCGTCAAAGAGAAATTTCGCAGATAACAATGGTGTACGATTATGCGTTGCACCACCACGATGCACTGTTATATGTAAACAGCGTGAATCATCTTTATCGCCTTGCACTTCAACATCCTGTAGAAATCCAACAAATTTGGCCACACCCCAACCAAGTAGCTTGGCATCCGGTTCGACCAAAATCAACTGCAGCGCATCAATGACCAGAAACCGACGCTGTTTTGCATTATCCTTGGCCACAACGGTGCAAGCAATCAGATCGCTGTTATCTATATAACAATTTAGATTATTAAAATTTATGTATGATATATATATATATATATATATATATATATATATATATATATATATATATATATATATATATATATATATATATATATATATATATATATATATATATATATATATATATATATATATATATATATATATATATATATATATATATATATATATATATATATATATATATATATATATATATATATATATATATATATATATAGAGAGAGAGAGAGAGAGAGAGAGAGAGAGAGAGAGAGAGAGAGAGAAAATATATATATATATATATATATATATATATATATATATATATATATATATATATATATATATATATATATATATATATATATATATACATACATATATTTATATATATATATATATAGTATGGTATTGTTTGGTCGACTAAAATTAAGAGAAAAATTTAACTTTAACTCTTCACAAGCATCTAACATATTACTGTAGTTATTTAGTTTAAATCCTTCATTCCATTCTTAAGGAGGTTAGTATGAAGAATAAGAAATTCTACCTATGAACATCAACAAGTGAGCATTTAGTCTTTATAAGGACTACCTCTAAAAGTGGACGGGACACGCCCATTAGACAGACATACCGATATAACTTGTTCGATTCGTCTCGTTGAGCTGATCAAGATGTGGTTGCCTATCTACCCCCTCATTAAGCGGGTGTTCAGTCCAGAAGTTTGGCTTGAGTTGCCATCCTGTTGAAACCAAAAGCCACCCAAAACACTTTTCGAAACAAAAAAAAATCGTTCAACATGGCTCGATATCGGGCCCCTTTAACGGTGACTGCTGCATATTTCTTACTGCTACCTTTAATGCGTTAAAAACTCGGTATCAAAATAAAAAAAAATAAAAAACTTACTCAAGTCCAATACATTCTCCACTTGCACTAGATTAACTACATTTGTCAGCGGCAGCAACGATTCCTTTTCATTTAGAAATTTTTGGCACGTACGGCGTAAAAAGAAGAAAACACGTATTGCACGCCTGGCCTTCTCCACTTCACCGCAAGGCAGACGTCGCGTAAAACTTATGCCGGTGAGCGGTGTGCCTGTCGGCGGTAGAAGTATCGTCGAATCCATGCACAGGAACTCAACGTTCAAATTGCATTTACGCATTTCATTGTACTCGTCCTCGAAGAGATCAAGAAAGATTTCTTCGGATTTATAAAAATTACGCAAAATAACCATCGATTGATTGCGTGCAGCGAATAGTACCTCCTGTTGTCCTGAAGTAATGCAACGCGATTCATCCGAATCGGGCTTCGTAAAGTTAGTCAAGAGATCCAGCGCAATCTCAATGGTAATAAGGCGTATGCGACAAGCTTTAGTTATATTTATAAAATATATTATCAAATAAAGCTTTTACTGGCAATACAAGATAAACAATATTACTTACATGGTTGATTCGCAAGCGTTATAATATTTAATAGACGTTCTACAAGCTCCGTTTTGTAGCTGAAGGAACCACGCATACTTTTGGACAGCACCTGTTCGAACCATTCATTCTTGAGACCTTGGAAAACAAAACAGATATAACTTAAGCAAATAAGTACTGGAATTTAAATGCGTATTCTATACACAGAATTGTACATCTTACATACCATCTGAAACGTCGTAAAAGTTTTGTACAGATTTTAGTAAAAAAAGACATCACAAAAACAAGCATTTTGAAATGAAGAAAAGCAGCACGCAGCAGAAAGTAAAGATGATGAGTGGATGTTAGACAGTTAGATGAGTTATTAGATAGGTGCAGATCAGATGAAGTGATGTTTAATCTCAAGATACCTATTTAGCTGTGGTACCTACCTCTATTATAGGACATTGCATAAATCAGGCACAAAGCAAGCAGCGCTAGGTAATCATTTTCCGCACAATCCAAAGCCTGCAACACTGTTTCCAGAAATGGTTTAGCCAGCTCATTAAAGCCTTGCGTAGTTAGTTTTTGCAGTTGTTCCTTCTGCTCGTCAGTTATGTTAGCCAATTTGGCAGCATCCGTTTCATTAGGTGACGTTGGTATATTTATTGCAGTTGCACCCTCCAGCTCCACTGTATCACTTCTTGTTGACGATGTCGTTTCATAATTATCGCTATGATTTACTTCGCCCACCACTGTGTCGAGCGCCTGCTCTAGACTCTCATGTGGCTCACCAAAACCAGGTACAACAGCTCTACGATGCTCAACGTAGGCATTTAATATTTCTGCAGCGCCCTCTTTAAATACGCTATGATCACCGTTTAGTATGACCCAAGCGAGTGCATGCACCAGCGGCGCATGCGTAACAACAAGAAATACAAGTGAGAGTAAAAACACTGCTACTATAGAGCTCACGCGTGGATTATTGATCTCCTGAATGTCAATATCTACATTACGATTAAGCACTGCAGCAAGATTTTGTGTAACCACTGCAAGCGAAGGTGGTGCCGGTGTTAACGAGAATATATACAAAGGCACAAAGAGTTTGTGCAATAAATGCTCCGTCAGTACAGCATTAAGATCATTTATCTCGAGCAACAATATATCATTAAGATAGTGTAAATGATCGAGATGTTCGGCAACAAGATTGGAAAGCTTTTGATTCGATTGGTGGCTGTTTAAAGATGTAAAAAATATAAGAGTTGTGTTAATGTACTAATATAAGCTACGAGGGAAATTTGATAAATTGGTACTTTTTGAATTTCCCGCGTAGTAACTTTAAATGAAACACTGACACTTGACAGCCATTGAAAGCAGATATGAAAAGCATACAGGCGGACAGAAATCTGATGACAATCCGACCATAGAAAGCCACTGTTTCATCTATCGCTTAGTCGCTGCAGTGGATTCATATTTTATCCACGTTCAGGAAACGGCGAAAGAACTTGACAATATTGCGGCGAACCAACGTCAAAACACCACTTCGAAGTTGTCACACAATTACGTTTGAAGTCAATGTCGGCACCAACCTACTTTCTGTCCGTCTGTCTGCCTTTCATGTCCGCTTTCAATGGATATCAAACATAAACTTAATGATGCAGATTGGGTACTTCAGGTACTACCCTAAATCAATATAATTCGAAATTCAAAAACTCATTGACTTATCAAATTGCACTCGTATATACAACTACTCACTCTATATCGGTGCGCACACATGTATCCAGTTCCAATATGTGTTTGCCTATGAACCAGACCAGATTGCTGAAGTACGGAGCAGCAGTTCTAAAAATACAGAGATAACACATAAATTTTTATAATATTTGTAGTACTTATACAGAAGCAAAACATCGAAGACAGCATGAAATTAAAATAACTATAAAATCATTTCTGTTTGTAGGTTTGTTCGTTTAGAGATTGAGTAGCTGTGCACAAAACAAAAATTTTAGACAATTTCCGGCTATTTTGGCTTGAAACTTCGTGTATTATTATTCGTGTATTGTACGACCATAAGTAAGGAAATGAAACTTTCGTTCGGCATAGATGGACTAATTTCGACAAAGAGTTTAACATAGTAAAAATGCAAGTGTTTTATGCATAAAAATAAACACTTACTTATCCCTAATAAAGCGTAGCATACTCTTATTTTGTACTTTGTATACGTTTAAGGATATTGTGCGCACTGCAATGCGCACCATAGACTCTGGATGATTGAAGAACTTTATAGCCTCGGTATAGAGTGGAAAATCATTTGTATGCTGTAAGAGTTCATAATATATTAAAGAAAATTTAATATTTTTGGCACAATTATTTACCTCATTATAGAAAAAATGTATTGTGTGAGTATTCAGCTTCAGGCTCAATGTCTTCAAGAACAAAATATAATAACCCATAACGTCCTCGTCGGAAAAATCAAACTTGTGTACAATTATTGAGTTGACATGATTATTGCTTAGCAAGTAGTCTGTAAAGAGAAAGCAATATTATAGATTTTAGAAAGTAGATCACGCATGATGCATATAATTAGACTATTACGTACACAAAGATGTCTCATTGCGTATATTTTCGAAAAGTATGTTCAACGTCTGCAGCAACTGCACGCAAACAAAACTAGAGCCACCACTCTTTTGACGCATTATATGTAGAAAATAGGAGAGCATATTCTTTTCCAGAAAGAAGCTGCAAAAAGTTGCAAGAAAAACATTAGTTTAGATAGTTTAGATATCATAAAACTTATTTAGCATCTTATTTAGGTGCAGAACTTTGTATTGAATTAAAATACTGAAATTACATAATTTAAAACTTAGAAAGAATAATTTGATCTGTACGGTATTTCGCGCCGTCCTGTTGGAAGAGCATGTCTTCAACAAACATACCATTCAATTGCACGGAATAATCGCTAATCATGGCTCTATACCGCTTGCCGTTGACGGTAACATTTCCGATGGCCTCATGTTTAAAAAAGTACGGACCATTGATTCCACCGGCCCATAAAGCGCAAAACACAGGGATTTTTTGTGGATGTAACGGTGCCTCCAGAATCTCTCGTTGATTTTCTTAACTCCAAAAGTGTAAAATTTGATTATTAACACGACCCATGAAGCAAAATTGAGTCTTCAGCCCATTAATCGAACGAGCGGAACAAGCGATCCAGCTGTACCTTATAAGGTGGTAGGTCGAGATTTTGATGTAAAATTGTCCAAAAAACGGATGCACACAGCTCCAATTACAACGCGCGATGACGGATCGATTCATTTGGGTCCTTCTCAATACAACGCTGTACAGTAGCAATTGTTTATTCGGTTCGTTGATATCTTTCGGATGCTATTATAATTTAGACTTTATACGGTGCGAAAACTATTCATGATTAATCGATTTAGTTGCACGGATTATCGCGATTATGTCGACCGTAAACTGGACGTATCGCACAGTAACATTCCCGAATTGAACCACGATTTTCGAAATAATTTTGCACAATTTGCAAGCGTTGTTCTAGCGTTAGTGATAAAATGGCAACCAAACTGAGCACAATTGACAATAGCGTTGCCAGAGCTGAACAATTGAAAACAGTTTAATCTCTGTCGGAAAATGGAACCTCTAAAAATACACTCTGTATATTGATTACTTACTCAAAGACAGAGGAATCATGCTGATCACCCCAAATTAGTATCTCAGCAATGCAGCGCAGTGATTCCACCAGTAAGCCTCGATTACTTTCCGAAACTGTAGTGTTTTTCTCTAAAATACTATATAGGTACTTAAGGTGCTCCAGCGACAGACGATTCTTGGGTCGGTTCCAAGGACCGCCAAACCAACTGCGACTGCGAAACATTTTTGTCTTGTGCTGGTTTTGATACCTCAATTTGTATTAGTTTTGTGTGTTTTATTAAAAAGTTAGCAATTTGTAATTATTATAAAACGCATAATGTTGCTAAATGCAAAATTAATTTGCCACACGCGCGTTTTTCTGGGTTTTGATTAAAACGTTTTAAAATGAACAACGGTACAATTTCATCATTTGAAATAGTAAGCACTACATCGAGTGCACTATGCACATGTGTTGCTAGTTTTTTTTTTCCAATAAAACAATTTTATTTATATTTTCCTTATAAAATTGCGTTTTTTGCTTTTAATTTTATTTATTCCATTTTATTGAACTGTCAAAATCAGCTGTTTACGTTTACTAATTTATAAAAGAGAGAGCGTAAAAAGAGAGTAAAGAGAGAGCGTCAAAATAGCACAGCATAGCTATTTTGATTTAAAAAACAACACAAATTTTATACCCTATAGGGTATAAGGGTAAGTTTGGCAGACTTTATAAAGTATTTATAGAAAATCCAAACCCACGACTATCGAATTAGAGGCACTTATATTTTACATAAAAATATGGACAGCGTCTCAAAAAAAAAAATTTTTTTTTTTAATCTCGATATCTTTTTTTAAGAAATCGTGATGTTTCGGCCTAATATGTGAAATAAGAAACTGACATGCCCGATTTGCTCCAATGCTATATTCCGAAACGAGATATGCGTCAAAACGCAGTTCAGTCTAATCGAGTTTCTATTGTTAATGTGAACGGTCTTTAATTTTTTGTTGAAAAACAAATGTATTCCGGATTTCCCCCTAAAAAAGATAATTTACCCCCTTTACCATACTCTTTCGACGAAACTGTCCCTTATACAAAGCTGGCCCTCATTTTCAAGCTTTTAAATAAATTTTTTTGGTTTTGTTTTCGAGGTCACTGTAAGAGGTAGCCTCCATACAAACTTTCATTACATTTATAATTTCATGCTTTTGTTCACAATTAAGCTAGAAATACATAATATGGCGTATTTTACTTCAATCCTTACAAAATACTTCATAAAGGCCCAGTACGGACTACTATAAGGGGTGTGCAAAAATGCTCATTTTTTGTATGAAAATGTTTTGTTATTTTTAATTAGTTCTAATTTTTCAATAATTCTTATAAAATATTCCGCATATGTTCATGTCGGACCATTAAAGAATGTAATCTTCATATAAGGAGCCTTAAACAAAGTACATATAGGGAATCATGAAGCGAGCACACTCGACGGCAGCGTTTTTACATTTTCTTATTTATTTAATTTTAATTAATCAAAAGATACAATACTTCTAACTCGAATTCTGATTAAAGTTAACTGAATAACCACCTGTAGCAGGATCCTGTTGCATCTGGAAATTATTAGTGGACAAACCAAAGGGCTTCAATATCATATTGCCCAGATCTTTAAGGCTGGACATCATTTCCGTCTTAAGTTTTTCATTGCGCTCGGCAATTATCGGTGGCAAACGTGCCATAGCCTGGCGTGCTTCTGGAACGGATGCATCTAGTTTGTTAACACGTGTATAATCAGTCAGCGCGTCATCCAATTTGTCGTCCAACTCATAGAGCTTAGCGCGACTAAAAAATACATTGAAATAGTTGTACAATTCTTAACTTTTCATATACATTGTATGAATATAGTACACAACTTACCGCAACAGTACGCGCACATACTCCGGCCAAAGTTCCACAGCCTTTGTGCAATCATCAATGGCAGATTTATTTGCATCCAGCTTCATTTTGGCTGCAGCACGATTACCAAAAAGTACCGCGCGTTCTTTGGTACAGCTCAAGGGACAAATATTGAGAGCCTCCGTATATGTTGAAACGGCGAGCAGCGCTTCATCATTTTTGAAGTTTTCATTGCCCGTCAGTTTCAGCTTGTCCGCTTTTTCTTTGTTCTCAGTAAGCTGTTCGGCGCTCAAGTCATTATCGCGTAAGCGCAAATCTTCATCGGTTAGCTCACAGTCAAAGTTGTTTTGTTTTGAAGCAGCGTCAGCGGTATCGCCACCTCCGGCAGCTCCAGAAGTTTCTTCGTCATCGGATAATTTTAGTTCGGTTTGTTTTTCGACCAGCTCATCAACTTCTTTCTCTGTTAAATGCGTCTTGGGAGGCAATTTGTTGACAGCATCATGAAATTCCTCATCCTCGCTAGCACTGCCCTTATCCTGCTGCTGTGACATGGTGCCTTTGACAGATTCTTTTAAAGTTTAACTTTCCACAATTTTGTCGCGTGTAATGACTAAAATTTTGTTCTACTCTTAGTGTTGGAAATCAATGCTGAAGCTATATGACTAGCATATGTTTGACAGTGTTAGGAAACGCACGCAGTAGACATAAACAAAAACAACAAAAAAAAAACAAAAAAACATGTGCGGCAGCGATTCTAACTCTGAATTAAATGAAATTCCAGCATCTTTGGATATACGAGAGTATACAATAGAGAAGTTTGCCGCAGCCAAGGTACCAGAACAAACGCTGGAATTGGTATTTCTTCCAGAGACACCTATATTAAAGCCATGTAAGTTTCATCAATTTTTACGTGTAACCTAAGCAGTCGGAACATTTTGTATCTATATACCCTGTAATCATGACGTATAACAAATTAAATTTGTACAAGCGTATGTAACACTCAAAATGAACCGTGGCATGTACCATAAAGTATGTACATACGATGCATACAGATATTCCTGGTCAGAATTTTGGTCGCTCCGTCTGTGTGAACGCCGAGATCTCTGAGACTAAAGAACCTAGAGGAACCAAACTTGAATGTTTAGATTCTTCCCAGACATAGTCAGATGAAGAACATATGTGTAGGGTTTGTCAATAAGGACATCACAATTTTGTATTTCGGGCTTCAAATGATCAAGAGGCTTCAGTTCTCATTTTGAACTAAACTATTGCTCCATCCGGATCTTAACTGTGCTAATTTATTCCTGGTGTTACGAGGGTCTTCACTCTCATTCTTAGGTGGCGGCCTGCCAAGAAGCACCCTATTGTCCCTGCGACAGTTAACTGACTGTTCAACCGCATCTTTATGCAATTGAGCCCTACCGGATATATAAACACACTTCTCTATTTGATCATGAGGTGGGAATCGAGATATAATCGTTTTGTAACTTCTATGTCATCTCTAATGCGTGTTGGTACAGTTCTCGTGAGGGTGCCGTGGTTGGGATGATTGCTCTCCTATATGCACCTAATAACTGTTTCGAAAGCAATTCATTATGTCGGTGAACCGGAAGCATCAACCCTTCTTCATACAGGTAGTCTTCATGAGTCTTTCGTAAACAACCAGTAGCAGTCCTCAGAGCACTATTCTGACCTCTTTGCAGGCATTGCTATTGAGTTTTACTGAGGTAAGGAGTAGTCCAGACAGGAGCAGCACTTTGCATGATTAGTGCTCTTAGGCAAAAAAAAGTCTCTGTTCCCCTCCTCCAGCGGCGTAGCAAAACTTTAGGGCCTGGTGCGAATTTTTCCTTGGAACCTTCATACCAAAATAAATGTTCCTCGATTTCGGCATGTTCGTCTGTCTAAGTTCACATTCCTCTAATATTTCCTTAGTTCTTCAACATAATAATAGAATGTACAAACTTTCTGTGAATTTTTATATGCGTTTAAAAAAAATTACAGCAACGTTTCACTTACAACTTTTTATTTTTTTGAATTTTAGGTGAAGCAAAGTTACATGGTCAGCAAAAATGTAATAACTTAAACTTTCCATTTGCGCGTACTGCACCCTTTGAAGCAACAATAAAAACAGCATCAGTCTTGGTTGAAGCGGACCGTGCAAAGCAGATCAAACGAATTGTAGATTTAACGCTGGACATAACAAAGGTAGTACTATTAGAAATATATATGTTTTGTATAATTTAAAGAACAATTCTATTTCGCGCAGCATTCCTTCGACTATCTGCCCGGCGATACTATAGCTATACTGCCCAGGAATTCTATGACAATAGTTGCTAAACTACTACAACGCTTGGAACTGCTGGAGCGCGCTGATGTCAGTTGTCAGCTAAAACTTGTGGCTGGCTGTACAAAGAAAACGGCAAAAGTGCCGGTGCACATACCTGCGATAACCACACCAGAACAGATACTGCGTGATTGTCTCAATTTGTATGCAGTGCCCAAGAAGCAATTTCTAGCAGCTCTTGCCGCATGCTCCGAGGATGCTGCAGAACGCGCATTTCTACAATATCTATCCTCCAAAGAGGGTGCAGTACATTACAATGACTTGTTTTTAGAACAAGGCATTACTTTAATCGATTTGCTGTCAATTTGTGCAACATGTAGACCTACATTGGAGCTGTTAGTGGAACACTTACCGCGCTTGTTGCCACGTCCTTATTCCATAGCCAATAGTCCCTTAAGTAACAAAAATGAAGTACACATCATCTACTCTACGTTGAACGACAAACCAGGCGTTACTACTGCCATGTTGAACAATTATGTGTGTCAGTTTCAAGAAAATGAAGCACATATGCCATCAAATGTACTCATTTATGCACGTGAAACGAATCAGTTTCGTTATATTAATGATGTTGAACATCAAAATCAAATATTCATTGCTGTAGGCACTGCCGTGGCACCATTTATTGGCTTCTTGGAACACAAAGTGTTGTCGCAGCATAAGGCAAATACTTGGTTCTATGCGGGCGCCAAGTCAAAAGCTGCACTACCAAAATATAACTATTTACATGATATGGAAGAGCGTGGTATAATCGATAGATTTCTCGTATGCCAGTCCAGTGAACCAGCGCACAATTTTAACTATGTACAGCAGCTAATGTTGAATGATGCTGCTGATTTTGTGGAGCTTCTTATGCTGGATGAAACTAAACTCTACGTCTGCGCTGATGGTGCAAAAATCTCAAAATCCATAGAACTTGGTGTTGCACAATGTTTGCAAAGTGTTTTACAAGTGGAGGAAGCTGAAGCATTTCAATTATTAAAGAATATGCGTGCAAAGGGGAAATATTGCGAGGATTTGTGGTTATGAATTGAGAAAATAAACTTTAAAATAAAAATAAAAGGAACATAATATCTTATTCGGTGGAGTATTGTTTTAATATACGTCATAAATACAAGGAATGAGATTCGAATTGAATTTTTATAAAGAATATTATGTACAAATGTATATTTTTGAAAATTTTGACGAGTCGATCTAACCATGACTTTCTGGCTCTCTGTGTGTTGTTTTATAACGAAGAATCTTTCTCTCGAACACTCCCAAAGACGCTGTATCCGATTTTTGAATCCACGCTTCTGCGCTTTACCGTGATTATCAGCTTGCTATAGATTTTTATCTTTGTACTTCAAGACAGAACACTACTTCTAATTTACTTTTTGAGCTTAAAGTAGCATCAATTAGCAATATTGTTTCTTCGCTTGATCTTCAGGATGGCGTTGTAGCTGATTGTCTGTTCCAAAGTAGACAAAGTTTTATACAACACTGAAGTTGAATGGTTGGCGACACCAACTAATTCGAATTGCGTTCGTTCACCGTAGAACCGTATGAAACTGAAAACGAGACTTCATAGTTTCTTACTAATCAAGAAAATGCTAATTAATTCGTGCTTCCTTGCATGGGAACTATAGATGTCACAGGATGCTTTTGTAGAGCAGCCCTGTTCTATCCATTACATTTTCTGGATTCTCATTTGCACAAAATTCAAAGAGTCCAAAGCTTGAAAGCAAAATGCACTACTGAAATCTTATGCTCATCGTACTAAACTTACATTTTTTGTTGAATCGAAAAACCATTCTGTAAAATGAAAAATGATGGAACCGATTTTTATACCATCCACACATAGTGTGAAATGGTATTATCAGTTTGTCTGAGTGTTTGTAACGCATTAAAGGAGGCATCGTAGACCCCAAAAAATATATATATTTTTGATTAGCTCAACGAGACGAGTTGATCTAGCCATGTCCGTCTGTCAGTCTGTATTTTTTGGGAACCAATTTCTATGCTATCCAGTTGAAATTTTGCACATACACTTCTTTTTATTGCAGTTTAATAGAGTATAAAGATTGAACAGCACCGCTCACTTTTTGGAGTAGCCTGCATGCAAACCCACCGGCCACTTTTGATTTTTTGTATGAAAAACTTTTTTTCTTGTAGTCAATATCAACTTAATAATTGATATAGTAACTTATAGTGTACGGATGCTTAACATGTACATTAATGGGTGTGGACAGCTTTCACCTCCCACAGTTTAAGACAGCCCCTATACAAACATACTGCCCACTTTTGACTTTTTGTATAAAAACTTCTTTATAAGTCAATATTAGGTTGAAATACGATATGGTGCCTTTTTATAGACAGCCGCTTAACATGCATAGACTAATGGGCGTGTCCTGTTCACTATTTGGGGTAGCTCCCATAAAAACCTATGGTCCACTTTTGACTTTTTGTAAGAAAGTTTTTTATGAAAGTCAATATTAGGTTGAAATGTGATATGGTACCTTTTAAAAGACAGCCGCTAAACATACATAGACAATTGGGCGTGGCCCGCCCAGTTTTTGAGGTAGCCCCCATACAAACCCACCGTGGCATGAAAAAATTCTTTATTTAAATCAATATTAGCTTGAAATTTGATTTGGTGGATTTTAGTGGACAACCGCTTCATATACAAATGGGCATGTCCCACCCATTTTTTGAGGTAGTCCCATACGAACCCACAGCTCACTTTTATGTATTTGTATGGAAAACGTCAATATCTTGAATTATAAATTCAATATGGTGGCATCTTATAGATGGTCGTTTCTGACACATCTATTAGTGAGCGTGTACCGCCCACTTTTCTGGCAGGCCCTATTTAAACCCCCACTTTTATGTTTTACAATACGATTTAAAATTTCGTGTGAATGGTATTAGATGTCCATCTGTCACCCTGTACAACAACTCTGTATTATGTATGCAGCACATATTATGTATTCAGTATTGGCGTCTGTTCGTCAGTCTCAACACAGAGTTTCATATCTATATTAAAAAAAAAAATATTGTTCCTATTGACAAATTTATTTTTTACTAGATGAAGTGTCTCAGCATTAAAACCACATACTTTTGGACAAATTTAAAAAAATAACGATATATTTAACAAAACAAAAAAGAAATTACAGTGCAAATTAAAGTAAATAATTCTATGTATTGTAATTGAAGACAATTATATGTTTTTGCTATCCAATGATGATATTTTTTTTTAAGTGAAATAAAAATCTACATACATATAGCATTAAAATAATATTGCGCAAAATAATATACAGGAAATACATAGGCGTATATAAATGAAAAGACCTAGCAATACTATTATGTATTTTATATAGAACTAATTAAATACTTAAACACACAATTCACTCCAGGCTGGGATATAGAATTTAAATAGACCGTTCTTTTGTTTTTCTAGTTTAAGTTTAGATGCAATAAATTTTGTTTGTTTTATTTATATTAATATTTTATATTTTAAGTTTAGATCTTTACGCTTACACAGCATTTTCAACTACAAATACAACATTTGGATATTGGGTTTTGAATAGTTTTTTTAGTCATACTGTTTAAATTTTTTTTTTTTGTTTTTTACAAATTTTGTAAATTTTATGCGCTAATAAAAAAGTACATAAGTATCAAAAAATGTTAATACAGTTCTTTAATTTTACTGCGGTAAATTGTAAATGCGCGATTATGTCTGTTCTGGGTATGTTTCGGTTCTTAATATTTTATCAGTAAGTTTTCATTTTTAAAAATCTTCAATACTTTATCGTTGCCTAATACGTATGTTTAGTTATTTATATTTTAAATTATGCTTAATATTAAGCATTTAATTTATTGTATTGTAATCTAAACAAAGTAAATTTTGTTTAATTTTATAATATAATAAGTAAAAGAAAGTATTTATATATATATAATAATAATAATTGTTTAAATTTTTTTTACAGGGCACTTAGAAATTTGCAAATTTATGCATTTGTATTTTCTTTCGAAAAATAAATTTTACTAACATTATAAAAGCCGGATTTTATTTATTTTGCAAAATTTTTGTTTTAAATTTTAACTAAAATGTAACTATGAACTGCTGAATTGGTTTGTCTACACAATAAAATGGGTATTCCTCTTAACTCGTAAGTGCCACGAAAACCATGTAAACTTGTAAATGTAGCAGACTCGTGAAAGAACTGTCAAAAATTGTATGGGGCTTAGTTTACACGTAACTCTTACATTTACACTCAGTATGGCCTTTCAACTAACGAACAAAAATTCAAATTGATGTGTGCATTTTCTTTTCATACACAATTCAGTCTCCTGGTTCAATAAGTTTGTGAATAAAACTATTTAAGTTACTGTTTTCAGCGCAATCTTTATGCTATTTTAACTACTATTTCTGCTTGTATCGAGTGTAGAAAAATAGAATGTTTCTTTCGGATATTTTTATACGTTTCTTTATATCAAATCATCTGTAGCACATTACATCGCAACACAATGCTTCCAGCAACCAATTCTGAATTTCTTTCACTTAACGAGTTATAGTGAACATATTACACTTGATCAGTCCTGACAGACAACACATGTTCTAATGGATTTTTGGAAACGGATGACTATCTGAAATACCAACTTCTTGCCTCAATACGCAAGATTTTTATGAAGAATACTTCTTCTGTTTCATTTTCCATTCCAAAAATGAATTGGTTCAAATATTCTGCACATTGTCGTTGCCAGAATTTATCAAGCGCCATATCTTCACTACAACTCTAGAGAACTAAGGCAATACTAAGGGAAACCGCAATGGGTTGCTGGAAGTGTTGTGAGCTAATGTAATTTTTAAGAAAGTATTGAATATACAAAAAAAAGCCTATGCTATACCGGTGAAAGCAACCAGAGCTGTAATTGAAAGAAATACAGAAATACGAAAAAGAGTCGAAATAGCAGCCGAAACGTCCGAACAACGTGAAGTGCGTTTAGCGTAGTAGCACACGCCGGGTATACGCTAGTTAATAATAATAATTCAAACATGTTCCGATACAACAAAATAAATACATTTTGTATGGGAGCTAGGAGCTAACTATAACTTCTAGTGGATACATTTTTGAATCTGTGTTTCTTCTGGTTATAAAATGTCTCTACACCAACTCATAAGCCAATATTTCAAAGATTGAGTGAAAAAATTCGTATTAATTTCAAGGTTTTCGAGCTTACGAGTTTAAAGGAATACACTTAATATACTTTTTTTATGCATATTTTTAATGCATATAAATATTTTAACTAAAGACATTAATGTTTATGCTAATATAGTGCCACAGTCTAAGAGTTATACTGACTCTATTTACTGTTACGTTGTTTTTCTTTCTAGCGGCGCGTTGTACAGTTGCGTTCAAGTACCGTTACGCGTTTTGGCAATCACAGTAAACTGTGCATTTTTGGCAAATAATGTTGTTGTCTTTTTTTTCATAAACTGCCACGCTGAATATTTTTAGTTATTAATTTTTTTTTTAGATAAACTAACTTTTATTTTTACATTGTTGCCAGTTTGAAATTGTGCGCTTTTTTTCGTTTGTTGTTGTTGTTGTAATTATTATGGCTTTAATTGGGCAACACAATCGAATGTTTAGCGTTGGAGAAAATTAATTTAAAAAAGATTTTTACCGTTTGTACTAATAAAAATGGAATTGTGGGAAGTATTGAACATGTTGGGAAGCATTCGAAGAAAATCGTTGTATCAAAAAGTTTTGTAATATATATATGTAGTATGCTTTAAACAACTTCAATTGTGTGCTTGTCAATTGTTTTTCAACTGTTTGTTTTAAATCTAATGGCACTTTACTAACTTATAAGAATTGTATACAATATCGAAAAAGTTGGCTTAGAAACAGCATTACGATAATTTGAATTAGAGACTGCTTACAAATTGTTTTCGTAATTTTTTTCTTGGTTTTTTTGGTACTTTACAACAATAATTGCATATTTATAAATGTTCGTATATATTGTATGTATGTATGTATGTATATCAACTTAAAGACTATGACGAATTTTATATAGATTTGCATATTGCAGCTTTGATAAAATCGCTTAAATCACATTTATGTATTTTAATAATTATGTTTTAAATGTATAATTTTTTTTTTTTTTAATTTCTTAGTGTTTTTTCGCAATTTTTGTTTAGTTTTCTTTTTATTAAATTACAATGAATTACATTTTATTGGTATGCTGCACTCAAAGTTTACTAGCGAAGTAGTAGTTCTTTTATTTATTTATAAAATTATTATATTGCATAATACAAAAAACAGTATTTGTAAAAATTTGGCAATAAATGCGCTAAAAGTGCAGTTATACTTAAGTAAAGTAAACCATGTAATTGTTTTTCTTTTTTAGGTTAAAACTTTTAAGCTTATTGTTGATACTATAACCAAATACTTAGCATTTGACATATGTAGTTGTCGTTGTCGTTGAAATACAATAATTAAATAATTTATCGTTATGTTTCATGAGTTATGTATAGAATATCATTATTTTTATTTCGCCTTGTTTATAGTTTTGTGTTGTGCGCTGTTGTGACTGTCAAGGTTGCTGTTCCATTTTCCTGCTCTTACAATTCTTATTGGTCTAAATTGAACGTATTGTTTAAAACGTTGTGTATGATCTGCAGTTTGTGGCTTTGCGTTTGCATGTGGAATGAATGCCTTTATTGGGAATTTTGTATAGTTGTTGGCACGAAGTGTGTTGAAGTTTTTCTCGCATTAGATTGCAATTTTTATCTGTAATGAAAACAAAAATGAAATAAATTAGAAAAACTATTAACCACTTTTATATTTAAAATTATTCTTATTATAGTTTGCTCAGCGGCTGGAATAAAATTACGGTGATATAAACGTAGTAAATGCCTAAAAGAAGATTTGAGAGTATCATGTACTTCTAATGTAAACTATTTCACATCAGCTAATGGCTAAGCAGATATTGGAAACTCATAGTGTGGTTCCACTAGTGTTGGGTTTTGTGTTAACAAATAAAATAAACATCTTCAATAGTTAAAAACATTTGATGATTTTACTATGTGTAATTAAGCGCCTATATACATACCTCATACTGGGTGTCTCAAAAGAAAGTTCACATTTGATTTGCTGATTGCGTGAACGCAACTATTCCGAGGAGCGCGGGTGGTATGTCAATCGGTAGCCTAGCTTTTGGGAATTTAGTAGCTATGGAGCGTTTCTTGGGAGCGGACCGTGCGTTGTGCGTACGTGAGTTTTACAAAAACTGTAATTCAGCGACTGTAGCGCGTAGAAAATTCTGCAGTATTCGACATGTTCGAAATGATGCGCCAAGCCCTCGACTCATTGGAAAATGGGTCTTTATATATGTATGTGTGTGTGTGTATATATTTATAAACACGTGCTTAAAAACATATTTATAAATACATTCCAAAAAATTGAGAAACTGCATGTGTATAGCAGATACGCATAATGTGTATAACAGTTATAATAGTTTGGCACACAATTGCGTTCGAAAGGCCATACAATTTATGCAAAAATTATAACCCGATTATGTTTACCACGACTCTCTCGTAAGAACTAGACTTTACCCAATATCGCAATATATTATGAATCGAAATATAAGCACGAAATTTTGGTCTCAAATAGCCAAAATGTACTTGATTGAGATTTATTAATCCAACTAAGATGCGTTATTTCTGCATATGCCACAATTTCAGTGAAACTGTCTATTATTTTAATTAATTTTTGTGTTTGTACAGCCTTGTACTTACATATAATAATGTCCTGTTCCAGCGGCTGATTACGGCCATACGAAATGTTTTCAAATTCAAATAAACTATTTCAATGTATATTTTGTATTCGCAAAAGTAAACAGAAAACGAATCTAGAAAGCATTAATGCGTCATAGACTTCATAACCCGCAACGAAGCATCTGATTGATCCGGCAATCAACTAACACCAATGCTTCAATGATGGATTCTAGTACATCGCTGTTGAAAGTTCCATCAACGTTAAGGTAAGCTACCAAAGTGAATTCTTTATCTATCAGAGATTTTTCTATAGTGGAGACATTTTTCTATAGTGGAGACATTCGAATGCAAGGCACTTTCTCTTGATTTATAGATACTATAGGTATGGTGTGATGCTGAAATATGAGATGAACTTATCGCGTAGAGCTTATGTGGAGGGTAAGTAGTCGTTCCATCTTCTTGAAGCGAAAATACGATAATCTGATTCGTCTAAAATCTTCCGGGCAAGTGCGTGAGGCTTTCATGCCTTGGCGATAAAGACGATTTTGGTCTCGAGCCATTTATTGGATGTTGCAATTAATTTTAAAGGAATTTTTCGATTTTTGAGCGTTTATTTTTAAAAAAAATGCTACAATGTATATTATTCAAAGAATTGTCCATCGTTAACTACAACATTTTCCCATCTTTTTGTCAGCATATGGATTCCGCGTCGGAATCATCTTTTGAATCAACCCATTTTTTTGTATCCTCGTAAGAAGTAAAGCGCTGCTCAGCCAAGGCGTGGGTCATCGATCTGAACAAGTAGTAATCAGAATGCGCTATGTCTGGGCTATAAGGCGGGTGAGGTAGCACATCCCAATTCAACTCCTCCAACGTTTCCTTGACGGATGTTGCAACAAGTGGTCGAGCATTGTCATGCTGTAAAACCACCTTGTCGTGTCTTTTGGCATATTTCGGCCGTTTTTGCTTCAATGCTCGGCTCAATTGCATCAATTGTTGTTGGTAACGATCACCAGTGATGGTTTGGTTAGATAGCAGCAGCTCATAGTACACAACACCCTTCTGATTCCACCACATACAGAGCATGAGCTTGGCACCATGAATATTCGGCTTGGCCGTCGATATTGATGCATGGCCGTGTGGTCCCCATGATTTTTTTCGCTTTGGGTTGTCGTAATGGATCCACTTTTCATCGCCAGTAACAATACGATTATGGCGTTGAAGCAGCTGTTCCCAAGTGAAAAATCTCCTTTCGACGTCTCTTGGCTTTGAGCCGTTTTCCAACTGTTGACAAGTCAACTACCATTATGATTGTGACATTTCTTGAAGGGTTTGACTCGGATCTTCGTCGTGTAATGCCTCCAATTCTTCATCTTCAAACTTTTTGGGCTGGCCCGGACGTTCTTTGTTCACCACTTTTAAACCGACGAACCCAGTACTCATAAGTTCAATTCGATGGAACATAGTCCCCGTAAGCCTCACAAAGCGTACGATGGGCTTCAGCTGCTTTTTTCTTCAAATGAAAGCACAAAAGCAAACCTTCCCGCAAATTCCGTTTTCTTGGAACAAAAGTCGACATGTTCACAGAGCAAAAAAAAAACTATGTTTTTTACACATCAGTGGAATGACACATACTGAAAATTTAAGCTTATGAAGTAGGTTTTCACATGAATATAGTCACAGGTTTAGCCGATGCTACTTACGCCATCTCTTATGAATCCTTTAAAATTAATTACAACACCTCAATGCATAGCGTTGCTTTCAGTACACATTTTGAAAAAAATTGTCTCCATAAACTACGTAGCTGCTACTGCAATTGGTGTGAGTCTTTAGAATTTCTGATAAGTGGATTAGTTTTGCTGGATTTATGTACAGCACTATATTGATTTACCAAGTTTATGTGAACTTGAAGCTCGTCGTTTTTTGATCAAAAATAAATAATAATGAATTCGGGAAATGCATTTTGAAAACTTAGATTTATGTACCACAAACAGAAGTAAAATTTTCACCACTACACCCAAGCATTTCACCACACCAAGAATCGTGTAAGCTACATATATGTATGTACAGTTACTTTATTTTTCTACTTTTCAAAAACCACGTACAGCAATTGACGTTAGTGCATGAAAAATACATATTTATATCGCATTTGTTATTTTTTTTTATTATTGTTGTAGCCAGCCACATACATTGACAATGAGTAAACCAATTTGTTTTTGCACTCGCAATTCATTTGTGTTTAGCTTTTTAACCTTCGGTAATTAAATGTTTAATATTTTTTGTTTTTGCCCTACTATATTTTGTTTTTTCTTCAGTATCTATTATAATAAACTTGAATTTGAAAATTTTACTGTCAATAAGGTGCATAACCTAAAATTTATCTGTTTTTTTTTTTTTTTCGAAAGTGCGTATTTGTTGGCATAAATAATATCAATTTTCGAGGTGATTGTAGACATTTAAGGCCGCTGCGTAGGTCTTTCTTTCACATTAATAATCTGCTTATCATATAGCAATGTCTACCTTACAAACCTCTCAACCTCTCCATATTCTCCAATGGTCTATGGTATGTGACGTTATCAGTACTTTAGATATTGATAACTGATTAGAAGCGTTTAAACGCGCGCTTGACAAATAAATTGTGTGTCTAAGCGAGTACATACAAAATAATACAATATATTAGGTACATGAGAGGTAGCGATAGTTAAAGAAAAAAAAATTTGTATTCGTGTATACTAAGTATTTGTCATAATATATACTATGTAGTATATTACATATGTATAAACATATTCGTAGAACAAATAATAATTCGAATTTTATGATCCAATGTCAGATGTATTAGGTGTCACACTATTTATTGGTTAGGTATTTTTTGCGGTACTTTTTCCTCATATGCATATTCAATGGTAGTAGGTTTAATACATATGTACCATCTATAATACATGTATGTATTGCACGAGGTCGTCCAATATTAAAATTCATAGAATTAATAAAGCTATTTAAACAAAAATCGAAATGCTAACCAAAAATTAGCAATAAAAGATGTGCAAAGTTCCGAAAGAGAAATTACGCATTGTAACGCAAATAATAATTAGAATTACTAATAAAATATGTCAAAATCGATTTAAAAGCACTGCCTCCCGGTACTGTATACAATATCCTGGTCTACGGCAGGCCAAGCTATTAACTCGTCCTATATACCCAAAAACCAACACACATCTCAATAGATTTGATCTGAGGTTTCTTTTGGGCTACCTCACTGGCCATCATCCACTGAGATATCACTTAAATAAACTAGGTCTCTCCTCAGCAACAGAGTTCAGACTCTGGCTGGAGGATGACGAAACTAGTTTGCATCTGCTTTGCGATTGCCCAGCCTTGGACAGGCTCAGAATGGAGCAGATGAATAAACACTTTATTACATCTGATGGGTTCAGAAACACCTTGTCTATGGATATTCTCCGTTTCATTAAAGAGACGGAGAATATACTAGATAAATTAACTTAACAATATCCGGGCTAGGGTGCAAAAGACATAACTTTCTGTCGCAGTGCCCGTTTCCTTTAGGATGGCCCTCAGGCTGAATCTTAGTTAGCGTTACAGGCTGATCGAGCCTGATTCACAGTGACCACTTGTTTGTCATGCGGCTCTTGCCCAGACACTAAGTCACGCACTGGTTGTGATATTCTTAGCCACACTATGTATCCTTGACATATGAGGTACCGTTAGATTGGTCTTCATTATGGACGTGTCATAGGCTATAACATTTCAATATAGGGTGTGCTAATATACAATCTGCATATGTTACCTTTAAGCCAGATACAATAATAAAAAAAAAAACGAAGAAAAATTCGGTCGGTTAATTTCGACCCATGGGCGATACTAGTATAAACAGACTGTAATTTTACTGAAAACGTACTGAGAATGAAGTTCTGTAAATGACTATTATATAATTAAAGACTTTATTTACGATTGTACAATCCAATAATATGAGAAAACCATTTGGGCTTTTCGAACCAATACAGTAAATATGTATCCCTTGGTGTATTTTATTTAACAACTGTTAAAGTGTTTTTAGAGAAAAACATATTACTCCATAAAATTTGAAATATACACGTATATATATGAAAACACTTCGGGCACTACTTATCAAATTCCACTTTCCATTATCGATTCTGCATTAGTCTAGTGATTAACATTATCCATTATAGTCGGAACTAACGACGTTAACTGACAGCAGTATTGTTTGCATATTAAATAAAGAAAAACCATTTTTTTTTTAACTACTTTTGCATAAAAACCAACAACCTTGCTAAGAATTGTGTGATCAAAATAACAAGAGAACTTTATCGTGCATAGTAAAAATACAAAAAAAAGCATACATATTTGTTTCAAGTTTCGTTGTCGATGTCAATTTCAACAAAGTTGAACAAGCGAACGAGCGTCACTCGCGCTATTCCCAATTATCAGTACTATAATTATTTATAGTTATCAGCATGTGAAGCGGTCGGTCTCTGTCGTAGACATGTTTTTTTCTGCTTTTTTTTAATATTTTTTTTTTTTTCTAGAAGCAAAACTGGCATGAAGTCACGCTAAAAATGGGAAAAAATGTACAATGGAAAGCTTTAGAGCTACAAATATGTACTCGTTTGTATTCTTGAGCAACTGCTTGCTGCAACCGCAATCTCACACAAAACACACAATCACATTGAGAGTGAGAAGATACAAATATATCTAGAACCAATTTTGTAGTTCCCAAGCTTCTAAATAAAGAAATTTTTCGATTTCAAACTGATTTAAAACTTAAAAACTATTTATATGCACAATATGTAAATATATCGCAAACAACCTTTATATAAGAGGTAGAACATTTGCATTGTAGACTTGGAAATTGTCAAACTATTGCGTGAAAACCTTAAAACCTAAATTGTAAAAGTTCAAGTGAACTTGTACGCATTCTCTCCACTGTTTGCGATTTCTTGTCCTGAACTTTATTTAACTCCATGAGAGTCAATGAGATTCGTATTCGCTTTTTATCGCCTTATTCCAGGTTTTATGTCGACCACGATTGCGTTGACCTTGAGGATTTCAATCCAGCACTAGAAACCTGTTCAACTTTGGAAGCCTCTGATAGAGTTTTGACGCTCCATGTGGCGATCATAATCCGTTGATTCATGGTAAAATTCGTAATCAGAAAATGCTAATTCGTAATGCTAATTGTAAATCCGGTCAGGTTACAGTTCATCAGAAGGCCTCAGTAGAGGGTCTCTGCTCATAGTTAGCTCTCCTTTGACCAAATGATCAGATGCTACACAGGCGCTACTTGGCAAAAAAACCAGAAGCCTGTGAACTACTTGGCTCAGCCACAAAATAAACATTTCTGATATTTCCGGTTGGTTTTCGTTTGTTTTTTTCTTTTTTGAGAAAAAGATGCACTTCACCGTATAAAAATATTTAATAATACAAAAAAACTAAAAACTCTAGAATTTACTTTTATATGATATTCTCAAGTTTCTGAATGACAAAGTGTTGCTCGGAATACTCCAGCAAACCATTATATGTACATTCCAGCGACCATCCCTTAGACTAGTGTCTCCTTAATCCGACGGATATCTTAATGGAATCATAGATTTTCAGAAAAACGATCTAAATACCTGTGCAGGAAGTGTACTTTGATGCTCATGTTGCAACCAAGTCGCTGGAAGTGATACAACATCCCTTCAACGTGGTCAACGTAATCATTGCCGAAGAAATTTTGAATAACCGAAACAAATGAATCCCTTGCATTCTTCTCAATTTTTGTTATTGAACTGCTGAAATCAGAATCGTTCACCAATTATCCAATTTGTTTGCCGTCAATATGCCTGGTTTGCTTTTCTCAACTCAAATTAATTGATTCCTGATATTTTCACAACACAAAAATAGCAGTTATTGTAATAAGTTCACGCCAAATCATTGCGGATTCCACTTTGAAAGAGGTTACCTTCTTATTGGCCCATAAGCGTAATTCATCCACACAGATTTTGTGTACAATATTGAGGATCAAGTACTTGTTTTTTTTTTTTGTAACCAATGGAATACCAAAACACTCAAATTATGCTTGTTTTACGAAATCTGAGATACAAAACGAATTTTTTTTTTTAAATATATTCACCACAGATAACGCAAAGACGTAACGTTAATGGAAATTACAAATTACAGAAACTTTTGAATCAGACTCAATATGTAGATTTCTTAAATTTCTTCTACATCTACAAACCGTGTTATAGCGCAAATTAGTGGAGGTAGTTAGTAGAATTATAGCTCTACATATATACAATACACTCGTATAGCAACAAAAGACTAACAAATCTCAAGAAAGAAGAACAACAACAAAGTAAAGATAAATTGAATGAAAAGATTTATACATAATAATCAGTACAAAAGAACCAATGAAAGTAAGACGATTGTAGATTGAAACACACCAGATACTCGTACTTTTACTGAATGGTTCGCACGCGCGCATTCATTACTCAGTGGAAATTTCTATTTCAAAACGTTTTGAAGAAGAAATGCAACAACAAAAACACAACGGCCTCGGCAACAATTTGTTTAGCTAATTATTGAAACTAATTTAATACAACAGTAATAGGCTAAGCGAGAGCTTATTGAAGAAAGTAAAATTTCAACAGTGAGCCAAAAAAAATTCCAGTTTTTATTATTTAAATTGAATATGAATCAAAATAGATACAAAATTTTTACATAGTCTAGAAAGTTTCCATTGAATATCGAAAAAAAGCAATTTTGGAAACCTGTGGTTCCAGCTTTTATGAGCTACGAAATTAGTAATATGTATAGTTACGAAGTCCAAAGATGTTATGAATATTAACCATGAAAATTTTGTGATTTGATCAGATCCTAACCAAAATCAGCTTACATTATTTGAACTGCATAGGAAATCAGCAGCTCTATCGATAGAAAAATATAAAAGTTAGGTGTAGTGACTAATGTGCCCTTCCCATTTTTTTGTAACATTTTGCCACGATTGGAGATAAAGACCACATCGTTGTAAGAGCTCAATGCCATACCCAAAAATGCATATAAGTAGTGCTTCAAGGATTGGAAAAAGCGCTGGCATAAGTGTATTATATCTTCGGGGATTACGTTGAAGTTGACACAAGATAGATATTGTGAATAAATAATTATTATTCGAAAAAATAAAAAGTTTCCTTTTTTAATACACCTCGTATTGTAGTTCCTGAGATCTATTATCGGACGAACATACATCCAGACGGACGGACATGGCTAAATCAACTTCGTGTCCGATGCTGACCAATAATATATGTACAAATATACATTATGGGATCTACCACTCTTCCGTCCGCTTATTTTATGTTTTAACATTTCTAAAGTAATATGGTCACCTTGCGCATAAAGTATGTATGTATGTCCATACATCATAGAAACTTAAAAGCAATTGTGGTTTCTTCTTATTCTCTCTATCTATCTCTCTCTCTCTCTTTGTCTGCATCTTTCACATAGCAGCCCCATATGCGCCAAGATTCTTTCTCTACTTTACTTTGATCAAGAACGGAAGAGAGTTGTAGCAATTCTGAGAGAACAAGAGTAAAGGAACAACATTGCGAATTAAAGGAAATGTATGTATGTATGTTAAACAAAGAGTTGTATTTAGTTCTTCTTCTACTTCTGGTTGCTTTTACTGCTTCTTACTTTACATACATATTTATTTATTGAATATTTATAAAGCAGTTTTTTGTTGTTGTTTTTGTGGTTTTCTGTTTTTTTTTTTAGTTTTCCTCGCTGCTTTATTGATTTCAATTGTTTGTGTATCTACGGAATACATACATCCATACATACATATGTATAAGCATATCTGTATCTACAGCAGGTTTTTATATGTACATATGTATGTATTTCTCAACTACAAATTTCTACAACTGCTGTTTTTGCCTTTGCTTACAACAAACATACAAATATTTTCTCACCGGATCTGCTATTGTTTATTTGTTTACATTACTGTGAACACTTTTGCTTTTTTTTTTAACGATCTTTAGAACGTCTGCATTTTAAGTAGTTGTTTATTTTTGCATTTTTAAGTTTGCTATTTGCGTTTTTGCGTTTATAAAAATATTTGCCAATAAATTTAATTACGCGTATGCAATGAAGTATATGAGTATGTGTGTGTGTGTGCGTGTATGGAAATGTTAATCTGCAAAAGTGAGATAAAGCCAAAGAGAGAGAGAAAGAGCGTGCAGCGATTAGTGGAGAGTAAAAATTTAATTCTTTCTCTTTTGTTCCAATTTCTCTTGCAATGGCTTAGCACTTAAAATGACTGCATGATAAGCATTATTTCGGTTATTGTTGGTTTTGTAAATATTTAGTTTAATGAGAAAAAAAAAATGATAAATTTTATAAACATTAACCAATTCACCCTTTTCTCAGCTCTATTTCCGTTGCATCCAATGATGCACCGCAGTCTGCAGGGAGTGGCAACAGCTGAGCAGCATTGAAGGGAGCAAAGTACGGAAAAGCAAATACGCAAAAGAAAGGGAATCATTTATTACTGTGAACGGTAGTCCACCCGAGAGACGAAAGTCCGCCTCAGTGTGACTGTAGCACGAGCAATATATTAAACCACTAACCATACAATATATTGTATGGTTAGTAATTAAACGCATAATTACCAAGTTTTTACTCATAAGCTCGAATATCGTGCATAATGGTCTGCATCGATTCAAGCGAGTCGTTTGGTCAGTCGAAGAGGTGAATAGAGGCGTATACCTGTGTTTTTGGCATTGTTGACTCTTCATATGCTTTCTTTAAAATTGTGAAAGATCAACACATTAAATATCTTGGCAACACACAATTTTAGACAAACTCTGCAACAAAAAATTCAAAATTCGCAGAACGTACCAAACACTTATATCTTTACCAAATTACCAACCATCTGACAGTTGTACCAACATTTATCCATGATAGTTGTATCAACGACGAATATAGATTTATTGCACACTATCTCAAGCGAGGTTCATTTAAATGAGTGTTGGTTATGAATATTGGTTATTTAATATCAAACATCAATTGCCATGAATTCAAATCTACACATAACCTTGAAATAACATACAATAATAATTTTTTTTTATATTTGGTTCCACTATACGATGACATTGCTCTGGAGTCCCATGACCTCTCCTAAACCCAAACTGATGTTCCGGTATTATTTTGTATTTTGGATGAATACAAAATAATACCGGAACATCAGTTTGGGTTTAGGAGAGAGGGACTCCGGAGCAATGTCATCGTATAGTGGATATAATTACAAGTGGATTCGAGAATAAACTGTATTCTGCGGCAGTATTTCTTGATATACAACAAGCATTTGACCGAGTCTGGCATCCAGGCATATTATATAAAATGAAAAAACTGCTTTCTGCTCCATTTTTCCTCTTATTGAAATCGTATCTAAGCAATCGACACTTTTATGTTCAAATGGAAGGAAAAACATCGAAACTATATAGTATCCATGCTGGTGTTCCACATGGCAGTATTCTGGGACCTGTCCTTTACACAATATACACTGCCGATCTTCCTGTTGTCAGTGATGTTCAAGTAGCCACTTATGCTGATGATACAGATATAATTGCATCTAAAGACACTGCGGCAGAAGTATCTCAAGATATTCAAAATGAAATAGTTGAAATAGAGCGATGGCTTAAGAAATGGAAAATAAAGGTTAATACCTCATAGTGACTCCGCAAATAAATCGATATAAATCGGAGAGTAACTTGGAAGTCATATTAAAGGCAAGACAAAGAAACTCAACATAAAAACAAAAAAAATGTATTGGCTGCTTGGGAGAAAATCGCAGCTTAGTATGGAGAACAAAGTTCGGCTTTACAAGGCTATTTTAAAGCCTGTGTGACCATATGCTATCCAATTATGGGGAACTGCAAGCCAATCAAATATTGAAATTCTTCAACGATATCAGTCCAAAACGCTTAGACTTATTGTTGACGCCCCCTGGTTTGTGGCTAATGACCAAATTCACAAAGATTTAAATATTCCATACATTAAAGATGAAATACGTAGAATAAGCACAAGGTTTGTTGAGAGACTACATGATCATTTAAATTTTTTGGCAATAGGCCTACTAGATAATAGCGATACAACTCGAAGACTTAAAATAAATCATGTGTTAGATTTACCTTTTAGAGATTAAATTTTGTATATATTGTAAATAAACTCTTAATTATAGAATTTTGAATATAATAGCTGTTCTCACTGGAGTACAGCTATTTCTGTTATATTATGAACTTTCAACTAACTTACTTATTGTCTTATTGATAGATTGTAAATTAATAATAAAAAAAATATTTGGTTCCAAATAACTAGATATGCTTGATTTTCCATCATTTCCCTTGGTTATAATATAAAAAAAAGACGAGGATGATGACAAAAGGTTGGAATACATAGGTAATACAAACTAGAAGTAATACTCTCATTTTCAATATTAAACAATATAAAATTTTATCATTTGTGAAATTCAACCATAACACTTCACACGAAAGTTTTCAATCATATATCAGTTTTATATTTCAACAAGTAACAATCCATAAGAAGTCACCATATCAATTTTGAAGTTTATATTAACTGTAATATTATGGTTGTTTCGGAGCTTATGCTAAAAGTACGCGTGACATGTTTATATGAGTACTCTACGCAGCTAAGATCAAAATAAATTTCCAAAGTGAGTTTCCGCTAGATGTAGCAAAAATATACTAAAAAAAAAAAAAAATGCGCAACAAGATAAAGAGTCATTCGACACGTCCAGCTGTTCAAGAATATATACATATATGTAGTTTGTGGAGCCTCCGACTGCTCCGTTAACTTGCTACAAAATTTTAAACAAACTGATAATACATTTTTACGCTATATGTGAAAGATATAAGAATGACCTTCCAATGCTCGACTTGTAAGGGCTTTTTCATTAGAAGGTTGATTTTGAACAAATTCTAAAGGTTTTTTTTTCGAAATTTATGAGTTACTACAATTTAATATTGTTTTGCGATCTTGTAGTCTTCTATTTTCATTCTCCAAACAGCTCTAACTACTCATATGCCAAATGCGAGTGATGTGAGTTGACATATGATAAAGTAATACAATACAAATGTTAAACGTTCAATTACATGTGTACATATTGCAATCAATGCCAACCATATAAATATAAAATACAATAAATTAGCATCGGCAGTTTTGTAAGTTACACAAAGGCTTTCGTCACTTGGTTTTTACTCTGTCAAGATTTTTTTATACTATGATAAAAAGTAAATAGAAAAGCGTTGCAACTCTTACACGTTCATAAGGCTCTGCAAAGACGCATCTGCGGTGGGTGCATCAGCTTGTATCTGTGCATGAAAGAGCTAAAGTTTTTTTTTTAATCAATCTATACACTTTCTATAAACTAACGAATTGAATTCGAAATGCTAATAGTTTCACCTTTCATAATCAAGCGTTCCGATCGGCTACTTTTTTCTTTTCAGTCTCTCGTTCATCTCATACTCTTATGATTGGTTTTTACCTAACCCAGAAAAAAATAAATAAAGAAAAACTGCAAATGAAATTCAAACTAAAATTTATGCGTTCATTGTTTTGTTGTTGTTGTTGCTTGGTTTTCAGTTGTTAATATTTGGTGGTGTTTTCGTCGTAGTCATTGTTGTTGTTGTTGCTTTAGTTACGTGGAATTTTAGATGATTCATTGTATAATTTTATATACATAGATGTGTATTAATGTAAATACATACATACATATATAGCTCACTTCGCATGTGTGTATATTAGCATTGTGGTTTTTGTTGTTATTGTTATTAGTGCTTTGTTGCGGCTATAAATTTTGGCAACGGTTTTGTTGTGTGAATTTTTTTCTTACTATCTCTCTCTACCACTCACCATCCATGTGACAGTTTACTAATAAGTTGTATGTACTTATTTTATTGTTTCTTCTTTGTTTCATTATATTTTTTTTTTATTGGCGTTTGCACTTGCTGCAATTCATGCATTGAATGAGTATGCTTCTCGTACATACATACATACATACATATGTACATGCATGCAGATGAATGAAAAAGCACAGTGTACATGAAAAAAAAAATTAAATACTATATATGCATAATTTATTTATATTTTTTATTACATGCGACAGCGACATTGCATGTAGCACAACAAACAACAACAGCAGCAGCTTTCAACAATTCTTATAAGAAACAATCTGCGGTGTGTGAATAGTAGGCAGACAGGCAGAAGTGGACAGATAGGCGGATTGCGTTCTTGTTTTTTTTTTTTTTTTGCTAGAGATGTGTTCTTTTCTTTAGCACAAATTACTTTTTTTTTATCAATGTCCGTATTAACATCTCTAGTTAGTAACAATGCTGCAGAACTCTGAAATAGAAATGGTCTGCTTCTGCATCTAGAACATACATACATATATTTGACTTTGACTCTGTTTGGACTACTAAATACTAATGTAGCTCCGAACATTTACCTACATATCCAGTCGAAAATTTAAAGGATTTTCAATTTGTTTATTTTCAATTAAATGGTATTATTAATACAATTCATCTATGTAGTAAACTTTTTTTTATGAAAAATGTGGTAGATATGGATATTTGCTGCATTCGATTCTATTTAACTACACATCTCAGTCCAACTATCAAGGCAACACTTATAAGTGACCTAGTGCGTTCGAAAGAGTCATGCTTTACCTTAATTTTAGCCTAAATTTATTGCACTGGAAACGGTTCAAGTTACACTTGTACACTGCTTTTTGTGTGGTACCTAAAGAGTCTATATCGTGAGATTGGTTTCTCTAGACAGAGAACTTTTCTTTTCGACAACTTGTCGCACTCATCAGAAACATATCTACATATATTTTATGAGGTTGCCAATGCTTCCTTCGATATGTTTTTTTTACTGGGTATACATAAATGATTCGATAGAACAAAATAAACTCCAAGTGTTTTTACATGGGATCAATATCTCCTAATGGATAAGTCTCGTTTATAATGTTATTTGTATACCTTAGTTTTATATTATCTCCATACCAATACCTCAAAGATTGAGGAAAAGGGGTGCGCATAAACTCACAAGCAGAAAGATATGGCTATATCGACCTATCTAGTCGTGCGTATCACGAATATGTATTCATTCATAATTAATTAATTTTATATATACTTTATTTAGAGAGGGAAAAGGATAGTCTATATATATCTAAAATTGGAGGCTCTATCTTTAACGATAATTCATGCCGCTCAAATCGACAACGTCATTAATAGCACGTAGTTCAAAATTCAACATATACATTCTGTAAAAATAAAAGTACCAGGAAACGATAATTTAAAAAGCCCATTTAAAGGCATTCACAAAATTATTTTTGTCACTAACTTGGCACAACTGTCCTCTATATTGACACAGTTTAAGCAACATCTGTCATTTAGTTTGTTTACAATGCTCGAAGAGTTTGCGGCAATCTTTCGATTGCGGAAAAAGCGTTTAATAAATGTTTTGATGATTGGATTTATCGTTGACATAAGTGTATTATTTTGGAAGGGACCTATACCTTGAAGACGATACAATAAATTTGGATAATGAATATTTTTGTATTATTGACCAATTACCGGTACTTTTTTTAACAGAATGTATGGTCCACTTTGTACTTGTAGACAAACTTAATAACAGCTATATAACTAAGCTAGTGGTCAAAGTTTATAGATTAAAGCAAGTCAGAAGAACGAAAAGGAGCGTATGGTCACTTCAGACACTTTACATCCTCGTATACGCAAAAGTGCATTCGCCAGTTATGGCAGAAAACGAGTAAATTGAAGTGAGAAAGAGAATAGAAGAAAGCCAAGCAAGTAATTTTAGATTTATTTAATAAGTTTCTGCTTATCATTGAAATAAAATATTATTTTATTATAACAAAAAAAACTTCAAAAAATGATAAATGACACAAAGTGGTTTTTGCGTTTAGTTGCTTTGTGGCCAGTATATGTACATATATACACATGTGTGTATGTATGCATATAGTATCTACTATCTATGCGTTTGTGTGCGTCCGTGTGGGGGTTTACATAGCTTAAAAAGGCATTTTCTGATAAGAGAAGCGCAAAAACACATACATACATACATAGCAACTTCAGGCAAAAGTCAGACATGATATGCGAGAATACGCATTCTGCACGTACTACATAGAGAGATAGAAAGAAAGAGAAGAGAGCATTAAATAATTTTGATCAGAGCAAAAGAAAGAAAATCTGCCGGCATTGTGAGAGACGTGCACAGACAAAGACTTTTCGGATTTTTTTTTTGCATGTTTCTTTTGCTTTTTAGTAAATTTCAACAGGAAATACTAGTGTTGAATATAATAGTCTACATTGTTGTTGGTTGTGCACATGTGTTTTTTTTTCTTTAAATTTGCTACCTGCATACATACATACAAACATACATATGTATTAGTTGTTTTATTTTTCGCGATCATTAACAAGTCAATGGATTTTGTATTTTGGTAAAAATGAAAGAAAAATAAAAAAAACAGGCAATGATTACGTTGAACGACAAACGACGAAGGTTTCTTTTCGGGCTTAATATTATATAATATTTTGTTGATGCAATAACATTGTAGATACATTAGTTGCATAAATATCTGCTCATAAAACTTATTGTACCCGGATTTTAAAGGATTCGTTTAATAAAACAGAGTCCATGGTTGAAATGCTAAATTCAGCTAAGATCATACCACTGCATTGAATACGTTGTGCATATTACACCCTGCAAAAATATAAGCAGAGTATGTGTTATTGCGTTTGTTGAAATGCGAAAATGTATGTAACATTGCAAAGGAGGCATCAGAGACCCCATATTCGAGATCAGCTCGAAGTGACAAGTCTATCTAGTCTGACCATTCGTCCGTAAATATAAATCGATAAAGACTCTCTTAGACACTGTTAGAAGTTTATCTCAAAATTTCAATATTCGCAGTGGAAAAAAAAATACTCAATTTGACATTTTTGTTTGTTAAATTTTATGTTACAAGCAGGTATTGTTTCACAACTATAGCCTGACGTGATTTTTAAATTATATTTGACAAACTTTCATTCATTTACTCTACCAAACTGATGAGTTTTAGGGTTTAAAGGATTACTTCATCCCAGTCTTTAATTAAAACTTCTTTGTTGCTTTATGATCTCAAACTGCTCGATATTCTTATCAACGTGGCCTGAAAGAGATCGACACATGTCATCGATCGGATTTAAATCCGTGATAATCGCTGGCTATTCCCGTACCAGTATATTTCTTGTTGCCAGAAAATCTCTTGTAGTATACGCAGTGTGAATTAAGGCGTAGATTTAATGAAATATCCAATTATCCCCATACAAAGTTATCATTAAAATCAATGAGCAGAGTATCTAACATGTAACAGACATGTCCGCATTTATTCTGGTTGGTATAAAGCAAAGCGAACTAAAAGCAGCCCATATCATCAGCTCGTGGTTGTTTCAAATCGCGCCAGTAATTATGGCAACCATCTAGAATGTCAAAATTTAACTTTTTTCTACAGAAAACATGACTTGCTGGAAGTCCTTTATCTAAAACTAATATTTTTCAACAAAACCTTTACGGACGCTTAGGTGGCACGTCAGTAACTTTGCCAATGGATCTCGGGAAACGCATGACACGCATTTTTTCCCACCCAAGAATTGATGGATACGTCTTCTGGATAGATTAGGATGCAAGCTGCAACCCGAACAAGAATGACAAATTTCCATCTAAGCTGAGAGGCTCAAGAAACAAGAAGTCAGTTGAAATAATCTAACTATTATTTGGAAGCTTAAAGTCAAAGGTCATTGTCACGCATTTGTGAGAAAACAATGTATAATAAGATCAATATGAGAGGCATAAACGCTCTGATGAGTTTGGCGGAATGTACAACACGAAAAAAAAAATGTATTTATTTAACAAATTGACAAATTCAATAGTATCAACATTATTAATAATAGTTTGTTTCGACGGATATTCCGCGTTAAAGAACGTTTTGGTAACATATACGAAAATGATGCGGTAGACTTGCAGAAACAGCAGGCGACGGTTAAACGAAAACAGATCAAGCTTTGATTGCTAATAGCCGATTTTATGTTGTTTAGCTTCTAACTTTTTACCGGACACTGTTTTGACACTGACGAATGGTTGACATCAAGCAAGAAATTCAATATTTTATTCGCGCGGATGCTATTTATACACTTATTTATTGGTTTTCTTCACAGACGGATGGGTTTGTAATTGCCGTGACACGGGACCACCCCCTAATTTGGCAATTCTAGCGTAATTAACAAAACAACATTTTTTTTCATACAAAACCTAAATATGCAGACTAGATTTGTATGGGGCTATCCCTTAAAGTGCGGTTAGTGGCGTTGTTCATTAAATACTTGTTATCTGAAGAGAGAAAAGGTGAGTCTAAATACCTAAAGTATTACCGAGATCTTTTCGGTTAAAAAAACAGGCGGACAGACGGACATGTTTATATCCACATGTCTTCCGATGCTGATTAAGAATATATATATATTGTACGTTATATGTTCTGTATGCTGTTTGATACATGTGCACAAGATACATGAGTACAAGGTATAAAATATCTATCTATATTCTGTAATTTTTCCATTGTAAATTGTTAATGTTTAACTATGTTATGTGTGCAGGGAATAATATAGTCGAATAACTCGACTAAAATATTTTTAATGAAAATCTTTTCGCAATCGAATTACTCACCTTGCTTCAGCGCGATCTCTGTACATACACATATGTACATATATCGTCCAGCGACGTTAATACATACATCTTCAGCTACATATGTAAGACTACACTGCATTCATACTTGATCCAACATCTTCTCACAGCGTTTCCCGGTAAACAGTGACAACAACCAGGCCGCATCTTTCTAGTTGCATGCATAATTTTTACTACAGCGCCAACAATTTACTTTATTTAATTCATTTTAAACTATTTAACTTGCTAAGACTACGTCGGCGGCGGCGGCGGTGATGACGGCAACGAAGACGATGAAGACTAAATCAGCATTTTGTGCCAGTAGTTTATCTAGCTGTGTGCGTCCTCACATACTTTATGCTTATAGAGACTAACAAATATACAGGGGGGAATCATCAACATCATACGTAGAGCAGCTTGGCTGCTCGATGATTCATTAACTTCTATATATTGCGACGCAGCACCTTCTGTGCGGCCTTAATATTTGGCACCAGCGCCTTCACCTCACTGCAATCGTCCAGGAATGGATGCCGCAGCAACTCATCGGCGGTAGCACGTTTATCCACCTCTACTTGCAGACATTGATCGAGAAAATCTTGCAGACTTGGACTTAGCTTCTCCCAACTCTTAATATCAGGACGTCCATTTGCTGCTATCAAATATAGAGCACGCAATGGCGTTTCATAAAGATATGGCGGTTGTCCTTCAATCATTTCAATTGCCATAATGCCTATTGACCAGATATCAACTTTCTTGCCATACTTCTTACGCGTGACAACCTCCGGTGCCATCCAATAGGGTGTACCGACCATAGTCTGACGTTTCTCATCGCCTTCAATATTTGCACAGAAACCAAAATCTGTTACCTTGACAGCACCATCCATGCCAAGTAGTACATTATCGGATTTAATATCGCGATGTATAATACCTTTGGAGTGTAGAAAACTAATGGCATAGAGCACCTCACGACAAACGCAGGCAATTTGACGCTCTTTCAGCACTGTTTCGGTGACAACATCAGTCAAAGGACCACCTGCCATATATTCCATAACTACCCAAAGTTGATCCTCCGGTTCAAGCAGATATGCATCGAGAAAATTGACCAGATTTTTATGATTGAAATCCTTGAGCACACGTATCTCGGTGAGTATGAGATCTTTCGATGATTGATTCTTCATATCGATTGTTTTGACAGCAACTTGTGCATCATTCTGCTGATCATTGGCTATGAATACTACACCCGAAGCACCCTTACCAACCTCTTGGGTAGTGTGATAACGTTGACGCGGATCATCTGGATTACAGATAAGACGCAATTCATCATAGACTTCTGCATCGGTTTTCTGTGTACGTTTCTCTTTGGAACGACGCAATATGGTCTCATCACCATCACCATCTGCATCAGCGGTTGCAGGCTTAATGATAATAGTATCTGTATTGATTTTCGTGCGCTCATCATCACTGGTCATTGAACTCAGATCGGAGACACGCGAGAATTTTTGCGTAACACCGCGTGGCTTTGGTTTAATTTGCGGTTTGGGCGGTAAAGCTTGTGGCTTCTTGGCCGGCAACGGTGGCGGCAATTCACCAGAGGTACAGCCAGTGCCATGTATATCAACACCGCCCAAGGTAGGTTTCAATGTTTCACGATTTGATTCCAGATTCGATTCAAGCTCCTTAATTACCTCATTCAGTGCAGTTAAACGTATGCCAGATTGTTGACTATCATTAAGACTGCTACTATTGCTATTACTGGCACTACTTTCGGTTGCTGTTGAACTACTACCGCTATATGCTTCATCATCAGATTTATCAAGATCTGTTGATTTATGTTTGTTCTTATAATTGACATAATTTTCAATTTCCTTGGATTCTTCATGTATTGCAGCTTCAGTTATGAAAGGTTTAAAAACTTCATTCTCTTTTTTCTTTATGGAATAATTATAATATTTTACGGCATGATATGCAGCATCCGGATTTTTATCCTGTTCATCTTGTGTTATCTGCAATTTCATTAACGCCACCCAGGGCGCTGGTAAACCAACAAGATCACCAGTTTCGGGATTTTGTGAAACATGGAAATGTTGTTTGAAATCTGTTGGTGTGCCGATCGAAGAGATCTGCTCCTTCTTACGGAACCACTTGGTGAAGCTCATCTTTTGTGCGTAAATTACGGTTTATAGTTGTTGTTGTGATGTATGCGGTGTCACTCTCGCACACACACTAGTTTTATATATGTAGGTAGGTATGTAGCTATCTGCGTCAGAGTTTTTCACAAAAGCATTTAGTTCCGCCTAATTAATGTTGCAAGTAGTTCTATTGAGTATTTATTTATTTATTTTATTTCAAAATAATATTGTTCGCATAATAATAACTCAGCTGCTGCCAGTTGTTTTTTCCCCCCGCTACGTGTCTTCTGTGTGTGAGTCATGCGCTTACACTTGCACACACATACACAAATACATACAAATACGCGACTTTGTACTCGCTTATCGCTACGTGTTTTTTTTTTTTTTTTGTTAATTATTTGCACTCTTGTGTGTTTTCACTTTTTTTCTATTGCTTTTTAATTGCAATTTAATTTATGCAGTAATCACAATTTTTCACGCACGCACATACACACATATTTAGTATATACATTCACACGCATAGCGCTTCTTCTTTCTCTCCTTTTCTACAACAACACAAAAGGAGTGGCTGGCTTACGTCTTGTAATGTTTTTTTTTTCTTTTTTGTTTTCGCCTTTCTTCAGCTTTCCTTGTCTAGCACGCCGCGTTTTGTTTTTGTCTTTGCAAAAAAAAATAAGTTCTATGCAAAATGCATAGCGTTGTATAGTGTGCAGCGGCACTGTTAAATAAACGCTTTAAAAACTATTAAAATGCATAAAGAATTTTTTTATGCTTTGTTTTAAACTTTATTTTTTCGTTCCGTTGTATTCAGCTGCATCAGCCTGCAGTTCCACTCGCTCCGCTTTTTTTCCGCAACTGAACCGCAAGTGAGTGGCAACACGTAACAATATACTAAATTTTACCAATCACACATTATCGTAGGTTTTTTTTAATTGATATGAAAAATACCAAACTGAAATAAATTACCGAAAATTTTAAAATATTTTATTCAGTACAATTTATAAAGTGCAGTAAAGTTGTTAAATTTTTGTTCAAATGTCAACATCATCGCTCAATTCGTTGTAAACATTATGTGCAACTGCTTCCGTGCTTGTTTCTGTACTGATTTTCGGTCGTATTAACATACGCGCCGTTTTTAAAGAATAATCGCCCAAATAATATTCCCATATAATGCCAACATAATTATGTCCAGTCGGTGTACGTTGATAAATGCCATTTAAATTTGCTTCGGAACAGCTTAATAATGTAAGTAAAACAATAAATTAATAATAATAAAAATCAATTTCAGCTATAATACGTATAAAACAAACCTATCAAACCACCAACCGCTACCATAGCCCACAGCGCAAGCTTCACCCGTACTATGATCATTCTGACGATCATAAGTGCTGAAATCCATTTCATTGTGATAGTGCATAGCATCTGGTATCGAGCCACGATAGCCATCAATTTGTAAATTATAATTATATTTTTCACTATCCAAACGAAAGTGTTCATATTCAGCCCAGACTTGCATGCCCGCGAAATCCTCCAGTTCTATGCGCAGCACATAATCAGTAGCGCCGGCACTGTTAAGCAACATATGCGTAAATTCCAAACCAAACCAGAAATCTTTAGTCAAACTGCCAAATCCATTGCGATAATCTGTCCATGTACGATTGAAATTCTCTTGCTCAATGTATGCGCCACGATTTTGTATTACTGTCCAGGCTTCTCCGTCCGTAGCAAAAGCGCAGAAGCGTTCATTGTAGTCACGCTGTGCCTCGTTCAGTTCGGGCGTTAAAAACTTATAGATGCCATCAATACGTGGTTCCAGCAGTTCAAAGCATTCGGACTTTGTGGGCTGCACAAATTCTATAAAGTTGAGATTTGATATATTATATTTATGTCATAAATTGACGTTTTGCTCAGTGCCGGGCTTTTTTAAATATTATTTTGAAGTGAGATAAAATTGACAGCACCATTGTTTGTGGTTTTTAAAGACTACAAGTTTGGCAAGTTAGTTGATAACATCAGGGTCGTCGAGCGAAAATTCGGGCCAGAGATCAAAAATTTCGGGACTATATTTTTACATGCGGTAGCAACAGCTTTGCACTCGTGTAAAATGTGATCCCATTGATCCCTGGGGTAATTAACCCGCTTAACACCCTATCTGCTGTTCGTTGCATGACTTGAAAACAGCTGTATTTCAGCTGATTTCGGATTTTTTTTTCTTTTAGTTCTTAATAATCAGAATAAGGTTTTTAGAGAAAGAAAAATTTGAAAAGTTACTCGGAAAATTCGAGTTAGACTGAAAGTGCTTTTTTCGATAGCATTTAAATTTTACCTCCAAATGTGAAACGAGGGTGAACGATTATGTGGGGTATGTTTTTTTTCATCCGATTGGCCCGCAAAGGTTTCTGTGAAGATTAGTCGAAATTGGTCTTTATATACAATATATAATCGTTCGTGCGTATGTTAAAGATCGTGTAACTTCTGAACGACTTGATCGATAGTTAGGAGAAGCTGTATGTATATCATCTCGAAAAAATGGACGGTGCCAATAATATTCATCATCGCAGAAGAATGATATTAAGTGCATATGCATAGAGCACCGCGAAAATAAGTTCCGCTTGAAAAGTGGGCGGTACCACGCCCTCCTATATAAAAGAAAGACCGAATTGTCATACCTCAGCATGTAAGGGACACTGGGAAAAATAAGGTACACTGGAAAAGTGGGCAGCGCCAAACATCGTCATATTTCAGTTACTATTTGAGACTGATGAATGAGATTTGGTGCATATGTAAAGAGCACCGGAAGGAACAAGATCCAGTGAAAAAGTGGGTATAGCCACGTCTCCTATACAGAACAACCAAATTCGTCATATCTCAATAACTATTTGAGACAGATGGATGTGATTTGGTACATATGTAAAGGACATGGAGAAAATTTTGTAAACACTAGAAAAATAGTCCGTACCGCACCCCCATATAAAAGAAAACAAAAGAAGCATATCAATGCAAAGCGGGTACGCTACCTATTGACCCTTTTGTAGTTTAAAATAATTTCTGACTACTTATTTTGTTCAAACTCAAATACTTCTCTTTCTAAAACCATTGAGGAGTCTAAAATCGGTTGAAAATTTACCCAGCTTTTACAAGATAATTGAGTGAATTGACTCAAAACGGTTTTTTACCAATACCTTTAAAATTTGCGTCTTAGAAAATGTTGCTGAAGTCTTGAACTCGACTGGACTTTCATTTTAGACTAGACTAGACTTTTTTCATTTTTTCTTTGTTGAATATATAAGAGGAAGAATCGTCCCCAAAAGGTATTGCTACGGCAGTGCATGATTATTGGAACTGCAGCGTCTATATTTTGATGGATCATATTCTCGGATGAAGAACCAGCAGTAGTTGCCTATCATTTACGCATTCCACACCCCTCGGAATCACTTTTCAATCGAATACATTTCTTGATGAAAGCATTCACCATGCTCGTCGTTTAAAACAGCCAAACTCTCGGAGAACAAAGCCAGATGAGTATTTAGAAAATTGATTTACAGCGACATGTTTACACCTATTTGTTCTATTAATACATTTTTATACTCTTCCATCCGTCTGTCCCCTGTCGGTGTGAATCAAATCTAGTCCCTCAGTTTTTAAGATATCGATATGCTTTCGGGTATGGAGACTTCCTATGTTCCAAGGCTGATCATATGCCTTATACAAATTCACCGCTCTTTTTTCGGTTTTTGTATGGTTTTGTATGAAAAACTTTGAAATTGAGATGCATTAGAACAAAATTATGATTTTAGAAAAATAGTACTAAAAAGAAACCAGACAACCTTTATACCTATTACAGTTTACTTACCCACCACATCCACTTGTTCATCTGACTCAGTATGCTCTTCACTTTCATCAGACTCTTCCAACGGCGGCGGATGCGCTGTGCCAAAATGTTCCTCCTGAGGAATATTGGTGCGATTTAAACTTGCCTCGTCAGCGTTAGCACACACTATTGAAGCACCCTTTAGTCGTTCATTTAATTCCTTCACCACAATCTCGATACGCTTCAGCAACACATCCGAACTTTCTGTAAACGTGGTCAACTCACCGGACACCGATTGGCAATAGTCCGTCATTTGATCCCAGTTCTTGGCGTTGATATTTTGCTGTTGCGTTAGCTGCACAAGCGTTTCTAGTATGCTTTCCAAGCTTTTTGCATTCTTTTTGGTCTGTGACTGCATATGCTTCAAATCCTTTGGCTGTAAATTGGCCAACAATATGTTAAGCTTTTGTTCCAATTTGCGCAGCATTCTATCCACATCGTCTGTTCTGGTAGTGACATTCATATTGGTTGGCAGCATAAGCTTGGATAGCTTTTCTGTCTCAGCTACGCCATGTACATGTACACCACGAGATTTTTTACTTTCAAAATTCTGCAAATGACGCAGAACATTATTCAAACGTGTGGATAGCTCTGTAAGTAAACGATTATCCCAGTGATTTTGTTTTGGTTCTCTATCTCTATGTTCCTTGGTGACTGTTCCGCTTGATGCATGTACATCGGTATCACTGAGGAAGATCACCTTACTGAGCACATGATTCAATGTGAACTCCAAACTGGTTAACTTATGCTGTTGCTCCTCCTGTGCGCGTTGCATAAGCGCTAGCTTATGTTCGATTGCCTTCATTTGTTCGTTCCATGCTTCGATATTGTGCCGGAATATGCTCCAGGTATTGCTCTTATCATGCAGCTGCTGCAAAGAGGCATCCACTTGTTTTACACTATTTGCAAGCGTATCTAGTTTTTGTTGTAGTTGGTGTGAAACATTGTCCACCGTGGTATCCGTGGGTAATGTGTTCGAAGTGTGTTGCAAAGTGGCCATGAGCATCAATAAAAATACAGCGGATAACTGCAGCATTATAAATTAAACAAGAGCAATATTTATACATATATATTTTTTTTAATAAGTATAAAACTCCTTTTTTCATGCTTACCAACATCTTGCGTCCAACTGCTTTGCACAGCAAACCGCAACTAAAGTCTTCTTCGACATGTTCTTCTTCAGGAACAAAGTGTTCAACTTAAATACACGCTATCATCCGTCATTCGCTGTAAGGGAGCGCAAATTTTTAGCGCCAGATGTTGTCAATATTTTTTCTTTACGAGTATTTAGCTTTGTTTTTCTCATTTTATTTCTTCTTTTCTTAATTAGGCGTGCAAAATTTGTAGTTTATTATTTCTAGATCATGGTGTGAGAACGAAGTCTCTGTGTGCATATTTCTGTATGGATTTTGAAGAATATGTTTATATTGTGTTGGCGCAGCTGATATGCTCCACTTCAAATAAAATAAAAAAAATAGAAACAAGTAAGAATGCTAGAGTCGAACTTGCCCGACAGTTAAATACTCTGTACCAATTCGAAATAATGAAAAAAAAAACTGAACCTCCTTTTGCAGTCGGGTAAAAATCCTGCGTATTTATAAGGAGGGTCTACACACAAAGTTTGGTGTTTCCATTTCTTTGTTTATACACACATACGCTAGATGGCGCTCTAGCGCTCTTATATTAACAACAGATGGCGCAACAAGCAACAAAAGCGCTGTCTAGTGTTATATTCAATGTGTGCATATAAAAGGCAATTAGCCGTATTGTAGGCGTGTGATCTGAAATATTGTCTAAACTTGATCTGCGTATGTAATTATGGGAAGATTTTATATCCAATTTTTTGTTGACAACTGTTCTACTTTCTAAGATATTTTTGTTCATATCCACAAAGTCGCGAACAGACGAACATGCTTAGATCAACTCAGCTTTCGTTACTGATCAATAATGTATATCCTTTATAGAATCTAGTTCCTTTTGTTTGACTATTGCATACATTTGCACAAACTTAATATACCTTATACTCGGTGGGAGCAGGGTATAAAAAAAACACACTTTCACAAAGTTCATTTGAAAAATAGCACAAATTATCAATGCCGACAGCTGTTCTTCTATTATTATGTCACTTCAAAGTCAATCGAATGCATCTGAATTGAAGACATTTAAACCATTGTTTCAATTCTTCATACATTTTCTTATGGTATGTTTTTCATTTCCGGTAGTATTCTGAATCCGATGACACTACAGTATTATACAACTTTTGATGGTGAAATCGAAACGGCGGATGGCCAAAATCTATAATTACGATACTAGGTTGCTATTGAAGTTTAGGGACGTGATCGCACCAGCGCTCTGCGAGCCTTTTGACTTATGAACTTTAAAAAGAAAAAACGTTTACTTCGCTGGACTCTTCACGCTTGCTCTGTTCTCTCGGCAACGATGATGTTTTCATCAGTTTTTAAATTTTTTATATATAAAAATTTTTAATGTATATATACGAGTATAAACAGGCGGAGGTGTTCGAAGTGTTACCAATTAAAAAAAAAAAAAATGCTGTAATTTTGTCAATTTTTATTTTTTTATTTAAAAACTTCAGTATATCGTAAAAACATTTAAAATTTTAAGAAAAACATGTTCCATGTAGCCATCTTTAACGTGAAGATATGAAGCTGGGAACGTTATCTTGTAAAAAACGTTGGGTTTCTCTGGCTTTATAGGATGGTGCTGAGTCTTGTCCACATCTAAATGTTTCTACCGAATTGTTTACGTGCTCAAGGTAACAAAGCATCGTTTAAAATCTTTTCACGGTAGATTTGTTGATCCAATGAAAACAAGTTTTGAGCCCCCTGTGGCAGTTACCGCGGCCCAAACCATCACTGATGCAGGCGTTTGGTTTCGCAGAGCAATTCGCTGGTATAAATTGTCTTTCGATTTGCATTTCGTGTATAGTTAATACACGATCGTTTTGCTTGTTTACATACGGCTGAACCGTAAAAATGTTTTCTTCAGAAAAGACCACATTTGACGTAAAACGATATGCTACCGTAGACTTGTAAACAACGTGACAGACTGACGCTTGGCAAAACAAGAGCGCGCTGTCATTAGCCGTTTGATTACTGCAGCGTGAAGTTAGTAACACTTCGAGCGCCGACCCCTGCATATATAAATATCCGTATATTCTGCGGCGCACTTAACTAAGAGTTTGTAAGAACAACTTGTGAATTATATGCTTTTAAATTTTAAGAGTATGGGAACCATACCTTCCATTTGTTAAATCGCGCACATTTTGCTTATGGTAATAAAACGTCTGCGTATCAACTTAAAATATTTAAATATTTCAAAGGTTGAGGCAATAGAACGCGTACAAATGCTCTGACAGACAGACGAATATGGCTAGATCGATTTATATTATCGTGCTTATCACGAATATTTATACTCCGATACTGCCTTTAATGTGTTGCAAACATTGTGACTAAATTGTAATACTATTCACACTCTGTGTGAAGAGTATAAAAATAATGAATTGCTGCTTTCTGCAATTTTTTCATGAGTTTCGTTATATCCAATCCTCTCTAGAAAATGACATCACAACACAACTCTGCCAGCAACCCCTTGTGGTTTCCTGTAGCACATGTTGCCTTAGTCTTCACAATTTTTTTTTGTTTTATCCACTTTATTTGCATTCAAGCACTGCTGCCTTGATAGTGCACGTCTAAAATTATGAAAAACGATCGCACGAAAATGTTCATGACTTTTTCATAATTCAACACAGTAAACAACACAAATATTGCTCGTACATCGAAACGTTCTTCCAATATAAACTTCAAATGCACCTAGCAACATTTAGTGTTGCCGGACCATATATGTAAATAGCGCAACTCGTAATATCATCTTTCTAACGCTGTATGCACAATTTAAGCAAATCAGTTAAAAATGTATAGATATATGTGGCAATAATTGTATTTTGAAGATTTCTCGAGTAGTTGGCATTTGGAAGCTACGTCCCAAAATAGTTAGAATAAAATCTAAGAAAACAGCTGTCTTAATGTTCATCAAAATTTGTAAACATAGAGTTGAGCTATATTTAACTACCTATGATTGAATTACGGCGACTGAAAAATCAATATATCATTTGCTACACGATATTGTAAATGTCAGTGTTTGAATATCATTTATTTCATACTAGTTCCACTGTGATTCACGGCGTATGAGTAATATATCATGTACGAGTATGTAGTGTTAGCAGCACAAAATGTATCAACGTATCAAGTTGATGCATGATATTAGTGATTTTCAGTCGCCGTGATTGAATCACAGGCAGTTGACTATCGCTCAACTGATATATTGTATCATCCACGTAGTATTCACACCGCTATTCAAGTACTTGTTTTGAATTGAATCTTTATGCTTGATTGGCTTTTATCTCTGCTAGCCTCTGGTTTATTTTACTGGAGTGGAAAATTAAATGTTTCTTTCTAATTTCTTGGTTTTATTATATCCAATCCTCTCAATAAAATAACATGAAAACAGAACTCTTTTAGCATACAATTGCGGTTTCACGTATTATTGCCTTAGTCTTTACAAGTTGTAGTGAAGATATGGCACTTGATCAATCCACAGTGAAGGACTATGTAAAAAAATATTTTCAGATCCAGTAAATTTTTTGAATCGGAAATGAAATCAGCAATAGTTGGAACTAAAATAAATCCAAAACGGGTGACTACCTGAAATACCATCTTCCCGCCTCAATTCTCAAGATTTTATTAAGAAACACTTCTGTTAAGGGAGCCCAATGCTTGAGACTATAACCAACACTCTCCACTGGTTTTAAGCCAATCCATCTCCAGAAAATGGCACAAAAAAGAAGATATTTCAGAAACTGATGGCGGTTTCCTGAAGTATGGAATTAGTTTCAAAGAATTGTAGTGAAGATATGACACTTGGTCAATCCTGGGAAGGATAATGTGGGATGAGTTTTTGGAATGGGCGCTGCAATCAACAATAGTTGCCACTAGAATATATACAAATCAGGTTACTACAAAAAATACCCTGTTCCCGCCACAATTCCCAAGATTTTTTTAACCATATCCTGTTACGGGAGCCCAATGATTCCGACTATCTCCCACACTCTCGAATGGTTTTTTGTACCATTTTAAGCCAATACTCTCGAGAAAATGGCACCAAAAAAAGATATTCCAGAAACTGATGGCGGTTTCCAATAATTTGGAATAAGTCCCAAAGATTTGTAGTGAATATATGCCACTTACGAGTTTATACAAATCAAGTGACCTCCTCAATTCCCAAGTTTCTTGTAAGAAATCCATATTCTGTTACGGGAGCCTAATGATTCCGACTATCTCCCAAACTCTCGAATGGTTTTTTGTACCATTTTAGGCGAATCCTCTTCAGAAAATGTCATTTATATACAACTTTTTTTATGCAAATAATCATTGTTGAACATAAAATTATATTAAAGTAAAATTTGACGAATTTCGTGTTAATATAATAGTAAATAGATAAATTTTGAAAGTAGCAGTCCCGATAATCACTGCAACTCAAAAAGCACTGACTACCTCATCTCTAGTAGACTAGTGTAATTTAAGTGTTAAGCGTACTTTGCGTTAAGTTTCTTTGGCTATACAGAGTTATTTAAAGATTTTGCCAGTTTATATTGTTTGTAGGACGTTTTTTAAACAAATCTCATTCACAAAATTTCCATTGACGGACTTCTATTTTTCGAATTTTTGGACAGCTTTTTTAGAGCCGTTGTGTGTGATTGGTAGTAGCTGGTGTAAATGAAACAGCAGTAATTACTTTTTGAGTTAATCCTTTTTTTTATTATTATTATTATTATTCTTTTATGAATATAGATTTCTTTTCCATAAGCTTACGTTACCACATCTTTTTGTTTACATTTCTAAACTGAATTTCTCCTCTCAATCGCTTCTTAAGCAGTTCTTTTTCTTTAAACTGCAACTAAAACTGCGTGTGTGTGTTTTTGTGTGTGGCTATGCATGTGTGTGTGTGTGTGTATCTATGTCTAAAACTAAACTAGTTTTAAAGTGTTATTTGAAATTTTTCATTTTCTTTAAAAAACTGAATAAAAAAAAGGGAAAACAAAAAATTGTTTTTATATATAAATGTAACACTTTCTACATACATAGACTCTCTCATCATATACATAAGTTGATAGTATAATTATATACTTTAATTATTAATATTTGTATAAGTATAATAAACACTAAATTAAATTTATATATATTATACAAGTAATAATTAAAAATGTTGCGGATTTTTCTTGCTTGATTTTTGTATTAAGACAAAAAAATGAACAAATAAAATCTTAAAATTAACTATTTTTATAGTTAATATATAAATACATACATACATATTTTAAATACATGCATAACTATATATATATATATATATATATATATATATATATATATATATATATATATATATATATATATATATATATATATATATATATATATATATATATATATATATATATATATATATATATATATATATATATATATATATATATATATATATATATATATATATATATATATATATATATATATATATATATATATATATATATATATATATATATATATATATATAGATTATTACGCAAATAAGCTTTTTTTAACACTTGCCGATAAACTACAAAGATAGCTTTAAGCCAAAATTGATTTTCTTGTTTATAAAAGATAGTAAGTAGATGATAACAATTTCTCAGCATCTCTTCTTCATCTTAAAATGGTTGTTTTTTTTTTTACAAAACGTTGTATGGAAAGGCTTCTTTTTTGTTTTTTCTTGTGTTAATTTTAGTGTTTGTATGTGTGTTTTTGTATAATTAATAATATAGAACATACATTTTGATGCTTCTTATAGTTTAAAAATAAACTTTAGTATTTACATAAAACGCGCAAGAGATTTAGTTATTAATGTATCTGCTGTTAGCTTCAATTTGAAGTTAATTTCTAAGCATTATTTTCTGTAAAGCGTTTGGTTTTTTGTTGTTTTGCGCTCTTTTTATTTAATTTGTAGTTTTTTGTTTGTTTGTTTATAAATGAAAGTGTTGTTTAAAACTAAATAACTTAAAGTGTGTGTGTGTGTGTGTGTATTTAAAAATCTACAAAAAGATTTAACCTATTTTCATTTTCTCAGTTTTATTTAACTTTTAGAGGTAAACACATCAACAAAACAATATAAAAACATTTGAAGAATCTTGTTTTTTTGTTTTTAATTTACATATTTAATATTCTCTTTGTATGCTTATTTAGGCATGATCCGGGGTTCACACTTTCGTGAAGATTTTGCAAAAGTGTGTACAAAATAAAATGCTAAATTGTTGATGATTTTACAATTGAAATTAACTTAACATTGTTCAAGTGCAACTTATATTACTCGTGTCAATTTATCTCGTATACGCTTACGCAAAAGTTTCACGAAAGTGCGAACCGAACCGAAACAGCACAGTTTTACTTTATTTTTGTTAAACATATATGTTATAAATGAGTCTCTTTTTCGTTTTTTTTTTTAATTTTTTTTTTTTTATTTTTTAGTTTAAACGGGTGCATTTTTTTGTTTTTCTTCTATTTTTTTACTCAACATTTTTGTTTATAATTCTAGTATAATTTTTTTTTTTTTTTAATATATTTTTTAAACAAAAAAAATATCTGCTCTAAAACATTTAAATATTTTGCTTAATTAATTGTAGCTCAATATTTAATATGTTAGCAACAAGTTGTTAAAAAAAAAAAAAAATTAAATAAATAAAAATGAAGAAAAGCATTGAAAGTAAAAAAGTTCATACCATTTCCTTCGTCTTTAGGTGAAGCAATTAAACCACAAAATAGTGTAAAATATTAATAATCTACTTTTGCTTTCAGAGCAGCTTTCTGCGTATGCGTGGTTCGCTGCGTTCGCCCAAGCCACGCTTCCATTCGGGATCATTTGGATCATCATCTGCAAATGGATCCACGTCATCCGTTTCACTATCGCCGACTTGTGGACTGTGTCCGATGTACGCAGCAGCACCTTCGTCATAGTAGCTGTTATTAATTTTCTCTTCACTCGGCGGCGGCGCAAGATGATGTTTTGGAAAGTCATCATCTTCCACATCCATGGCATTTAAAATGTCTTCCGGCAAAAGACTATCTTCGTCATCAAGCGCAACATTATCGTCATCATCGGCGTTCTTTGCATCCATATAATCATTACCATCAGCATCGGTATGTGCATGTACGCGCCCATTTGGACGTTGCTGCAGCAAATCATCGTTGCCTGATTTACGATTTGTGGAATTGTTATATCTGTTATTATTGTTGTTGCGTCGACCACCACCTCCACCACTACCATGGTTAAAAGCATCGCTGTTAAGCAACGTTGTCGTCATCATCTTTGATGAAGTGGCACGTTTTGCTGCACCGCCACCACTATTGCCTGAATTAGTGCCGCCGCCACTCGCATTATTTAAATCGTTAAATACAAAAACATGCTTGCGATTTTGTGCTTCCTCTGCTTCCTTCAATATTTTCGCGTATACCTCATCGGACAGTGGAAATTGGAGCGGCTCATATGGCGCCACGAACTAATGTACGTAAGAAATTTAAATACAATATTATAAATTTTATAAATTATACTATTTTAGTATACATACCTCTGGCGATGGACTGCGTCGCTCGAACTCTCTATTCTTAAGCGAGGTCGTGCGACGCCGTTCCTGTCGTTTATTGTTGATTTTTGTGGTAATGGCATATATGGAATCAGGCATATCATTAAACGCATCCAATGGATTGCTGTGCGGAATCGCCAATGGCGATGGAATGCTCTGAAATTTGAATCAAACAAAGAAATATTTAGAAAAAGCTTTAACTATGGGGGAACAAAAAAATTCAAATTTTTAATAGTAATTAAATGTCTATTTGCAAAATGTACCAAATCTCTTAACATAATTGGTCCACCATTTAGAACCTCTAAACTTTGCCATTTAAAGCTTTTGGGCACCCCTGTAGTAGATGCATCGCGTATTAATCGCGTGGGTTTGTATGGGGGCTGGGCAGACCACGCCCGTTAGTCTATGTATGTTATGCGGCTGACCATAAAAAGGCACCACATTGCATTTCAACCTAATACTGACTTTAATAAAGAAGTTTTCATACAAAAAGTAAAAAGTGGACGGTAGGTTTGTATGGGGGCTACCCCAAACAGTGGGCGGGTCCCACGCATTAATGTATATGTCAAGCATCCTTATTAAGTTGATATTGACTACAATAAAAAAGTTTTTCATACAAAAAGTCAACAGTGGGAGGTGGGTTTGTATGAGGGCTTCCCAAGAAAGTGGGTGTGGCGGGTCATTCTATTAAACTGCAATAAAACGAAGTGGATGTGTAAAACTTCAACTGGATAGCGTACAAATTGGTCCCAAAAAATGTGCAACAACATACGGACAGACGGAATGCATTACAAACTTTCAGACAAACTTATAATACCATTTCACACTATGTGTGAATGGTACAAAAAATAGCACATAGGGTCAGATCTTATCGGTATAACATTTAGCCTCCATATAGCTTAAACTAGCTGACACCGGAGAACGATTTTCAGTGCACGACTTTTTTGTATACTCTTGTATAAAATGGTCGCATAATTATTTCCTTTTTATTTCAAAGTCTGCTTCACTATTTGAGTACTATATGCTAAGCGCGATTACCATTTTTTTCTTCACATAGCTATATAATAAAACTCACCCTCCTGTTTACACCCTTAAAATGTTTACACTTAAGCTGACGTCAGAGTGCGCTATTTATAGAAGAAAAAAGGTTTCTTAAAAGGTGTCAGAGAGTCAAAATGAAACGGAAACCGAATGTAGGCGATTAGAGTTGAACGATATTTAACCACTTGTGATTAAAATAATGGCGACTGAAAAATCACTAATATCAGTTGCTACTCGATATTGTGGGTTATACTTGTTCCAATGGGTTTTTGGAATGGGCGCTGCAATCAACAAAAGTTAGTATTAGAATATATACATATCAGGTGACTAACTAAAATTCCATGTTCCCGCCTCAATTCCCAATATTTTTGTAAGGAGCCCATATCCTGTTGTACCATTTTAAGCCAATCCTCTCCAGAAAATGGCACCGAAAAGAAGAAATTCTAAAAACTGAAGGCGGTTTCCTGTAGTTTTAAATTAATCCCAAAGAATTGTAGTGAAGATATGCCACTTGGAGTATATACAAATCAAGTGACTACCAAAAATACCATGTTCCCGCCTCAATTCCCAAGATTTTTGTAAGGAGTCCATATCCTGTTGCGGGAGCCCAATGATTCCAACTATTTCCCACACTCGCGGATGGTTTTTATCATTTATCATTTCAGACGAATCCTCTTCAGAAAAGGGCATTTTTATAAACCTTTTTTTATTCATATATTCATTCTTAAACATAAAGATATATTAAAGTAAAATTTGACGAGAAATGAGTTTCGTATTAATATAATAAATAGATAAAATATGTTTTTTTTTTGCAGTTCAAAATCACGGTGATTTGAAAGTAGCACCCACGATCACTGCTACTCAAAAATCACTGACAAGCTCATCTTTACAGGCGATAAAGCAAAAACGAAATGACTGTGAAGTTTCGAAACTGCTTTGTAGCTTAGCTTTTGTTTAGTCCTTCTCAGAGCTCGCATAATATGTTCAACCAAATTTTTCTGCGCGGTCTGCTCACTCAAAAGACCAAAAAAAAAAAAAAAAATGAGACGGAATCGCTGTGTCTGAACAGCAACCCTCTTTTTCGTTTGGTTCGTGTACTCGCTCTCGGGTTGAGCGCAACACACGGATCGGTATTTTACTGACCGCTAGATACAAGCAAAAAGTCCGCAAAAAAGGTCTTTATTTTTGTTGTTTCGTTTGCTTTATGTTGTTGCCTTAGATATTTCGTCACAGGCAAAGCATTAAAGAGGAAGATAGAACAGGATAGGGCGTATTTCTTTTGTTTTGCTTATTACTCATGCAGACTCGCTGTAAATGTTTGCCTATCCACGCGCAACACACATACATGCTCAGGAGACCGTTTGCCGAGTTTTTACGAAGTAAAGGGTCTCGAGTGAACACATGAGCCGAGCGAGCGAACAAAAACGCTCGTCGATTGAGCGAAGAGCAAGCCAAAGAAGAACGAAGTTTGAGGGTTTTTTCGCGACAGTTTCGCATCGTGTCAGTGGACGAGTTGTTTTTTTCTGACAACAAACATTATTGCGAGCTCTGGTCCTTTTCGATTCATATTTGCTTGATTTTGTTGTTGGCAATGAAATTTTTCGTATATTTCTTTTGATAAATGAATTTTTAGGAACACAATTTTTTAGGATTTATTGTGTATTGAAATTTAAAAGCGTGAACGTCGTTATAAAAGTATATAGTACCACACAAAAACCAAATATTATTAACGCTTCACGCATCGTATGGCCTCAGTTGCGCACTTTGACTTTACTTACCTCATTATCCAAACTGCCAATACTCGCAGTAAGCGGTGCCGGCGATGATGGATCCGGTGTATTGGCTCCACTCGATTCAGCGCGACTATCAATACGTCGATTGGCGCGTGAACGCGTACTAAATGGATACTTCAAATAGGTAATGAATTTGCGACGTTCTTCAATAAGTGCACGTTGATGTCGTGCCGCAAAGTCCTCGTCCGAAATTTCTTCTACATCATCAACGGCAGCAGCAGCAGTATCGTTCACGCCAGCATTTTTGACGCTGTTCAAATTATCCTTTTTAGCATTAGCATTAGAAACAGTAATTGCTGGTATTGATGGCACTTTCATCACAGCATGATTAACAATAACTTTTTTAGTAGCAACACCGCTACCAGCAATACTGCTGCCTCCTACGCCGTTCATATTTCTTGACGCTTTTCCATTTGCAAGTTTGCGTTTTTTAGTCGCTGGTGCATAACATTTTTCAGGCGCTGCCATAATTTCTTTTGTATCCTTTTTATCATTTAACAATGTGGCAACAACAATTGCTGTCTTAGCATCGTCAGCATTATCAAACGTTTTCTGTAGTAGTACAGCAGCAGCAGCTGAAGCAGTAGCATTTATTTTCTTATTTGCATTAATATTCTTGGTTTTCAGTATATTATTATTATTCTTTTTAGAAGTTCTACCATGCTTAGTGTTTGTTTTGCTATTAACTCCAACTCCAACATCATCTTCGTCTTTCAGTGATATTTCGGTTGAGTGGTTCTTTGCATCATTGTTCTGCTGCTGCGGCACTACATCTTTTTTGTTTGCATTTCCATTAACCAATAATGTTGTTGTAGTATTTGGTTTTGGTGCTTTATCTGTTGCTATCACTTTTTCCAATATTTCTGCTGCTCTAGGTTGATCATCTGTTTTTTGTTTTAGAGAAATTTTAGCAGCATCCTTTGGTGTTGTTTCCTTAGCTTTTGATTCTACTACTTCGTTAGTTTTTAACACTTCTTCCTGCTTCGCTGTTGTTATATCGTCAGTAGTTTTAACAATAATTTTCTCAGCAGTAGCATTTATATCTGTTAGTACTCCATTATTTTTCACCTTAATATCAGGCGGTGGTTTCGGTTTTATGAGTTCGCTGCTTTTAATCACTGCTGTCTCTTTAGCGGGTTCCTTATTATTTTCGATTAGATTTTGCTTTTCCGGCTGCTCAATAGTGCTATCATTTGGCTTTTTTACATCAACGGAAGGCGTATTTTCCTCTTTATCACACTCATCGCCAATGACACGCCATCTAAATAAAAGAAAAACATATATATGTGGTTAATTAAAATATTAAAAAAACTTACTCCCATATTTGTTGAAATTTTATAGTATTTTTTTATATATGAAGGATATGAGAACTTCATTGCAACCGAAGTTAACGTTATTTCTTGTTTTTATGTCTATCAAAATTCGCCCATCTGCGTTACTAAAGCTCGTTTTATATACGAATAAATATTAGTTTTCAAACAAAAATAGCAAATAGCAAAACATTATTGTGGTGCGCTCTTAACGAATAATACTGGAGGAACACGGGAAACGCTTTAATCACGTGCGCGTGTATGGTTAACCGGCCCTGCACTAAATGTCCAAAAATCATTCTTAAAACTTAATTTTATGAATGAGATTTTAAGATTTTGAAGCGAAAGCGTTTTCAACGACACCCCCGATTAATTGAAAAGCAGCAAGTCACATTTATTAACTCTGTAACTGCATAACGCGAAGGGTACCAGCTAGTTGTAAAAAAAATATGACCAATAAACATGACCTAACGATATCTCTCATCGTTAAGACAGCGTTCGTAAGAAACGTTTTCGTTCGACCGTTTTTTCTCCGACTTACTTTGCAAATCCGACTACCACGAAAAAGTCTTCATTTTTCGGGTTAATATATAGCCTGTGACACTCACAAATAACGCGGCTTTCTATAGGTAAAATAATTTTAAAAATCAGTTCAATAGATTCAGAGATTACCCCCATACAACCTCACAAACTTTACCTCTTTATAATATTAGTATAGAAGCATAGATTTCCCCGAACCAGTTCTGCGGCCATTTTTGGATTCAGCATAAAAATATCATGGGAAATGATTACTCTGGTTTGTAGGTCTGAAAAATGTACTGTTATTGGGCAGTATGCAAATCGGCCTTCTCAGAACTATGATGCACCGACCGTAATCTCTACATAAAACACCTCATCCAGTTCTGCTACACTAAAGAATGTGATAAAGTTTTTTGTGTTAAGGGTTTGCACAGCCCTTCCTATGGATAAGGAAAAGGTTAAACTTCGCTTCGATTTTATATAGAAGTCTGCAATGTCCAGTCAGAAAACATATCATTCTTAGCATATTGTTTTTGAATCCAATGCAGCTCTGATTCTTTGGTGCTATAGGATCTAACTTTGAGCATGCCGTTTTTTCTTTTTTTTAAACGACTACCCCCCCCCCCCCCCCGAGTGTATGCAAGTCTATTCCTTTGACTTAGAACAATTTTAACATATGAGGTGTCATTAGATTCGTCTTAATTCTGAGCATTAAATATAATTAAAAAAAAAAATTAAGAATTAACCACTTTGTTTTAAACAACACTTATTGAAAGTAATTTTTTAATATGATTTATTTTTGTCAGTAATATGTTTCTGGTTCAGAAGGGCTCTTTTGTTTTTGCTTATTTATCTTTCTTCAATTTGTTCTCTTCCTTTTTCACTAACACTTTTGAATGTGACTGGTCGTAGTCCGCATAAGGGCTCTGTACCGTTGAAGGTGTGGTTACCACCGTCCACTTTTTTTCTGGGATATTAAATTAGTCTAGACAGTCCAGAACTGGATAAGACTTGCTTCGATAGCTGCTAGACTGGGGTCTTTTATAGTTATTCAATTCTTGTCGTACAGACAGATATGGCTCTATCGGTTTGATTTTTTCGATAACTTTGATTTCTATAGAATTTGAAAAAACATTTCTTGCTGTTCTGAGTTCCATCCAGTTTTGAAAGAATTTACATATATTTGCACACAAAATTAATATACCAATCGCTATGCCATGAATATAAATTATATAAAAAAAAAAAAAATATCAAATTAAATTTTAAACACATTTTGCTTTGGTTCTTGTACTTACGTGGGCGTTGGAATTTCCTTATATGGTAATATTTCAACACGCGTTGCCGCTGCAATGCTGTAGGGTATCACTATGTTATCAATATCATACGAAATACGACTGCGCGTGGAACTATAATATATAAAAATTATATATATTAGTTTATTATATATATGAATGAACTATGAGAAATATTTTATATATATATATAGCCTGCCTTACCGCTCATTTTTCTGATGTCCGCTCTTGCTGCCCTGTGTCGGCGATGTGGTGCGACTGCGCTGTGCCGCAGCTGCTGCAGCATCCCAATGACGATCACTACTGCTGTTGTTTAGGAAACTTGTCGACGTCGAAGCATCAAACTGACTCGTTGTATTATACTGATTTAAGGAATTATAATTGGAATTTGTTATTGTTGATGAGCATTTGCGATTTTTATTATTGTAACTGCTGCTGGAGATCAACGCTGACTGGCTGTGATTGTGTTGATCGATTTTTAAGAGAGAATTTTCGTGAATCGTGCCTATTAAATTCTTGTTGCTGTTCCGTGGACGTCGCTGCTGTTTGCCCAACTCTGTACATATTGCAGCGAGTATATTATCAAAAGAATCATGCCATTTTATAGTTGTTCCCCAATTCAATATATGAATATTTTTGGCAGCATTTGAAACGAAGGAAAAATTTTTTCAATTTTTTTAAATTTTTGTTTTTTTAAATCAAGTTTTTGTATATAGACGATTTTCGGACGTTTATTTCAATTCAATATCAGTTCAATTTTTATTTGTCGTTTTGGAAGTGTCGTTTATGATGTTGTTGTTGTAGTAGTAGTTGTAGTTGAGCAAATTTGTTTCATTCGTGAGTTTTTACAACGTAATGAAAAAGAAACAATGGAAAGAAAAAAAAAAAGATGCAAAATTGTTTTTGTTTTATGTTAATATCAATTATCGAATTTCTCATGTTTACAATAATTTACTGTTGGCCACAAGTGGCGTTGTAGGCGTAGTAGAAGTAGGAGTAGAACCAGTACCATTTCCACTATCGAATGAAGCTATTGCACCATTTTTGGACGTCGTCGCAGCATTGTGACCACCCGGTGTACTACGTTCCTTGCGTCGTACATAGCGCCTCTTTGTTTCGCCCTGTCTTCTGATACCAGCCAATGCAGCAGCAGCTTCACGTTCAGCTTTCCAGACGGTCTTACATACATTTTTTGCCTGACCGCGCATAACGCGATACTCCCAATTCGGCTGGCGACATATTGATTCAATGTGTAACGATTGACATATATCTGTAATGGAAACAAATGTTTTTTAGTTTCAAAGAAGTTTGCAATAATAAGAAGACTCCAATGTGCAAGAAATTGTACCATTATTTTTATATATAATCGGCTACCAGGTTGGTTTCGAGATTTCTAATTTTTATATTGTTACCGCACGTTTATCGTTCTAAATTCGTCCATCTCATCTACGCTGATAATTTTTTTTTATTTTTTCGTTGTGACCTGTTCGGACGATCATACATATAACATTGAAAATAGTGTCAAATCTTTACCAAAGCAATATGATCAATTATTTGATACTTCAAATAAATAAACAAAGAAAAAGAAGTTTAGAAATAGAAAGAATATGTAAAATCTATTTGTGCATAGTCGCAAAATTCGTATGAATTAGAATGGATCCAAGGTTCAATACAATTATTAGCAGCGATAAGCTCTTGCATCGAGTATAATTTGGAAAGAAAGTCGGCCAATACCCAGATGGAAATTTTACTCGATTTTTCTTCAACATTAAGGGGTCTAAATTAAAAATTTGTATATATTAAAAAAAAAAAATTATATAGGGAAGAAGTATATAATAGATCATACAAAAAGAGGCATAACTGACCGTCTATCCAGCAAACCATGAGATTGCTTTAAGCACCCTTATTTCAGACTGTTTTGCTCTTTTATGTACTTCTAATCGAGTCTTATGAAGCATTTTTATAGCATTAGGTATTTATGACATATCTGAAAAACGTTGGCAAAAGAGGGGAAAGCAGACATAGTACCAAAATGATCCGAGGCATGGGTGAGGGGAGTATGGCAAAATAGGGGAATGCAAGACCAGAGGCAGCACGTGTAAGTACACAAAGCAAACGAGAAACAAAAATACTTTGTTTTTTACTTCGTTACGTGCAGCAGCACATATGCAGTGGCAGACCTTTGAACTATACTGTGAGCTGCATACTAATAATACACAAGTAGCTTTTACATATTCTTCGTTAAGTGAGCGGCACAATTATTTTGTTTTGAAAAAAAAAAAAAAAACAAACAAACCTAAATCTACAAGGGAAGCCTATGTGAATGAATTGAAGATTAAAATTCAGTTTTTAGGGAGTCTTATTTAATGAAAGATTCTTTTATGACTTTTTGAATTACAAATTTGAAAGTCTTTTCTCCGATATATTTAATAAATTTAGGACTCCTTGAGTAAAATTATTATACTCGCATTCTCTCCAAATAATAATAAAAATGTATTTGTGTGCTTTGTACTGTGTGAAATTTGAACTGAATTTGAATTCCGCCAACATTTTATTGTATTTCTGTTTATTTATTTAGTGGGTTCCATAAGAAAGTGATGCTATTCGCATATGCTGATGACATTAGCATCATCGGCACGAAAGTACGGTGAGTTAGTAGGGCGTTCTCGGAGATTGAGAAACAGTCACGTCTCATGGGCGTAACGGTGAACGAGGACAAAACAAAGCACTTGGTGTTGACTCGCAGACCGTCGAATGAACCACGAGCTGTGTGAAGAGGTTGACATAGTCCAGCACATTAAATTCCAGCGGATGCACTGGGCTGGTCACCTCATCGAGATGAACCCCGAAGCTTCAGCACTAAAGTTTTACAACATAAACCTGAACTAGGTTGAGTACGCACGAGCTTAAAATTGCAGGATCAGGTCTATGATGATCTGAAGAAGCTCCGGATTGCCAGCGACTGGCGCAGGGGGCACCAAACTAACCCGAATGGTGCGTTTTCCTAAATTCATTCAAGTTTTTTTAGTTTTTTTTTTTCGAACATTAGACCTATACATTTCGAATTTTCTACAACTTGGAAAAACGAAAGTCACTATGAAATCCAACAATCTCGAATCTGATTTATCAACCAGCTTTAACGTTTAAATACAAGAAAATAGAGGTCGAAATTAATGCACAGTGTAATTAAAAATCGCTCCACTCTGATACTTACCATCTGGAAAGCTAAGCACCGGATGAAAGCCTGGATCCAGTAACGCTACACGATTTGCTGGCATCATTGTATCGGGCAACGCACGTGGTGCTGTTGGATCAGTACGTCCAGTGCACAGTGCGCACGGTAGCTGTGGCCATTCACAGCCACATTTAATGTTACTAGGACGTGCAGCTTTCTTTGAGATAGTATGCATATTTGTTGTTTGTAGCAGCTTTCGCTTACGAAAATCGCGCAGGCTTAAAGCGCGTGTACGACTGCAAGAAGACTCCTCTATTTCGGATTCACTATCAGCAGTATTGTAGTTAAAACCAATACTACTATTCTTGTAGCCATTAATTGAGTTTGTGACACTGCAACTTGTTGATGATGCTTCTTCTTGTGATTTTGATGATGACTTTGGTTTTTCTAACACAATTTCACCCTTTGAACGATTTAATTCATTGCCAAGATCATTGTGTTGTCGTATCTTTACATCCAAATCTGCTACTTGCGTCATTAACCATGACCAGCGCAGTGCAATAGCAGCACGATCGCGTGAATAACGCCAAACAGCTCGTTTGGAACTAAATAAAATAAATATATAATTTAATTTAAGTTTCTTTTAAAAGAATATTTGCATATGTACTACTTACATTGATAGCGGCAATTGTGCTTGATTATTGTAGCTGACCATTTCATCTGCAGATTCACCGCCAGAACTTGATTCCGTGGCATCCAAATCGATAGCGTTTTGTACCTCACGCATTTCTGTATGCAATAAGCCCGAGACTTGTGCCAACTCACTGGTAACGTAGGTATCATAATCGGCTACAACTACATCGCTTTTGGACTCAACTACTGATGCCGCTGCAGCAGCAGTATTAGCCATAATAGTGCTCTCTTGCTGTTGCTGCAGCAGTAGTTGTTTCTTTGGCCGTTTCGTTTGTAACGATAAATTGTAAATTGTATTTGTATTTGAGTTGTTCAACTTTGGTGACGTTGTTGTCACTTTTTGTTGTTCAGTTGCAGCTTCTTCTAATTGGCGCAGCATTGTACACATTTGCGATGATGGCAGCGGACTACGTTTCTGCTCCTGCCAGAAATCCGTTGGCACACGTCCCGAAACTACAGCAATAACAGCAGCATCTTGCTCGGACATTGGTGTGCTACGCACTGAATTACTTGCTTTTGTCGATGCACGTGCTGACCACTCGAAAAGTCCTGCAATCTCGGTACTTGTATGCCTGCACATATGTCGTGCCTGTAGTTTACGCATGCGTCGCAATAGTACATCTATTTTACCAGTCAGCTGCTCCTGTTTCTTTTCAATTTCTGCCAGACTTTCCTTCATAGGCGTTGCTGATTTTATATTTGTTGTACTAGATGCTGCTGTTTGATTATTAATCTCCTCAAAGTTTGGATAGGTGGTTACTGTTTGTAAAACATCGTTGAAAAAATCAACCAATGTATCTGTATTCGAAGCGCCATCAAAACTTTTTAAAGCTTTCAACACCTCTTCGATATCTTGATCACCCAATTCATCACCAGTGGTTGAGGTCGTCTCTTTGAGATAACCTTGCGGTAGATTAATGACACTGTTCTGTGGAGTTAAAGTTCCTGGCTGCAATTGTTGCTCTTCTGTTGGTAGTACAGCTTGCATTGGTGGTGGTGGTGTCATTGGCTTCTGCTGCGTTATAATAGCCGTACTTGTTGACGTGCCAGCCGGCGGCTGCTGCAGTTGCTCCCCTAACGACGCTTGTACATTTGCAGGTGGTGGCGGCAATGATAATGTTATTGCCAATGAATTACCATCCAATTGACTTAAACGTTCTAAACAAAACAAACATAGTATATTAGTTTCTAATATAACTCTAATAAATTAATAGCGACTTACCCTCTAAATTGTCATCAACCTCTGATGCTGACATTGTAGAATCAGTTCCAATGGGCGGTAGCTCCACAACGGAACGTACATGTCCACGTGAGCATGTTGGCTGCTCAGTGCACGGTTGCATATGATTTATTGCAATAACTGGTTCAGCCTGCTGCTCCTCTGCTTCTATGGCATTTTCTGTCGCTGTAGTATCATCATGCTGTGTTTTCGTTGTTGTTTCCAACTCGGATTCCATATGTTGCAACGCTAGCTCCACGTCAGTTACTGTTGCAGCAGTCTGATCAGTTGCTGCCACCGTCTCTTTGTCGACAGTCAATACTGGCGCTGTATTCGCGTTATTCTTGACAATCGTTGCTTCAGCAGTAACTTCTTTACTCAAAGTTACTTCCGGTAATTTATTTATTAAACAAATCTCAGCAAGTTTTGCTTCCTCAAAGTCGTCTGTAAGATCTGCCAACAACTGTTCTGTGGAGGTATCTTTACAATTCGGCGCTTCCAATTGCTCCACTACTAGTAATGCTTCTTTCTGTACAATTGTGGAGTTGGTTGCTTTTGCAGTTGTTGCCGCTGTTGCAATATTAACCAGTTCCTTGTTATTGTTGTCGATGCTGCTGCTATTACTCGACTTTAGACTGGTAGTACTATTATTACTTCTTGCTGCGCTTAGGCCCATTTGATCATTAGACAGTTTATTGTTGCGTCTAGTTGTAAGCGGAGTATTTGTTACTGGAGTTTTATCCTTCGTATCCTTTGAACGTGTTACACGTGTTGACGTGGTTGGCGTTGGTGTTGTACGAGTTGATGTTGTTGAACTTATTGCCGACTTCTTTTCCTTTAAACTATTCGACGATGAAGACGTCGCTGCTGCTGCTGGCGTTTTTATTACTGGCGTTATTACAGCAGCGCCGGAACTTGTTGTCGGCTCCAATTTTTTGCTTGATCGTGTTGTCGGTGTTGCTGTTGCCGCAGAGCTGGACAATTTCTCTTTGGAACTCAATGGCTCAGTTAACGCTGGTGCCATTTTAATGTAGCCGCCAACGTCACTGTCTGCATTTGGCTAATGCAATCCTCGTTGGGCTTAACAAAACGATATAGCCAGCTTAATAATGTTGTAGAAACAACAATTAGTGCATTAGCCGCCCTAAAGCAGTGCTCAGTAAACGCTGGCGTTTTGTATGCAGTGATGCTGATGGTGTTCTGCAAGTAAATAAATGAAATATCTAGTTAAACAATTGTAACATGTATTTTGAAGTGCATTAAAACGCTACCGGCGTGCATGACTATATATTTCATATATGTATGTATGTATATACATGCGTATGTATATATGTGCATTTAGCGCTGCACGACATATTATCAGTTATACACACACACATTTGCCTTATCGCTGCTGCTGCTGGAACTAAATAAACGATACCTACTTACATATGTATATTCATAAATAAAAATCAGCATTTCAAGACTCTGTGCGACTATTTAAAAAAAAACTTTTCAACCGTGATTCAAAACCGTGAATTCTTTATTTATTTTTGCTTTTTTATTAAACATATTTTTTCCTTTTGTTTTTGTTTTTCTAACATGCGGCATACATATGTATGTATGGCATAGGCATAAGATGTGTGCGGAAGAGCGAGAGAGCGCACATATTATAGCGCGCGGTATTTATGAAACAACGAAAACAGTGTTGCCAGCTGTTATAGAAATCGAAGTGCTGCGAAAAATGTAGTTTTCGAATATAAAATGTTAGATTTATAGAAAAATAAACACGTTATCTTTTCTGGAATCGAAGATTTAATAACCATTCAGAGGAATTTTAAAGTTGTTTATTTAACTTAAAAATGCTGAATGTATGTGGTAATTTTGTATAGGAAAACTCCTTAAAAGGGGGTGGATAACATGGTATATAAGAAGCCGCCTCCATATCAAATTTTAGGTTTATGTTGCCTATAATAAAAACGTTTTTCATGCAAATTTTCTAAAGTGGGCGGTTGGTTTGTATGGGTGCTAAGTAGTGGGCGTGACATGTTAATATGGTACTCTATGGGATTATGAACAGAAGAAATACCGATTTGCAATCCGACATCTAACAAATTACAAAATAAAGTAAAAAAAATCAGCAACATCCACGCAGACAGACAAAACTATATTGAAGATTATTGAAGAAGGATAAAAACTAGCGCTTGTTATAATAATCTCTCTCGCATAAACTTCGTCACAGAAATCTCTAGACAAATATTCGACGCGTGATTTGAATTTCACCAAGAAATTCTGTAGATGTCACAAAACTCGTAGATTTCATTCAAAGCTGTGCTTAATGCACAGAGGTTTTAGTGCTATGCAGAATAGTGTCGTAAATAACAAAAATTTATTAAAGACTATATATATACATAAATGTTTGTTTTTTTGCAGATTTACTCTAAAATATTGTGAACTCTTATATTTGTTGGGATACTTATTTTACATAATCATTTTGGAAAACATTCAAAATAAAATTTTGATTTAAAAAAACAAAAAATTATTTTTCATTTGCAGCTCTGTTATTACAAATTTTAGCTGTCATTCGTTTTCGTCCTAGTTGGTTTTGAACTCGTAAAACGCAATTAGATATTTTAAAAATTTCAACTTAGTCATAAACATGCTAGGTTAAAGGTGTGACACCTACGGATGTGACTTAGAATGAAAGAGATTTATGTGACCGGTATGTGTGAATAATAAAAAAAAAAAAATTATATATCACTAACTACACAATATTGTCTGTTTAGTGGTAACACTTTATAATGTCCAAGCGACCTTTGCGTAAACTAGAAATACCCTGGGGTTTTGGGACTTATCAAGAGCTCGGCGTTGACGGCAACCGTACCTATGCATTATATGCATTAATTGTTCTATAAGAATCCGCCGTCAAATCATGGCGCCCTCAGAAAACGTAGAACCCCCATTTATTCCTTACTTGAAAAGTTTTTTTTACAATTTTATAAATAAAATGTACTAACACGCTGGCAACACTGATGCATAACCAAAAGGTAAAAAAATACTCACACACACTTGCAACAAAAAACATACATATACTGCGCAACATCAATTTGAAACGATTTACTCTTTGCTCCTATATTCGTATGCACGTACCCGGCAGGGCGTGCGAGTGAGTACGAAAATGAAAAATGAAATTGTGATGGCATACACTACACAAAAACGATTTCGTTGTAGTCGTCGTCGTCGTTGATTTTTCGTTGCTATAAACTCTTCTTCCCTATACGCGTTCCAAATGTGTTTCAACAATGCAAAAAATATTTCATAGTTTGTAATTGAAACTTTAGAATTATTTCATCACATACACTCATAGCTAGCAAAGAAAACGGCGGCAGCAGCAGCGCAAAAGCATTGTAACAAAATTTGCATAGAGGGGGGTGGGAGCGATGCAGTGAGACAAGTTTGAGAAACAAACAACACGTTAAAAACTACAGCGGGGAGTATGAGGAAAAAAAGGGGAGTATGTATAGTGAGTGATACGATTCCGTGCACTTTACGTGTCTTCCAATTATTGGCGCGTCGCGTTATTTTGCTCACCAAAAAATGGTATTTTTATATAATAATAGGCGCGTTGTATTTCTTTTTGGCTGCTCTTTTTGTTTTTTTTTTTGTTTTTCTTTTTGTAATTACACTGTCGCCTTTCACTACCCGCGGCACGATTACTTCCTCTTTATGCTCTAGTGCTACATGACACCGCGTCCCGCCGCAAAATCAAATACCACCTCTTTCCGTCTTCATAGACGACAATCAGACAGAGACCAGACCACACTTAACGCAATTCCGCTTCTTTAATTATGTGTCCGTCCCTGGTCCAGCAGCACTGCTTTTTTTTTTTTGTAATTCTTCACTTTCAGTTATTTACACAATATTCGTTAGCTATGCCCGTATGCTCTTTTTTTTTGTAGTTTCAAATAATTTGAAATATTACGCGCACAATTTTCACACGTTACGCACTTTTTTTATTTGAAATTTGAACAATACATTTTACAATATTTTTCTCTATTTTTGCATTTATCATTTGAATTTTTAGGCATGGCTGCCTAAATTTTGTGTTTTTCATTTTTCGTTGCTGCTGAGTTTTTATTGAACGAGTGAGCGAGCGAGCGCCGCGCTATACTACTTTTCAACAACGACGACATGGATGAAGAAGACGACGGACATGTAAAATAAGAAGCAAAAAAAAAATAATAAAAAACGTTTTACTGCGCGCAACTCACCAAAAAAAAAATTGAAGCACTTAAATACGTATTTTACGATAGAGTTTAATACGAAAAAATTTAGTTTTCTTTGCTTTTAATTGTAGCATTAATGGCGCTGACGTATAGCAAATATTCCACTTTGTTCTTATGTATATTTTTTATTTTATTTTTTTTTACAGAAATTTTTTCCACACTATTAACGTGTATTCGGAGCTGTACTCGTTTTTGCTTGTTCTTCGAACAAAGTACGGTGGTACGCGAGTTCAACATATAGTGCGCTCGCTTGCCCTCACAGTGTAGCAGTGTTGCAATGCAGCATGTACTGAAATGTGCTAAATTTTGCCAGTTTTGTCTTTGCGAACAAATACTTGTTCGCATTCTTGTTCTTTTTTTTTTATTTTACTGATTTTTAGCTATGCTTCGTAAATAAAAATTATAGCTCATTTTAAATTAAACTGTTTTCAAACTTTGCACACTTAGTATGATGCAACTATTTAATAAGTGTTTCGTGTAGGCACGCACTTTGCTTGCCAGGCGTTTATTTGGTCGCACACAGTACAGGAGTATAATTCACAGCTAGACAATTTCTATATTTTACTATTATTTTTTTACCTTTTGTTTTTAACTAGTTACAAATTAAACTGTTCTAAATCCGCTGTGGCTTAGAATAAACCAAATTGCAATTTGCAACTACACATAGGAAATGTCAATCCCGGCAAGTTAATTTAGATTACCGCGATAGAGCCCACATCAAAAATTCCTATACACTATTACTATATTAGTAATTTAAGTGTATTAGCTGCAATTGCGCACAGATTGGACATTGCTACTGCTATTGATGTTGTTCTAACAGCTTTTGGTTAATAATCTCTCCGCAGTTCAGGCTTTAGTTGAGGTCTCTGCATTAAAACAAGCAGAATCGCAAGCAATGCTCTCAACCTATTACCAAGAAAGGAGTACCCGCTGTCTGTACGAACTACTGAGCAATTAGCCTACTTTCAATTGGATATAAAAATCTTTCCTTTCAAGTAAAGATTGGCGTGCACAGATAGGACAGTATCAGTATGGCTTCAGAACAAAAATGTCAGCCAGTGACTAAATTATTACTCTACGACAAATCCTGGAGAAGACCCGTGACTACAACAAAGACATATGTCGATTATAAGGCCGCTTTCGACGCGAAGTTCTTCAACTGGTATTCCAAAGATCGTTCGTTTTGGCATCGTCAAAGTAGGAAAGAACCTCTCCAAGCGCTTTGTTACCACGAGAGGCTATAACATCTCAATATAATCCTGAGGAGCAACTTTACATTTCTGTTAGCTCACAGTTGCGTCATAGAGCAATGTCGTCTAATAGACTTCGCCTTTGCTTCTTGAACGCTACGCGCAACCGTGTGCTGTTGCTGATTAGAGTGGAGTGTGTCTAACTCTAACAATTAGTGTAGGATCTATAAATCTGCACTTCAACAGCATGCTGCAAACAATATTGCTGCAAGCCATTGACTGGTGGTGGCAAACGCTAGATCTGATAAACTAGTAAGCCTGCCACAACAACGTAGAACCATCGCAACCACCTTCTAGGTTGCCCGCCCCCACACACAGCAAAAACAAACCAAAATTCCCGACAAGACAATTGCTATGTATTTCATTGTTTCTAACACTGCACGCATCTAGCACAGCAAATTTAAACATCGAATATACCAAAACAAACAAAAAAATAAGTGAAAAACAATTTCAAATGTCTGCTTGAAAATTTGCTGTGTTAATCATCGCTGCGGGCTGCACAGTTTCACTTTAAATTTTGATTGGGAAGAGATTTCTTGCCAGTAATGGGGGTCTTGTCAATCTTGTGCTAAACATTTGCAAGCTTCAACGTCTAATGCTAAATCCCTTGAAGGTGTAGTCCTTAATTTCTGTGCACGGCTTAAATTCGGCCTTCTCAATGATCGAACTGGGGCTGCCCTTGTTCTGTAGCCAATATTTCCTGCAATTAATTTGCAGTTAGTGAGCTCAGCTTAAACAAAAATCGACTATTACATTTCGTTCATCTCATTGAGCGGTGCCTCCAGTTGACCCTTAACCGTGCCACGTTCGGTATTCATGCACCAACCGTGAACACCCAAAATTCGAGCCTGCTTCTCGGTGTGCTATACAATTTTTTGGTCAGATTTGCAAATGTTATACTTATGTGAAACTATGCTATGCCGGATTAATTATGTTGGTGTACAAAACTTACCTTGCGAAAGAAGACACCTGAAGAAAATGATAACAAAATAGAAAAACAATTATAAATTATGCATTAAATCTTTTGTGTGAAAGTGAGCTGCCTCTTGACTGCCCACTATTTTACTTACCTTGCACCTTGCCGAAAACCTCGAAATCGCAAGTAAAGATTGGTTTAGACGTTGCCATTTTCGTATTAAGATCTAATGTATTTGAACAATATTTTTGACTGACTACAATTGTTGTTGACAGTAAGAGAATTTGTATTGAAATGAAAGTTAAATCGGAGCGAAATTTAAGTAATACCATAACGACCGAACTAACCGAATGAGAAACAAATGTTTACGCAGTGCTGGAAAATGTAATTAATTTGTGTGCATGTGTTGCCACTTAGTTTGAAATTTCCTTCCGTCAACGGGGGGAGGGTGAGTGTATATTTAATTAATACTATTAGGGGTGTTCATCCAGCTGTTGAAAAGCAATTAAACACTATTTTTCAACCGTTTATATTGATAAGGATGAACGCAATTTTTTTATTTGACACTGTTTAAATGAGACAAGTTCTGTCAGCTGTTTGGGTTTAAAGTATGAAATATAACCGAAATCGTGCATTGCATTGAAACCGTTTTTACATATTTAATTTAATTCAATATCCATGGCTCTACGCAACTAGCCTATGATAAAAATTATAGAATATGTCATTCGTTCAACTTAATTTCGAAAATAGCATCCATTGAAGTTCAGCACTTATAATTCACATTAAATAATAATAAAAAATAAAAAAACACACGATGTTTCGAACTGTGAACTTAGCAGGTGTAAATATAAAAAATGTTTGTAAAATCTAATAACCTGATCGTGAGATGTAAGTTTGTTGGGGCCAACCCCTAAAAGTGGTCGGGTTACACCCCTTGCTAATTGTGCGAAGCCACCATGTGAAATGTCAAATTGATTTAGCCTAAAAAAAAAAAAGAATATTCATGTAAAATCACAAAAATGGGTGATGGGTTTTTATGGGGGATATCCATAAAAAGTGTAAATGTGAAATGTTTTTCCATAAGAAGCCAATATATTAAATTTTAAGCTGAAATTTACTGTAATAAGAAAGTTATTCATACAAAATTTCAAAATTTGGCGATAAGTTTGTATGGGGTCTACCCATAAAAGTGAGCGGGACATGCCTCGTGACTTTTATGTAAAGCGTCCGGTCATTAGAAGCCGTCTTTTCAAATTTCAAGCCGATATTGACTGCAACTAAAACGTTTTCCATACAAATAAGCAAAAATGGGTGGGTTATTTGTATGAGTGCAACTCCAAAATAGTGGAGGGATCACACCATTTGATATACATGTGAATAAGTCTTTCATAAGAATTTACAATTAAAGTGATATTGACAGCAATAAAAAAAATTTCCAAAAAGTGAGAGTGGTGGGTCAGTATGGATATTCTATAAAAAGAACTCTATGTGCCGATTTTCAACTAGATATCATAAAAATTCGTCCTCAAAATATGATCTAGATAGCCGGACAGACAGACGAATCTAGCTAGATCGTCTCGTCGAGCTGATTTGGAATATATAGACTTTATGGGGTATTTCAGACCATTTGATAATACCATTTCACACAATGTGTGAATGATAGAATAAAAACGAAACTTCTGGAGTCCATAAAGTGGACATCATTGATGTAAAGCTTTTAATGTTACTCTGTTAAAGTGTTTAAATAGACTGAGTAACGTGCACTACACCATAGTCCCGATTTTCGTAATTCGGTGCTCCGCAAAAATTAGTAAGATTAGATATAAACCCGATCATTTCAATAAATAATAAGAGCAGTTTGAGCAAGTTTAAAATTTATCTCTCTGTGGAACTTTTTTCGAATATGCCTTAAGTTGACACCGAAAGCCTCAAAGGTTTGCTTAAAGAATTCATTGCAGCGTTTATATTTCTTTCGCTATTTATATTTCTTTCGACCTTTTATTATCTATGTAGTAAAAAATAATGATGGTAGTAAAAAAATTGTGAAGCATCTTTTTGAATTTTTTAAAAAACAAATAAAACTACAGCAACTCAACAAACTTTTGTTAGTTCCCCGTGTAACTGGATTCTTTTGAAATAATTTGTTGTTGTATTATATTGAATAGTATTATTTTTAGATGGTTTTTTAATATACTTTCATTCCTCATACACATACTTTTTCAATTCTCTAGTTAACGGGAAATAAGAAAAACCGTTAACTTCGGTGTAGCCGAAGTTTTAATACTCTGCGCAGAATCTACCAATTTTTAAATTAAAAAAAGGGTTCACGTTTATAGTTTGCTTATAATTTATTACATTTGCTATTTATTTTATTTGAAATACATATTTCATTAAAACAAAAAAAAAAATGTTAAGTAGAAAAAAGAGAACATACAATAATTTTCGCACTTATTTAAAAAATGCATAGTAAATAATTTCACTCTTGAACACAGCATTATGGCACTAGCTCAGTCTAAATGGAGTTTTACCACACAATATAAAACTCTTTAGTTGTATACTCTGTAATTTCTCTGGTCTCCGTAAATACGACACGATCAATCTTCGAGGTTTTGCTGCCAGTGTATCGCAACCAATATTTCCTAAAATTGATATTAAGTTATTTAGTCAAATTTTTTTGATAAGAGTTACTAAAAATTATTTACATTTTGTCAAGCTTTGCCATTGGCGCCTCCAAATGACCTTTGATCGTGCCCTTAAAACTGTTCATGATATAGCCACTGACTCCAATTTCTTTGGCATATTGCGCTGCGGACTAGAAAATGGAAGTTAAGTTTCAAAATTTGCGGACTTAATAATTAAATATATATACAACAGTATATAACTTACCGGACGAAAACCTACGCCTTGAAGATGTTATGGAAAAAAAAAAGGATTTTTTTTTTTTAAATGTTCTTTAACACATAATTATGTATTTACATATATGTAAATGTATTATACAAATACATACCCTGTACTTTGCCGTACACCTCAAAATTGCAATCATATATTTGATCATCTGTTGCCTGAGCTCTTGTGATCATTCTTGCAATTGGTTTTATTTTAACTATATCTTTCCGATAATAATAAATTAGTACAGAAACTGCTGTAAATAATACCGGAAAGAAAACTTTATTTGGATAGCCGAGCACCATTGTCAATGATCGAGTAGAGAGATGTATTAGATTAGTCTGAAACTAAGATGATGATGATATTCTAATCTAGTGGTGTAGGTTGCCATTTGATTCTCAGTTGCTAGCATTGCCATATTGTATGGCACACCCAATTACAAGGGAATAATGTGAAAATTTTCAAGTCAAGTTCAAATTACACTGGCCTACATGAGTTTTGCGAATAAGATGGGACCTAGTGTTTCCGAATGCATTTTTCATGCTCAACACGAACATTTAATTGTAATCGCTTAAAACTTGTAACTTGTGTGTTTTGAGGGTCGCTGATTACGAATATGCAGTTACATTTTAAAAATTCAAAAAGGCGGATCCAATATTGCGGACCTCTTTATTAAAATTAAAAACGCTCTTTTTTAGGGGTTTCAACCCCTACTTTCTCGAAAATGTGAGTGATGAAAAGTTTTTGAACCCAGATTCGTGTTCAGCATGAAAAATCGATTCGGAAACATTAGGTCCTATCTTATTCACATTCAAAAATTGGAATTTGCAGGGCAGTGTTATTAATCTGTATTTGGGGATTTAAAACAAAATTTGAATAAAAATTGGTTTGCTTTAAAGCTTTAAAACATAACAGTGGTATACAAATTTGGGCCTCATCTCAAGAGCTGGTTTCTTATAGATTTTTTCTATGTATTTTGAAACGTAGATACCAAAAATGAAAATTATTGGTTTTTTAATTATCATTTTAGAGATATTCTAACAAAAACACGTTTCTTGTTGCTTTTTCAGTTATTTGCTCATATATCCTTAAATATTTATCTGATTTCCATTAATTGTATATAGTTCATAAAGGTGATATTGTTCTATTTCTAACGTTTACGCTGTTTATACGGATCGGATAAGATTTGTTTCAAGTGCAGGCGATCCAAATCAAATAAAACTTATCATGGTTTTTCTGCCTTTTTTAAAAGTCTTTGAATTGCAATTGCTCCGTTTAATTTCCAAAAGTTTTTTTTGTGTACCGTGAAATCTTTACGAATTTGCATCCCGCAATATTCAGTCACCATACCCTTGTCCCAAAATCTTCATAACGCTTTGTTTGCCATGTCCTGGTAGAATCGCTCACCTAGGCCGAAGCTTTTGAGGCATACCGTACTTTCCGGATAACATAAGTTGACTTCGCCTTCCATCAATCCCAACCAGCCTGAGCGCGGTGAGGTATGGACGATACACAATAAAATCTCTTAATCTGTTATAGTTTTTTTTTACAATTTTTGCTTTAACAAGATATATTTATCTCAAATAGTGGCTACTCGGAATAATACTTGTGGTTTCCTAGTATAATCAGATATGTGTCATTTGCTTCTGACATATTTTGTGGTTTACATTTTTCCTAATTAACTCTTAACAAGTTGTTGAATTCTAATTCGAATGCTTTTGCGATTTGTACTAGAAAGCCACAAGAGTGAGTTGCTAGTGGTGTCTTGAAACGGCATGGTTGCGATGACCAATTTGTGTTGCTTTTTAGTATAGCAACTCCGTCTGAAAAAATGTGGTATACCCGGTGTTGTATTGATTGTGTATATTTTTAGGCGAAAATACTCACAGGGCAATCACCACTTGGCTGAAAATTACGTTTAGTACTTGGCCTGATATCATATGCTTACGACTCAATGGTCCATAACTCCTTGCTATTCATTGAGTTTTGATATGTTATTTCTCATACAGTTATGACAATGCCTTTTCTAAGGCATACTTGTTTGCTTCTTCAATGGCTCTAATAGCATCTAGAAAGCTCCTTAAACACGTCTATTGAGTGTGCACTTCATGGTGTTTTCGATCACAACATGTTATGATGATAGTTCTAGTAGTATGTGCTTCGAATATTACTGTTTGATGTATTTGCATTACTGTAGTTTGAAGTTTTTATTTTCTATTTCGCAAATCAAGGTCATCTTTCTTGAGATATACTGAGAGTGCTAGAAAACCTTTTATGGCACTCTCTATTTTTATACAATGTATGCATAGGGTGAAAGGGTATACTAGATTTTTGCAATTATAAGTAACAGTCAGGAACAGACGCTATAAAGTATATAAATTCTTGTTCAGCATCGGAAGACGAGTCGATATAGACATGTCCGTCTGTCCGACCGTCTGTTTGAACGAACACTTCTTGAAGACTATAAAAGATAAATAATTAAAGTTGGATATTTAGACTCTGTATTTCCCTCTCTTTAGATAACCATTAAATAAAACCTGTTCCCCATTTTTAATTAGTTCCAATTTTACATGAATTTTTATAAAATACCCCGCATATCTCCAGATCCCATCACTAAAGCATATAATCTATGGTTCATATAAGGAATCTTAAACAAGTTATAAGGTATCTCGATATTCGTGCACGATCCCAAACATATGCACCATCGAATATAAAGTTCTTCGTTGGAAAGCTTGCACTTTTCTTTATACCATCATTTACTTTAAAACGCAGTCGAACTACGGGTACAATAAATACTAATTAATAAACAGTTCAATTTCAAGCGATTATTTTCTGTTATTTGAGATTATTTTCTATTAAATATTTAATTAGTAGTCAATTACATTGTCATTGTAAGTATAATTGAAAACAGTACGGGCAAGGCATTTAAATTAGCGCCCTGAATCTATTCAATTTGTGTAAAACTATGAATTTTTTGTTTTTTTTTTTTAAATAATGTATAAAAATACTATGGACCTCCATTGCCGCTATTGTCTGCGCATCAGTTCTCTGCACGTTTGAGAGCCATTTTCTTGGCAGCAGTCAAAGTATTACGCAGCAGCATTGTAACAGTCATTGGGCCTACACCACCGGGTACTGGAGTTATGTGACCAGCCACTTGGCGTACCTCTGCAAAACGGAATGAAACGAAAAAATTAGTATTTTTTTACAATTAACTTTTAATATATAAAATTAGTATGCTCAAACTTACCATCGAAATCAACATCGCCAACAAGTTTTGTTTTTCCAGTCTTCTCATCCGTGACACGTGTAATGCCCACATCAATGACGCATGCGCCCGGTTTGACCATATCCTTGGTAACCATGCCCCTTACACCAGTAGCTGATATAATAATATCTGCCATGCGACAATATTTGGCCAACTCCTTGGGCGGTGTAAAACGATGACAAATTGTTGTTGTTGCATCAAATGCACCAGTTTCACGACGTCCATCGGCATGCAGCAATATAGCAATCGGTAAACTGACATTCTTGGAACGTCCAATGACAACAGCATTACGTCCAAAAGTATCTATGCCGGCACGCTTGATTAACTCCTGCACGCCCAGCGGTGTAGCTGGTATCATTGCGGGCATATCGAGCGTCATGCGTCCCACATTTATCTCATTGAAACCATCAACATCCTTGTCCACGTGCACCGCATTACAAATTATACGCTCGTCAATGTGCTCCGGCACTGGGAGTTGTACTAACAAACCATCTACATCGTCATTGCGATTGATCTCTGCGATAATACGCAAAAGTTCAGCCTGCGTAGTTTCTACGGGTAGCTTTTTTGTGACACTCAAAATACCAACTTCCGCGCAGGCTAACATTTTATTGCGTACATAGGTTTCACTGGCCGGATCATCACCCACAATGATTGCGGTCAGCTGTGGGGGATTATTACCAGCGCTAACAAACTCTTCGACTTCCTTGCGCAGTTCGGAGCGAATTTCCGTAGCTATAGCCTTGCCGTCGATCAATTGAGCCATATTACTGAAAATAGAAAATAATTGGATGATAAATTAATACAAAAGATATAAGAACTGTGATTTGAGAGAAAAAGGGTTCAATATTGAACGATGAACTGGCTACTTGATGCCATGTTTTATAGTCTAGACTGCTACAAATCATTGTTACTGAATTATGAGTACATTAGGTTCAAAAAGTCTAATCGAGACCAAACCTACAGGAGACTTCGCAACTTGTGAGCTCATGCCCACTTTGTAAGATCCAAAATTTCCCATTTTCCAGTGTTATTTGTTTCCCCTAATGTACCAAATATCATCCAACTCAAATAGTTGATGAGATATGACGAATTTGTTTATCCAAAATCATTGACACTGAAGAAAATTTCGTATATGCTCTGCTGCATTCCTTGATCGGGTTTGGCACGATGGACTCCTGTACAAGTTGAAGGCACCATACTTTCTCTTTATCCCGTTATGCCTTAGATAAAAATCTTGTCGTTTGCAATGTGGTCTCCATGATAATGGAACTGGTGCTCTATACCATCTAAACAGCAGACCATATAACTAAAACATGTAGTTTGCAACGTACACTGACCACACAAATGTTCTAGCGAATGAACCAAATCCGATCAACACATCCTTCATGTTGCAGGCATACTTAAATGAGTTTGCTGACTGGTTTTGACGATAAAATGCATAAATAGTGATAAGTCAGTACACATGACACATGACATCAGGGATTAACTGGGAGTAATCACATTACCGCGAAAATCAAGCAATGCAGATGGAATACTAGTCCTAATAATTTTGCTGTCAGCTTGTTGTACAATAGTATAACCCGTAGAAGACATCTTCCTTCTTCGTGTATGGTTTTCTAAAGATAGTTAAATAGTTAAAAAATAATAATATGGGGTCGGAAAATTTGGTGGGTAAGTCCGCTCATATATCAGCATGATATACATCGATGACAAAGCCAAATATTCATGGTTCCAAGGTTGATACGTGGATAGCTTCAAAAGACAGAACAGATTTTTAACCCGAAATCCGTATGCTACCAGAAACATGGGAAAAAGTCGTGTCTAGCGATGGACAAAACTGTGAATATTGTACATTGTAACATAAAGCCTCAAATTTTGAAAAAGAACCCGGCGGTTTTAAATTTGCACACTCCATAATAAAATTTCTCTCTGAAAGGCGGTCTATCTGCCAATAAAAATCCCATCAAAATCAGTTTAGTCATTTCGGTGATTAGCCAGGAAAAAGAAACAAACAAAAATTTTAAAAGTTCGTATTTGAGTTTTGATATTATTTCGAAATTACATACATATTTATTTGTTTGTTTAGATATAGGTATATGTAGTTAGGTGTACGATAATACCGAATACTTATTTTACAACAGGAGATAAAGATTCAGATTTAAATGCAATAACAAATTTTTGAAGGCTACCCCTTATAGAGGTAAAATCTGGATTTACGTGACATATTTTATTATGATTTACGTAAGATACACTCAATCTAGCGTAATTAACAACAAAATTAAGAAAAAAACATTACAAAAACTCATAAGTGGGCGCACAGGATTGCATGGGGGCTAACGCTTATAAGCATGTCCATTTAAAACATATTATCTGAAGATTGAATACGAGAATCTAAATATCCAAAATTGATCTCTCTATATCTTATAGTTTCCATGATCTCGATGTTCTAACAGACGGACATGACTATATCGACGCAGCATCCGATGTAGATCAAGACTATATATACTTCATAGAGTCCACGACGCCTCCTTCTGCCTGTTATATCCTTAAATGCTATGAGTACACGGTATAAAAATTCCAAATTAGCAGTTCGGCAAAAATTTCATATTATGGTTTAATAAATTAAACAAATCATAAACCACATACATACATTAATATACCACATTAAAACGCGATAGTGTAATTTTCAGTGCTATTTCCGAAACTGTCACTGTCGTTTGGTACTTTTTATTATGTCGCTAAGAAACATCATATATCAATGATCCAAAAGCATTCTGTGAATCACAATCTGTGCTGCGATGAATTTGGCGCCCATTTAGGATTTTGCAAAAAGAAAAAAAAATCACCATTTCCTTATTGCGAAAGGCAAGAAACGTGCTCGCTTGTTACAAACACCTCTGGCTGTGTAGGAAGCCTAGAGCACGTTTTGTTGCTATAGTGATATACATACATACATATATAGTTCCAATGAAACAAGGTCGATCAAACAAGTGAGTAAAGTGCGGTTGGCGGGGTGTAAAGTACACCAGTTATGCTATTGCAAACGTGTGACGCAATAAAATACTAAAACGTTGAATGGGAATGTCGCTGTCGGTTTGTAAATGCAACAACAAAACTGGGGATTTACCACATTTTTGTAAGTCCCCGCAAGTAGACGCATGTTGCTATTGACAAAGTGCATGTAAACAAATATAAAAAAAAAAATTAAATTTCTTAGTATTCATCACAATCTGTTTTTATTACTAAGAACCTATGTATGTACGTATGAATATTTATTTTTAATTACTATCAAACAACGAAAACGGCAACTGGAGTAAAGAATGCTGTATAGCAAATTAGACGCATAGGCTATTTTAAAGTATATAAAACTAAAAATATATACATAAATACGTATGTTTCTGACCCCCATGTTATCTGCACTTAGCGCGCTCTGATCTATCGTTTAATATACGGGGTTTATTCATAGACACATAAAATATTTGTATTTTAAATCTAATACAACGTGAGTCAAGGCTCTTACCATTTTATCATCGTTGAAGTTCACAATTGGAAATTATTAAATATTACTACCGAAATTCTGAGTCGGTAGTCGCAACTGGAAGAGCGCTTACACCAATTTTCGGTCCATTTTCAGCTTCGGCATGAAATCCACACTACATGGTCAATGGAGTCTCTCGAAGCATATGTGAGTCTGTTTTGTTGTCCAATAATGCATTTTTGAGCCATTAATAGAAAAATAAGCTTCATCGCTGAAGTTGATTTAGCATAAAGTTTTGCGACACCACCAACTTAGAATTTCGGTAGTAGTTTTGAATTATTTCCAAACGTGAACTTCACTATTATAAAAATGTAAACCTTGACTGACGTGAACAGATCCTGAAAAAAATTTATTGATGCATTAGTATTAAAATACAAAATTCTTATGCTGCTATTGAAAAGCCCTATACTTTATTGTAGATCCCAGTGCAGCTTGATAAGCAAACGTTTAAGTTAACAATCAAGTGCAATTATGTGCACAGTTTATATGTATTGTAGGTAGTCATTTAATTTAATTTTCTTTTTCAGCATTTGGAAAAATTAATTTGGTTTTTTATACAATTTAAATAATAGTGAATGTAGTAAAAAATTCGTTATAATTATACATAGTTCAATTCTATATAAAATTTATACATACATAGCTTCGCATGAAGCTATATTAGTTTCGAAACTGAGACTTATTCTAGACGTAGGTTTACAATTCTAATAAAAATATTTAGCAATTTATTCTTTATATTTTTTGGGGGCCCAAATTGTTTACTCTTTAGTTTTTTTGTTGCAGCAGTTGCAGCGCTGTTGCATCCACTTCGGCCAGTGCGCGCGCAAACGAGCTGTATTCAATGTTTGATTTAGTTTTAACGTAATTGAGCATAGCTTCAGCATTATTCCATAAAAATACTAAATGCTGCATTTTAGATTTTTCTGCCAATTGCTTCCATTTAGGCGTCTGTCCCACTTTTTGATCCAGCAGCTTTACGAGTGCATTTAATTTTTGCTTATCTTCAAGTATATCCTTAAGATTACGTGTCGCTTTAATGTTAAGCAATATTTCCGAGGGTGTAGCATCAGAAATTTCCTCATCATTGTATTCGTCTTTCATTATTTCGGATTTAATGGTAACCATAGCATGTAGACTACTACTACCATCATCGTGTGTATCCATAGTTTCATTACTTTCATCATCATCTTCTGTTGAAGAGCTTTCGACTTCTTCTTTTATCTGTATCTGATCCAGTGGCAAATGCTTGTAGAGCGGTTCCAGTTGCTGTACTATAATCTTCGAACGAAGCTGTCGTGCCAATTCAAGCGGTGTGAAATTCGCCGTATTGCGCGCAATTAATATATCCTCCATTTTTTGTGCATCCAAAATGAGCACTACAAGCTCTTCGTTCTGCTGCTCCACCGCCAGATGCAGCGCATTGTTGCCATCTTTGTTGCATACATTGATTACATTGGAATCGTATTTGATTAGTTTCCTTGCAACATCGAAGTTATTCTGCTTTAATGCCAGGTGTAATGGTGTCAGACCTTGATCGTTCTTTAGCGCTAAATTAAGACGCGCATTTGTTGCATTCAGTAAGCTATCGATACACATGGTATGCTCCTCTTTTACGGCAACATGCAGTGCTGTGTTATTGTTACGATCTTGTATATTTGGATTGCATTGTAATCCAAGTAATGGGCGTATATATTGTGGTCGATCATGCAGACAGGCATAATGTAAAACACTCTCATTGTTTGCATTATTTGCTTGCTGCACTATATCCTGCAGCTTGAAGTAGGTGAGTATCTCGAATGTTTTAATGGCCAGCTTAAGACTGTCTAAATTAATAACTTCGTGCAGCAGTGTATCATTGTGTCGATTTTTATCAGCATATTCGAGAAATAATTCTCGTATGCTTTTTGCAGTTTTTACAAAAACTTCCAGCTCAAGTGTACCTTTGCCGCAGCGTACGGCATCATTGATGCGAAAGATGCGTTGTAAATACGTACTATATGAATTAGTACTTGACATTTTCGATGTTGAACTATCCGCTGCTATTTTCTGTAGTAGTTGCTGACGTCTTAATTCCTGTGATCCACCGCTACTAGCACCATCTTTCTGCAGCATACCTTCGTTAACTATGTCTTCGGGTACCATAAGATCCATTAAATCAACCGAATTGAAATTTTCCGGACATATTTTTTGTAACTCCTCGGAATTGGGTATAATGGCATTTTGAAAAATTTGTGAGCCAATTAATTCCCTGAGTTGATCATGCTTATTAAACTCTTCGCTTATGGTTAAACCATACGGAAATGGTACAGGCACAGCATTATGCATGCCGCCGCCGCCTGCAGCCATAGCTAAAGCGGAAGTTTGGTCCTCTACAGTTTTCGGCAGCTCTAGTGAACTGTTAGCACTGCCTGTGCCAGAGCTACTGGTGGCCGTTGATGAAGTACGACGGCGCTTACGTGAGACAACAGCATCACGCGGCTTATAACGAAACGGTAGCGGTGGATATGAGCGCTCATCATCCGAAGGACGTATTAATTCAATAAATACTTCAACTTGACGATCAATATCTTTGTTTTTGTACGACGGCGTTTGACATATAATTGCATACTGATGATGCACATCTGATTCACGAAATTTGGCAAATTCTTCCCAAACTGTTTCATCATCTTCGTTCTGTTCGAAAAAGCGTACTTTAATATTTTTCTTGCTTACTTTCTCAACAAGCAAAATAAGTTCATCGTTACCGACGACGCTGCCGGCGGCAATACTCAGCCGTACAATACGCAATTCGCCAGTTTGCGCTGATTTACGATTATTAATTGGATGTGTAAAAACAGGCGCTGCAATTGGGGTCCATGTATTGTTGTCTTCGATTTTAAATGCTTCGTAACAAAGACGCACCTATAAAAAAAGGAAATATAAGCAAGCAAATAATAGCGTTAAATATTGGATGTACAACTTTGATCCCGCCGTTTTCTAAACACTCGCCATTTGCGGTAGGTGTTAATTTATTTCTTTAATATGAAGAAATCTACAGCTAAGGCAAACCGAATGCACTTACGGTGAGACCGCTACATGAGTTGTTTCAACGAGTGGTCAAAGACCGGCATAGCGGTGGTAGAAGACTATTTTTGAAGATGAAGTATGAGAAGTATTGCTTAATGAAGACTTGTGTCATAGTCAAGAAGAGTTGGCAAGATCAAAGAACAAAAGACAAAACGTCTCAAAGGAGAAGGAATGATCCAGAAGCAAGGATATTGGGTGTCAACATCTAACCCAATGAAACCATTTTTTCGGCGCCAAATCCGCGCTGCGCCGCATTCTCGTAATTACGAGAAAGCCAAAAATTGGCTTGATTCTTGGATTGCCTCTAAAGACAAGTCGTTCTACCGAAACCGTATTTTGCCAGCAAGATAGGAAAAAAGAGTGGCTAACAATAGACAATACTTTTCAATTATATATCTATGTAAAATGTTTTTTATAAAAAAGCCTTGAATTGTGAAAAAAGGGCGGGAGCTAAGTTGTATACCCAAAATATATATTTATTTTGTTTACATTTAACATACCTGATTCAAATTCATATCCTTGGCTTCCTTTTCCGTTTCCTTATGTAGTTCCTGTACCTGCTTTGTGGACAGTTCACGTCGGCACATTTGAAATACCAAACGATCTTGCTTCTTTTTGAGCAACTCCTCGAATATAAATTTTTTTGCGGTATGTATAATACCCATATTCATGAATTGTGCAACATAACCACGTTCCATAGACACGTGCAAATCATGCGGATCGCAAACATCACGCTCATCCTTACGCACAACCAACTGATGCGAATGTGGACTATCCAAATTCGTCTGGAATAGACTGCAACGTATGACCGCAGGACCATTGTATTTGAGCAGCTGTACTTCGGGAAACGTTTTCGGCGTGCGTTGTGATTTTGCGCCATTCAGTGAACCATGTGTGCCATGCATTTCCGATTTATAACGAAAACGAAATTTTTCTACAGGTTGTTCAACAATTTCCAATACTGCTGGATATTCACTTTTTATTTTATGTGCAGCGTTCCCGTGCATTGTATTTGGCGTTGCGGCCATATTGGCGTACATTGTGTGCTGTTGTTGCTGCTGCTGCTGTTGTAGTCCAATACCTTGTGCTGCTGCTATATTATAATGTATATTACCGCCATTCGTAAACTGCTGCTGTGGATAATGTTGCGCATTGCTCAAAAACATGTTTGCTGTCGTCTGCAAGCCTCCTACTCCACCACCACCAACGATAGCACCAGCTGTTTGTAGCTGTATATAATGATGTGGTGAATTATGCTGCTGCTGTTGTTGTTGTTGCATTTGGTGCAAAGGTGAATTGGAAGTTGATGACGACGGTAAATTGAGGTTAGAAAATTCTGTTTGCAGTGTCGCCGTTGCCGGTGATTGTGCAGGGGACAATGAGAACTGCGATGACGGTGAATTGTTACCAATCGTCTGCCCGCCCGTTGAATAACCACTTGTGCTTGCATTCGAAGATTCGCTGACGTAGCGTATCTTCTCTTGCTTGTCCATATCATAGAATTCTGATATCATATTTAATTTTTTTTTTTTAATTTGTTTTGCAAAGTTTCGATTTCACGTACACACGACGACGTTATAACGCGGTGTGGCGCGGCGCTGCGTTTACATAAAATAATAACTTGTTTTTAATAAACGCTTTTTTTCGTTGTCTCGATTTCAGTTTTAATTGCGTCGTGTGTCTATAGTAAGTAATTAACTTGCTGCGCAGCGCAAAATAGTTCGATCTACACGACTCGACTGTCGAAACTCAAATGTAACTTTTAGTATGAAATCCACTCATAGAGTTGATTCGATTTTGCAGTTTTGTTCTTCCCCGTCGTATGACTTGCTATGTATGTATATAATTAGATAAACATACATACATATGTACGTATATACATACATATAAAGTTTATCTCCGTTGACGCCAGCAGCGTGTACTGCGGCAGCGGAAAGTCGTATTTATTATGACTCAGTGATAATTTCGCGTATTGTGGAATTTTTCTGCGGTCGCCTCGCTCTCGATAAGTTGCCTTTTCGCTCTCTCCAACTTTATACAACAATATTTACGTTCTCATTCGCACACATCATTAACTAATCAGAGATTTTTATACTATATACATTTACATATATTTATATATAACGTATATACATATGTATATATATGCATATGTAGTTCCAAGAACAACGTGTATAAAGTGTATATATATACACTTTATACATATATGTACACTGCAGACGTATGAATAAATAAACGCTAGGTTGAAAACAACAACAATAACTTTAGTCGAATGCAGCAGCAAATGAAATGATCGTTGATAAGTAAAACGAACGAACGAACTGAATGAACTGAAGTGAAATATCGTTGAAATTAAGGAAGCACCGTATCTTTTTTTGATAACAGGTTTCAAATAGTGTTGCTAAATCTCATTAGAAACATTTTTTCTAGCTGTAATACCCGGCGCTGCCTGGAGTTGAATTTTAAAATCAGCTAAACACGTGGTTTATTATTTGTTATGTAGAGTATACAAATCAGGTTTAAAGAAAATGTTGCCCCATACATGACTTTTGAGGTCACCTTCCTTCTCATTAGAATCAAGAAATCAGTACATCGATTTATAATATCATTGACAGCTGGAAACACCACATTCGATCCACTGTGCAATAAAAAAATCAAATCAACGAAATTTGATGTGAGCATTTCACAACAAGACAAAACGATAAACAATTCTTTTTTGAAATGCTTTATAATATTAATATATCAAAAACAAAACATATAAATTTGAAAACAGACAACGAGAACTGTGCTCACATACTCGTATATCGATAAGCATATTTAAGAAGTATTAATTACAATCAAGCTATTCGATGACTCCACAACAAAGAAAGAACATCGAACTTTTATATCATTTAAACATAGTAAAAGTAAGTAAAATGGTATTATCAGCTTCTTTGGAAGTTTATAACTCATTAAAGGGTGTATAGTGAGCGCCATAAAGTATACACAGTCTTCACAAGACGAGTCGATCTAGCTATGTCTTGTCCGTCTGCATGTTGTTGTTAATTTTTGGAGATCAATTTTTAAAATATCCAGTTGAAAGTCGGTACATAGATTTTTTTTCATTGCAATCAAATAGAGTATCCATATTGATCACGAGTACGATATATTCTACATTATGGGGTTTCCGATGCTTTAATCGCTGTATTACATACATTTGGACTGCTCAACAAACTCAATGTAAAATGTTACAAATACTTTTAGTACAGTGTATAAATGTATAAGGATCTTCAGTGCACCAAACTAAGGGACATGTAGTATAGAGTATAATAATAATGGTCAAAATGTTTAAAAACCTCAAATGTCTGAAAACATAAATAGCTTTCATAGCGATTCATAAATTTACTGGCATCAAGTAACATTATGTTAACACATATACGCTTTGTATAAGGTGAAAATTCAAAAACAGCCAGAAAGTTGAATTTTAAAACTATTTTTAAAAAATCATAACTGTTGAACCTATCCATTGATTTTGTCCGTCTGTAACTTATTTTCTTCGTAAATATTCGTTCTATAATCAAAACAAGAAAAAACGTTAACATTGGTTGAACCGAAGCACTAATACCATTCACAGGGGGAAGAGCAGTTGAAATAAGGGCTACCCCAAAAACTGGACGGTATAAGACGACGACATTTCGAATATCAAGTTTAATATATTGACGTTTTCAATACAAATGCATAAAAGTGAGCTGTTCGTTTATATAGGACTACCTCAAATAGTGGGCCTGACATACCTATTTGTATATGTATAAGAAGTGATTATCCACTAAAATCCACCAAATCGAATTTCAAGCTAATATTGATTTAAATAAAGAATTTTTTCATAAAAAAAAAAAACAGAAAAATGGGTGGTGGATTTGTATGGGAGCTACTACCCCAAAGAGTTGGCGGAACTATGTATTGTGCCTGTCCATAAAAAGGCAGCACATCGTATTTCAACCTAAAATCGGGCGGTGGGTCTGTATGGGGGATACCCAAAAACTGAGCGTGGTTGGGTTAATTTTGATACACTATTAAACTGTACTAAAAATAAGTGTATGTGCCTATTTTTAACTGGGTAGCATACAAATTGGCACCAAAAAAATGCGCAACATCATCCAGAGAGACGGACATGGCTAGATCGACTTGTCTCGTCGAGCTGATCAAGAATGTTTATAGTTACAAACTTTATTCTATGAGTGAATGGTATAAAAATAAAAAAAAACTAGACAAAATTGAAATATATTCTTCTGTATTTTAAAAGTAAATGTATTGTTCTCATTTTGATATGTTTTGACATAAGTCGCAGTCAGATTGATAACTCTAACTTGATATATAGCTAAAATAGTGGATTTACCTTTTAAACGGAATTCAAAAATGTTTTTAATCGATTTTAAAGTTTAGCTAACATAATGCAAAGCTACGCCATGTAAAAACAGGGGCGCGTAATTTGTTTCGTAATGATTTTCGTTCAATGATTCTGGACTTACAAAATTTATCGTTTTCACCTGTTTTGAATAATTGTTCTGCAAATATTATAAATAATATTGTTGCAAAGGCAAATAATGGGGTACATAAAGAATAATTTTTTTTTTATTTTTGTGATACGTTCTTATTTTTAATATAATTTACTAGCCACAGCACCGAAAATTATTATTTTTTTTTTTCTATTAAATTCAAACAAATTTAGCCGACAACCATATTGCATAGTGTACAAGTACTTTTAATGTGGCAAGTTTTGTTTCGTTGTACAACACTGTACTACGCACACCGCCTTTCAGCTGTGTTTTGCAATATAAATAAAATTTTTCTTTTTTTACAAACCTTCTGACGCTCTGAACTTTTATGGAAATAAACCGAGAACGTGCAACGAGTATCGATTTCCACAAACGCACATTCAATTGAAATGCAGCACTCATATTTAATTATTATTTATGAAAAACTTTTCCACGGAACGAACACACAAAGTTAAATAAACAAAACCAATGCAAGACTTTTAAATCGCGTAGAAAGTTGCAATATACGAAGTGAGCGTATTATAAGCCCTTGAAAATGTTGTGCCTACTCAATTATTAATTTATTACAAACTGATTTGATTTTTTTTTTCTTTTTTTTTTTGTCAAATGCAACAATAACTGCTTTAAATTGTGTTAAATGAAAAATTTTTTTGTACTGTTTTTCTCACTCTCGCTTATGTCAGCATACTGCTCTCTCTTCCTAGGCGCACTCTTTCTCACTTATTCGTTTGAATTTTGGCTGTGAATGAAGCGGTTAGAGTGTTGCACAGTCATGTGCTGGTGAGGAGGGAGCCAATAGCAACCATATCTACTACTCAAAGCAAGCATTAAATGCATTTGTTTATGTTTTGTTATTTATTCAGCAACTGCTTTAGATTATATTATGATGGAATGCAATTTAAAATTATTGTAATGCATACACAGACGTAGAAACGAAACAAAACAAAAAAAAAATGCTACGCTTTATAAATTAAATGAAACATTTTAATTTACCTTTTTTGTGACTTTTTTTAAATGCACTCGAAATTTATCGCGTAACGTTCTATACACCGGTTCGGTTCTTGAACAACTACGAGACGATCTACACACGTGTTTTGATTCTTATAAGATATACGCCGTATATACAAGGCATTTACACATGTGTATATCGTGTATCGAGAGAGAATGTGGCCGAGAGAGTGAGAAATAAACGATATCAGCTGATGTTGCTGAGAAAAGCTTGAATGCACTTAGAGAAATTATGCCTTATAATGTAATAAAGAAAGCCTCTGTAGAATTTAAAAATCAACTGAAATGAAGAGGTTCATTGTCAATTTCGTGAACTACCGTGAAAATGTTACATTATTTGAGATATTACAAATTTGCCAAATATTTTTAACAAAGTGTGAAACGCTGAACTCAGCAGAACTTTGTAGAACACTTGTAATATAACCCATAATTTTTATACTCTTCAGACGTAGTTGTCCGTTCATTCATGAAAAATATACAATTAAATTTTATTTCACAAACTAGATGATCACGAATATATTTATTTACTTTATGGGGTCTGTGATTTACACTCTTTTAGTTTTTGGTTTGGACAAAATACAGCAAAATTATTCACTATAAAAATTTAGAAAATAGTAAAAATCTTGTAACCTTTAGACATTTGGTGTTAACGCAGAAAAGAAAGCTTTTAAAATTTTCTTTAATCTGGGTTGGGAAGCTCTACCATGCCAAACAAACGGTCGTAAGTAAATTAATCTGCTACTTTATATTCTGCTTTATCAATACGTAATGCGGTTTAGTTTGTTTATATGCGTTTGTATGTAGATGCAGCAAATTTGTTAGACATAACTCATCAGACTAATATCTCTTTCGAAAAAGAATTATAAATTATCTTTGACAGTTTTAGTATTAAACGCCTACATATACAATGTGTTTATTAATATGTTCACGAGACTTTTTCTCTTGTTAAATATTCAGCTGTTTTTCAATAGACTTTTAGTTCAACTAAATGCTTTAAACTTTGATATTTGTTAACTGATTTTATTCATTATTGTATTTGATAAACTGTCTTCAAAATATTTAAACACAGTTTGCTTTTAGCGCTAGCTCAAATCAATTAAAAAATTTAATCGAAAATTGTCCCAGTATAGTATATTCTTTATACGAGCACAGAATTTAAGAAATCATTTCATGAAATGAGAAAATGTATTTGCGTAAACATTGGTTACGAGATATGAGATAAATTGGATCATGTTATGTCTTTCCATGTTGCTCAAATCACGAAACCAACGTTTAAACAATTTCGTTTTCACATTTCGTGAATTGATAAACTTACTGTAGAATATTCTTACAAATATTTGAACACACCTTAAGCTCACATAATACACATAAATTCAAATCCATTGTGACGACTTATTTAAAAATTGTCCAGAATTATTGTAAAATTGTCAAATCGAGAACTAAAGTTTTCTTGTTGTTATGTTAATTAAGTTATCTGAAAATTATTATCGTAAATTTAATTACCCTGGTACAAGAGTTTTTCAAAAATATCGAATTTATTGAACATAATTGATATTCCGTAATTAAATTCATGAAGAGCGTATTTATTTTAAGAAACTTGTCAATTCGCTTGTTTCCAAATACACACACATTTCGTATAATCTGTCGTAGACTCAATAAATGCATGACGACAATTTGCGATGTCAGAATGTTCGGCCCTTATTTGTCTATAAAAAGGTATTTTTCCAATAAATAACAATTTCAACGATTACATTTTGTTTTTCTCGCGTACACATTTGCATGATGAAATCGGTAATTTTGATTGCCAGGCACAGTTGTCTATTGTTGGCTATACTTAGATTACGTCAAAAGCTCTAGGAAAATCGCTATAGCAACTGAAAATCCATAGGGGGCCTACGAGAGATGCGCGTGTGCGATAAGCTAGGCAAGTCAAGCCTCTCGCTTTACCTACCTATCACTTAGGGTAGGGTAAGTCAATTTAACACATATCGAATGATGATGATGATGATTATGAAGCTAATGAAATGTACGCACAATATATTAAAAATAACGTACAAGCGTCATAAAAATGCGCTTGATTTCGCTTTCAATGCACTTGTTTTTATTGTTCTCTTATGTTCTACATGTGAAAAACATGTTTTTCGAAGAATTTAATGATAATCAAAATGACGGTTAAAAAACAAAATCAACAAAAATGTTTTGAAATTATGTCAGTTGAATAATATATAAATAAAATGTTAAGAAGGTTACAAAATATTTATTTTAAACTGCTTTTGCGTGTATGTATTTAAGGTGTTCATGGTGTTCTGTATCGGTGCAAAAGTGCAAACTTGCAAGGTCTGCTTCTTGAACCATCATGTGCAAAAAATGTTTGTGCAACAGCGGTCAACACTTTTGACATTTTGCCTATTTTAGTTTATATATCTGTGAGAAAAATATAATTGAAAAGGATAATACATAAACTTATATTTATTACTTGTTGCAATTTTGCATTTTAACACCGATTCACAGCATCCTAAACAACAAAATTACAATTAAATTAAAGGTATCTTCAGTTACTTCGGGCGTGATTTATTAGAAGAGATAATTTTTCAGCTTTTATTTAGTTTACTGTCTTCTTAGATTTAATTTTCGATTTTTAATAGATTATAATAGAACTATTTAACAACATGAAATCGTCTTAAAAAGTGGACAATTAATTTCGTTTAAGCGTAAAATTAAATTTTGTAGTTTTAGTTCAAAATTTGTCGTTATAGTTTGAAATTTTGCTTAAATTTTCTATATGTTTTATAAAATTGGTTTATTTTTTTTTTTTTTACTTACGTTGTAAAGCGCATTTTGTTCAATTGTTTAATTTCACTTTATTTTAATATTTCAATTGTTTGTCTTTTTTTACACTTTTAATGCTTAACTATTCACTTCACACTTAATTGTTGTCACTTTTAAGTAAAATTTTTGAGCGCGCTACGAGCTGCAGCGCCTTATATACCCTCAAACCGTCAAGCTACCGGCGTTATTTAATGAACGCCTTCAAAGTGCTGCTGCAACGGCGTTAATCAAATTATAAGCCTCGAACAAAACAAGCAATCGGAGGGGAGACAATTTCGATTACTTTTTCGAAGAAGGCACAACAATTGATATCGGTTTATAATTTCAAATTATGAATCAGGGTTCAGATTTAATCATTCTCTGGTAAAGAACAAATGTTTAAGTTTAATTAGATAGGCTAGCTTACAGATAGCCGGAATGACTGACTGATCGACATACTATGCAATTATTCTACATTGTTGTTATAATATAGTTTAGCTATATACTTTAGCTGTAGAGTAGCCGCTTGTGATTTTTAACAGCCATTAACAATATAAACAAATTTAACCTACTTTTATTCAGAAAAGCACCAAAACTATCCACAGTTGTAAAGATAAAATCTCTGTAGTATAAAATCTCTGTAGTATCAAAACAATTTTTTCAATTGAATAAAATAACTTTTTAGTTAAAAAATAAAACAAGCATGATATTATGTTTCAATGCTAATATTTATTCAAAATACAATCCATTGAGCTCAATACAACGTTTGGAACGCTCAAACAATTTATCCATAGACTTTTTAAACTCGCTTTTGCGATGTTTTTTAGCACCTGTGTCACGGCTGCTTGTATGGCTGGAATGTCATCGTAAAAAGCTCCTTTCATTGCAATTTTTGATAGATCAGGCGAATACGGAGGGTGGTCGATGAGACAAATCGGTTTTTTTCATCAAAAATTCATTGACTACACGAGCGATTTTTTGATTATCATTTAACTGATGTGGAACAAAACGTGCACACTTCTTTCTTTTACCTAAATCTTCAGTTAATATTTTGTTGATTGTACAGTAAGATGAATTTAATTCTTCTGCCAGCATTCTCACAGGAAAACTTGCATTGATAGCGATTACTTTCATCTATTTTTTCCACTAACATAGCACGATTAGATGCTTCGGGTCGTCCAGGTCTTGGATCATTAATTAAATCATCACAACCCTTTTTTAAATCGTGTAAACCACCTGAGTACGACTCATACAATCATCATCATAAACTTTTGTTTAACAATTCGTAAGTCGCAGCAAATTTTTTACCGAGTTTAAAAAAAAATGTTATCGATTTTTGAGTGCTACTTAAAATGTATTTATTACAATTGTGAAGTCGTGACATGCACTACTCAATATTATTCCGCCAATACCATATCTTGGCAATTCGTATTCTCTAATGCATTCCTAAGCCATGAGAACGGCCCTTGATGTACAAATGCAAGCACCGAGCTCTGCACTAGATGCTTGCTTAGATCGGTCGGTTTAGGCGAGAAACTATTAAATACACTGCAATATTATTTGTGCCAGCGTTTGTTTTACATTCATTTCCATGTTTTTAATTAATATAATAAAATCTGTGCAATGCGTAAATATTTAGGAACTCTGGATAAATTTCCCACACATTTCGTCTTGCCATACATTTTAGAGTGTTGCCATAATTTGTTGCACTCGCATTCACAAGCGTCGGCTGTACAAATTTATTCATATAGCCGTATTTCTTCGAGTACATTCGATCGTGTGTACTAAGCCTTACAAACTATTTGTATATATTAATATTTTTGCAGTATAAATAAATAACTCGTGCAACGGAAAGCTAACAACGCTACAAAACCAGCTCAAATTTCACAGACCACAAATAAACCAAGCCAGATAGAATGGAGTAAGTAGTTTCGGTACTTGTGCTACTACGCATATTTTTAATTTGCAACAAAACTTTCGAAGAACACCATTTGATCCGGTCGCCGACGCTGCCGCGGCCGAACAAACCGAATTCACACAGCCTTGCGCACCATGGAATTGGAGTCTCACGGATATGCCATGGAAACTGGCAACAACAAGCGCGACACCTGGTGCCGTCATGCAGTTCGGAGCCGCTGGTGCAGCTACAGAAACTATCGGCGATGCGGGCACATTGACTTATCAAACGACTAAATACGTTCCAAAACGCAAGTCGGATATACCGTGGGCTATGTAAGCTTGTTTGTTTGTTTGTTTGTTTATTGCAAAAGCACTATTTGACATTTTTCTTGAAATTTTAGACCACCAAAACAACACATTACCGAGGAACGTATTACTGCGCATTTTAGCGGCTTGCATATCTCCGGCGGCGGTGAATATAAACAGCAGCAGCATAATGCGAACGCTGGCGCTTTTTACGCAAACACAACACAGCCACAGCACCGTATACAAGGCGGTTTACCCAGCGATGACATGCCTTCGACAAGCACTGGCAAAACGGATACTACTTTTATACCTAGCACGGAGCCTGCATATCAATTGGCAGCACACAATTTCAAAGAAAAATTACGCAATGCACAACGCATTGTGCTCTGCGATGGTATTAAACCCATGGACGATGTGCGTTCGAAGTGTGGCGATATACCAGAAATACTGCTCAAGACTATACCGCGCGCTTGTACCGCATTAATTCCTTGGCAGCCGCCGCCTATTGATCAAAAACTTTTGGGTAATGGTCATGCTGCTGCTGCTGCTGGCGCTGCAAAGGGACTGAAAAAACATGAGCAATGCGATGATGTAGAGCTGGAGGACTATGACGATGAGTTTGTCGACTATCTCGATAATAATAACACTTCAAATATAAATTTTAATAAGGCTGATGATCAAATGGATATGGAAGATCTGTAGCTGTATGTATGGCTGCCGGTCAATAATTTGAATTATATCTCTATTAATGTAAACAGCAGTCGTTGTATTGCTTAATTTTTTTTATTTTATTTTTTTTTTTTGATCCTACTACAATTATTAAGCCTGAATGTGATCTAAGTATGTAGGTTTGTTTAAATGAGAGCGAACGGTAGTTACTAACAAATTTAGTTTGTGGTTTTTTTTTTTTATTATTTTTGTATTATTTTAGTCAAAACGAAGATTACGACGCGCAGTACTCACGAGAGAAATACGAGTCTGTAATCTATAACCTGACTGAAATCGAAATCTAATAAACGAAATGCCATCTAAGTACTACGTATGTAGCTCGTAATTATTGTTTAATTTAAAATGCTACTAACAAATATATTTTTGTTTTAGTTCAAACGAATTTAATATGACATTTTTTTTATTATGAATGTATGTTAAACTTGCTTTGCTGGAGCACACAATTACCAGTGCCTTAATGAGTGCAGTTTAGTTTAGCAAATTAAAGAAATCGTAAACTCAACAAAGCCATTCGAAAATCGTAGTTTTATGTTGTATTACGTAAGTGTTGAGGATACCAAAACTTTTGATAATCAAAGAAAATATCCTTCAAACTACAATGTTTTTTTTTCCTTTTTCGAATTGATCCGTTGCATTTTACTGTTATTTATTCATATAATCATTTCAAAATAATAGTATCTATTTTCAATAAATCATACATTAATAAAAATTAATTGGCAAACATTTCTAAAAATGTATTATATGAATTTTGTGATTGAGACAATATGAAAGATTGAAAGGCCAGGAAGAGAATTCGTCCCAGGCTCCAAATGCTGATGGTGCTACAACACTATATGAATTATATACACGTTTTCAATGAGAAAATGTTGTTGTTGTATGAATATATTGTGCAAGATGTTTATGAATGTGAGAGAGATATAAACCGAAACGTAGCCATAGGTATCAAGTCCCAGGAACTGTTGGACGTAACCAAAGGTCTATAGGACTCAATTGAGTCGGATGGGACGGACAATTGAACAGATGAGTCGTATTATGCGGTGATTGACCACATTCAGGACAGCTATCACTAGTGCCGATCCCAATCAGCTCCCTGTCACACGAGCATATTGCTCCATCCGGATCTCAACTGTGCAACTTTGGTTCTGGTATTACGAGGGAGACGTTTTTCGCTCTAGTTAATAGGTGGTGGTCTACCACATAGTACGATATTGTCTCTATGCGCGCTGATTGACTGTTTATGTGCATCTTTATTCAATTCAGCCCTACCTGAAGTATAAATATACTCCTCAATTCGACCCTGTGGTATAAACTGAGTAATACTAACTTTATAGCTACTAATGTCATTCGTTATTCTATTGGGTGGTATTTTGGTGAGAGTGCTATGGTTTGGTTTTTGGATGATTGCTCCTGTACGCACCGATAACAGGAACTGCTTCGAAAGCAGCTCACTATGCTGGTGAACAGGTAGCATCATCGCTTCTCCGTGTAGGCGGTCTTCATGGGTCATTTGCGGACAAGCGTAGCCATTCTCAAATTACTATTTTGAACCCGTTGCAGGCATTGCCATTGAGTCAGCATAGTTAATAACAGATCGTCCAATTGCTTTGTAAGTTGTTATTATTGTCTCTTTGTCCTTACCCCAGGAAGACCCAGAAAACTTAGCCCATTTTTTAGATTTTTTGTATGGATATATTTTTTATTATAGTCAATACAAACTTGGAATGCACGGTGCAGGTTTCGTATGCACCCATGTGTCACACATGGCTGAATATGCGCGACCCGTGCTCTATCCTGAACAGATTTGATGCTAATTCCGATAAAATATCTCTCAAATTCACAGAGGAGTAAGTTTATCAACTTTTTGGTTAAACCCAGTGCTGAGAATGATGTGAAAATTTGTAAACTATTACTGCTATGCCAAAAAACCAAAAAGCAATGAAATATTAAAATTAGTTATTTATTATGTAAAAAGTCCGCACATATTGAATTTTCTTTGGTTTTTTTCCGACGGAAAGAGTTCATGCTGAAAATTTTTGATTATTGTTTGACAGCGTTTTTCTATATGAAGTTTTTTCGCTATCAAACATTTTCTTCGATCTCAGTATTGAGCTTTAAAATTAAATCAAAAAAAGTTTTAAACTAAAAAAAATTTTTTTTAAATATAAATTTAAAAAAATTTTAAATTATTATAACTACACTAGCTGGTACCCGGCGCGTTTCTGCCACTCCATCTGCTGCTCCTTCCTCTTCACTTCGAATGAACAACAAATAAAATAATTAATTAATTAAAAAAACGTTAAAATATTACTAAGGCTTACATGGCTTGTTGGATTTTCGCATATGAGCTATTGTCTTATATAAATATGCTGTATCTTATAATACGAATCCAACTATATCTCATATGTTATAATATCTATCAAGCCGCTTAGGCCGCTTAAGATACGTGTCAAAAAATATACTGACATACTTTTTTACTTGTGTAACGCTTCACATCTGACGGACCTTTCCTTAGGCTCACTTTTTCTTCTTCCAATGGGGGTTTTTGTTGTTTTATTAATTCATTTTTGTTTCAATTTTAAGAAAACAAAAAAAAAAACGGTTTTCTAGTTTATTATCGTAATATGAAGTTTTATATGACTTCTTACTAATCTGTATCAACAAATTATTATTGCCATTTTGATGTTTACAGTACTTAACTTAATCACCCAAAATATTGACAGCTCCGGATCATATTTGTGTTTGAGTTATAAAAGGGTAAACCATTGTAATAAATTAAATTACTACAATATCAATATTTTGTAACCGTTTATAACTGAAATTTTTATAAAAAACATCAATTTTATTACCTATATGATACCTAAACATCTGTTCTCCAAAAATGTTGCCCGTGTTGGGATCGAATTTTTATGACAGCAATAAAAAAATGTAGCGTAATTTTCTACCTGTTTCCTCTGTACACTTCTATATAAAACTGCAACGCAGTAGAATCTGCATATTCAGTTTAAAAGTTCTACTCAACCGAGCAACATCAAACATTATAAACACTACATCAAAATGAAGAATCTCGTGGAAAAATTACAAAAGAAATTGGAGCGTTGCAATTGCATCTTATTAAGCAGCAAAACGTCGCCAGCAAATAGTCATAGTATTCAGTGGTTAAATGATTTCTGCGCTGAATTATTTGAATTTTCCAGCAATTTTCATCAATATCTGTCGCAATGTATCGATGGACAATATGTTGATGGCAATATAAACGTGGAGATTATATTTCTATGCCTGTATCAGATTGTCACCTGCATCAGACAACTGGAAAACACTATAAACGCAGAGGAAACAAGTGGAAAAACTATAGCAGCAAAGGAGCACTTTATCGAACGTATACAGTGGTGTCTCAAACGGTTGCATATGGCACTGCGTGTGCTGGTCGAAGATCCTGTTGGCAGTAGACATATACCATTGAAAGAACACACATTTGTGGAATTAATGGATTTGCTATTACACTTTTTATCCGGGTTTAGTGAGGAAAATAGCAGTAATGTTGGAGACAGTGGTGACATCAGTGTTATCGAGGCAGAGCCTAACGAAATTCGTTCAATTGTAGATCTATTGCTCAGTCATGTGCTGGCATTTGCCAATGTTGCACCGAACGCGGATAAAAAGGCAATTTCTGCGCTCTGCCAAAGACTACTGAGCGAATGTATTGCCTTCGAAGAGGAATTTGCGCCGCACAATCCACAGAACTATAGCAATCGAAAATTAAGAGCTATATCCATGGAAAATGCGCTCTGTCAACTCGAGTCATTTATCAACGAAGCACTACTTCGCTTGATCTTCACATGTTTTCTTGACATGGAGCAAATCTCTGTTGAGAATTTGCGCAAAACTATACGCAACGCAGATCCAGATGACTCTTCTGTCTATGATTTGATTGGGGATTTTGATGCGAATATCGATCGCATTACACAAATTGGCATCTTTGCCATTGCTTTTGCACCGGATATGCACACAAGAACAAAAGTGCGCAGCTGTTTGGCTTCGCTCGAATCATTGGATGCTTATATATTACCAGCACTTCAAAATGCCAAAAGCTCTGCTAGTATACACTCGGAAATACTGGAGCAGCACTACAATGAGCAGATTGCGCTATTCCGGCATGACATACAGCAGATTATTGAGAGCCAAACATTCATAACGTGCTATCTGGAGTTTTTGCAACCGTGCATAACTGCGATGGAGAAAAGGTTTCACAAGCAACGTTTCCAGGAAATGGCAAACATGGGCGAAATTTTATACGAACACTTCATGCATCAAGAAAACTACAAGGGTATACAAGCGCAGAAACTTGAGCATTTTAAAAGGTTTGTTTTAATACTGCGTGAATGTCAGGCAATACTTATGTGCGCAGATCAAGTAGATCCAAAGCGCATAATTAAACGCTTTAAAATTTTGCGTTCCGTGCTGTCGAAATTCCGTGATGCATTTAGCACTTGTTCCACGGTTGTGGGTCAGGCACGGCCGAACAACTCATCATTATCAATTCAATCAACCGTATTGAATGAATCTGAACTGTTGTTCGACTCAGTTAGTATGGCTCCTTCCAGATGCAGCATACTATATGGTAAGGAAACTCCTATGCAACGAAAACATGATAATATGCTTTCAGTCCAAAGTAAAAATACCAATGGATCCGGTGGTCCAAAACGAACGCTGGTTCGCCGTAAAGAAAGCCTACGGACAACTATGTTTAAGCGCCATACAGCGGAGTATAGGAGCGCTGAAAGGGAACTACAAAGTGACGATAATAATCTTGATGTGACAAGCTGCATGCTTTCACAAATATTAGACGAACTCGATCTGAGCACGACATCAAATTAAATGTATTATAAGTACCATTCTTAATATTGTATACGAGAACTCGAATTGATATATTCTGTAAACTTAATAAATAAATAAAATAATAAAATTAAATAAGATAAAAAAATTTAAAATAAATTTTGTTTTACATTTACAATAGAATGAACTGATTTTACTCACAAGCGACAAAACGAATTGTTAATATCGTTCTTAAAATTCGTCAGTATTTTCAGGAAGAGCTAAAGAAAATAATTTAAAATTTTTAATAACAGTCGGTCCTCCCTCCATTTCGTTAAAAGACATCGGCTTAAGAGCCCAAATGAAGTTTTAGTGAATTAAAGAAATTTGTCATATTGAAAGCTCGACTTCGAGATACGTTGTATCTTGTCTAAGTTTCATTATTTGAACTGTAGATTTGTGTGGATTATTACGATTGATGTTAGATACTTGGATTTTCTAGCTTAATTAACCACCACAACAATGGGGCATGTTTGTTGAATGCTATCCATTGAAGTGGTCTGAACTCAACCTATGTGGGATATTTGATTAGGACTGACTTAAAATACACCTAATTTGGCGATCATTAGCTGTATTAACATACAACATGAATAAGCGGCAGGTTTGTGCAGTAGTCCAATCTGCTTGAGCACGTTGAGTAGCGATACGCAAGCTTCGGAGATCCTATATATTGGGCCTCTGAAGATCGTTATGAATATTGTCATTGCGTATATACCACGGAGCTCGAGTGATTTTCCTATGGGTGATGTTTTGATACCGTTGAAGTATTTCGATATTTGATGCAACTGCCACACCTTATAGCTGGATGCCGTAAGTTCAGACCAGCTTAAGTATAGTCTGACTTTGTTGTCCAGACTTAGCTTAGATTTTTGGCCTAGTAGCCAATACATCCGACGCGTTTTTAGGTCTAATTGCTTCCTTTTCGCCACTATATGGTCTTTAAAAGTTAGCCTTTTGTTAAGCCAAAAGCCATAATAATTGACTTTGTTTCGTTTAGGAATCATCACTCCATTGAAGCGTGCCCGATCGTTACCCTTATGTCGAAGTGCGAATAAGACATGGACGGACTTGGCTGCGTTTAGTGCGATATTCCACTTGTTCGTCCAGTCTTGGGTTTGGTCAGTTGGTTTTGAAACAATTGTGTTGCTGCTTTAGCACTGGAAGCTTTAGCAAGAATTGCTGTGTCATAAGCATATGTCCCTATAGTTACTTCATTGCAAGTAGAGTCGGGCATGTCAGCAAGTCTTGTTCATCTGTCTGTCCCCTGTCCATCTAAAGCCAATCTCGAATCCCCATAGTACACTGTTTACCAACTTCACGTCGAAATTTGGTTCAGTGTACTGTTACCAACTTTACGCCATACAGTGCTGTTTATCACTAACAATATATTGTACTGAAGAAACACATTTTCGTGGATATTTTGGCTTCCATATTTTGACTGACGGTACCTATCAAACGGAAACTGAAGAGAAACCTTCCTTCCATTTATATTAAGATTTTCATATTTTTAAAATATTACAGGGCTTGGGGGGATGGGGTCGTTTGCAGAAGTGGAAAGTTCTTTGGCCGTTTCCCTTGGGAGCGGTCAAATTACGATTCTTTTTCAAAGGCAACCACTCCCCTTAATTAGGGGTTGGTGCGCTGGGTTTGGTTCCCGCCACCGTAAAAAAAAAGTACCAGTGAAAACACAAAGGAAGCCTCGGATAAAATCCCCCAATGATGACGACCCCCGCAAACGATTTAAGGACCACGATTTACGGATATGCACCTGGAATGTCCTGTCCCTCCACAGGGCTGGTGCTGATATCCAGCTGGTTGATGTCCTTGACAAATTTTTGGCTGACATCACCGCAATACAGGAAATAAGATGGATAGGACAGGCTGCTCGAAAAAGGCATCCTGTGACATCTATTATAGTTGCCATGCGAAGAAGCACGAATTTGGATGCGGTTTCGTGGTTAGTAGGAAACTACGAGGACTTGTCCCCAGTTTCATACCTGTGGACGAGCGCCTTGCCGCGATACGTATAAAGTACTTCAATATTAGCCTGATTTGTGCACACGCCCCGACGGAAGTCGCAGCTAAAGATGAATTTTACGAGCGTCTCGAAATTCTCTACGAGCGCTGCCCCAATCACGATGTAAAAATAGTGCTTGGCGATTTCAACGCCAAAATTGGGAAGGAAGGAATCTTTGGCCCAACAGTCGGAAAATTTAGCCTTCATGGCTCTCTTGTAGAGCCACTGGATTATAACGAGGTCGGCTCAGTAATTAAAAAGCTGAAGAATAACAAAGCAGCAGGGTCCGATGAGGTGCCAGCTGAGTTATTCAAGACCGGTGGCGAAGAGTTGGTAAGGCGTATGCTCCAACTCTTATGCAAAATATGGTTCGATGAATGCATGCCCAACGATTGGAATCACAGTGTTCTTTGTCCTATCTTCAAGAAAGGAGACCCCGCTGTCTGCGCGAACTAACGGGGAATAAGTCTCCTTTCAATAGGATACAAAATTCTGTCCCGCGTACTGTGTAAACGACTGGAGCCATACACGAATGCACTGATAGGCCAGTATCAGTGCGGCTTCAGACTAAAGAGGTCGACCAGTGACCAAATTTTCACTTTACGCCAAATCGTGGAGAAGACCCTCGAGTACAATAAAGACACACACCACCTATTTGTCGATTATAAGGCCGCTTCCGACACGCCTATAAGAACGAAGTTCTTCAACGCCCTATCTGAACTTGGAATCCCAGCAAAGATCGTTCGGCTTTGCATGATGACGCTATCACACACCCAAAGCGTCTTCAGAGTAGGAAAGAACCTATCCGACCCCTTTGATACCAAGAGAGGTTTCAGGCAGGGTGATGCTTTATCGTGCGACTTTTTTAATCTCCTGATGAAGTACCTTCTACGCCAATGCCCATACGGTATGTGAGTATGGAGAATTTCAACTTCAATGTTGTAGAAAACTTCGTCTATCTGGGAACAGAAATTACCAGCGACAACAGTGCTAGCCGAGAGATCAGACGAAGAATCAAGCTTGCTAAACGCTGCTACTTTGGGCTCAGCAAGCAAATTAGAAGTTGAGCCCTCTCTCGAACTACGAGGATAAAAATCTATAAGACACTGATAATCTCGGTCGTGCTGTATGGCGCAGAAACATGGACACTGACATCAACGGATACAGCATCTTTAGGAGTGTTCGAGAGAAAGATTCTTCGTAGGATTTTTGGTCCCCTTAGAGTTGGCGTCGAGTTTAGGACCCGTATGAACCATGAGCTGTATGAGCTGCATTAAATTCCAGCGGCTGCACTGGGCTGGTCACCTCATCCGGATGAACCGGAAGCTCCAGTACTAAAGGTTTACGACGGAAACCTGAACTTGATTGGTGGACGGCGTCAGAGAGAACGTCTGAGCTTAAGATGGCAAGATCAGGTCTACGATGACCTGAAAAGCTCCGGATTGCCAGCGACAGGCACCAGCGTGCACTAAACAACACCGAATGGTAGGCTTTCCTACGTGCGGCCTTGACCGATAGACGGTTGTAGAGCCACCTAAGTAAATAAGTAAGTACAGGGCTTGTTGGATTTTCGCAGCAGCTCCGGATCATATTTGTGTTTGAGTTATAAAAGGGTAAACCATTGTAATAAATTAAATTACTACAATATCAATATTTTGTAACCGTTTATAACTGAAATTTTTATAAAAAACATCAATTTTATTACCTATATGATACCTAAACATCTGTTCTCCAAAAATGTTGCCCGTGTTGGGATTGAATTTTTATGACAGCAATAAAAAATGAAGCGTAATTTTCTACCTGTTTCCTCTGTACACTTCTATATAAAACTGCAACGCAGTAGAATCTGCATATTCAGTTTATAAGTTCTACTCAACCGAGCAACATCAAACATTATAAATACTACATCAAAATGAAGAATCTCGTGGAAAAATTACAAAAGAAATTGGAGCGTTGCAATTGCATCTTATTAAGCAGCAAAACGTCGCCAGCAAATAGTCATAGTATTCAGTGGTTAAATGATTTCTGCGCTGAATTATTTGAATTTTCCAGCAATTTTCATCAATATCTGTCGCAATGTATCGATGGACAATATGTTGATGGCAATATAAACGTGGAGATTATATTTCTATGCCTGTATCAGATTGTCACCTGCATCAGACAACTGGAAAACACTATAAACGCAGAGGAAACAAGTGGAAAAACTATAGCAGCAAAGGAGCACTTTATCGAACGTATACAGTGGTGTCTCAAACGGTTGCATATGGCACTGCGTGTGCTGGTCGAAGATCCTGTTGGCAGTAGACATATACCATTGAAAGAACACACATTTGTGGAATTAATGGATTTGCTATTACACTTTTTATCCGGGTTTAGTGAGGAAAATAGCAGTAATGTTGGAGACAGTGGTGACATCAGTGTTATCGAGGCAGAGCCTAACGAAATTCGTTCAATTGTAGATCTATTGCTCAGTCATGTGCTGGCATTTGCCAATGTTGCACCGAACGCGGATAAAAAGGCAATTTCTGCGCTCTGCCAAAGACTACTGAGCGAATGTATTGCCTTCGAAGAGGAATTTGCGCCGCACAATCCACAGAACTATAGCAATCGAAAATTAAGAGCTATATCCATGGAAAATGCGCTCTGTCAACTCGAGTCATTTATCAACGAAGCACTACTTCGCTTGATCTTCACATGTTTTCTTGACATGGAGCAAATCTCTGTTGAGAATTTGCGCAAAACTATACGCAACGCAGATCCAGATGACTCTTCTGTCTATGATTTGATTGGGGATTTTGATGCGAATATTGATCGCATTACACAAATTGGCATCTTTGCCATTGCTTTTGCACCGGATATGCACACAAGAACAAAAGTGCGCAGCTGTTTAGCTTCGCTCGAATCATTGGATGCTTATATATTACCAGCACTTCAAAATGCCAAAAGCTCTGCTAGTATACACTCGGAAATACTGGAGCAGCACTACAATGAGCAGATTGCGCTATTCCGGCATGACATACAGCAGATTATTGAGAGCCAAACATTCATAACGTGCTATCTGGAGTTTTTGCAACCGTGCATAACTGCGATGGAGAAAAGGTTTCACAAGCAACGTTTCCAGGAAATGGCAAACATGGGCGAAATATTATACGAACACTTCACGCATCAAGAAAACTACAAGGGTTTACAAGCGCAGAAACTTGAACATTTTAAAAGGTTTGTTTTAATACTGCGTGAATGTCAGGCAATACTTATGTGCGCAGATCAAGTAGATCCAAAGCGCATAATTAAACGCTTTAAAATTTTGCGTTCCGTGCTGTCGAAATTCCGTGATGCATTTAGCACTTGTTCCACGGTTGTGGGTCAGGCACGGCCGAACAACTCATCATTATCAATTCAATCAACCGTATTGAATGAATCTGAACTGTTGTTCGACTCAGTTAGTATGGCTCCTTCCAGATGCAGCATACTATATGGTAAGGAAACTCCTATGCAACGAAAACATGATAATATGCTTTCAGTCCAAAGTAAAAATACCAATGGATCCGGTGGTCCAAAACGAACGCTGGTTCGCCGTAAAGAAAGCCTACGGACAACTATGTTTAAGCGCCATACAGCGGAGTATAGGAGCGCTGAAAGGGAACTACAAAGTGACGATAATAATCTTGATGTGACAAGCTGCATGCTTTCACAAATATTAGACGAACTCGATCTGAGCACGACATCAAATTAAATGTATTATAAGTACCATTCTTAATATTGTATACGAGAACTCGAATTGATATATTCTGTAAACTTAATAAATAAATAAAATAATAAAATTAAATAAGATAAAAAAATTTAAAATAAATTTTGTTTTACATTTACAATAGAATGAACTGATTTTACTCACAAGCGACAAAACGAATTGTTAATATCGTTCTTAAAATTCGTCAGTATTTTCAGGAAGAGCTAAAGAAAATAATTTAAAATTTTTAATAACAGTCGGTCCTCCCTCCATTTCGTTAAAAGACATCGGCTTAAGAGCCCAAATGAAGTTTTAGTGAATTAAGGTTGTCTTTTATGAGTCGTCATTAATTTCCTCCTCGTCAATTCACAAAGCATCGGTATGATGTTCGTTCAGTACGCATAGCAGTTCTCCAGCACGTTGAGTAGCGATACGCAAGCTTCGGAGACCCTATAAAGTCTATATATTCGTAATCAGAGTGAGAAAAACTAAGATGAAACTTAGATGTGTCGATCTAGCCGTGTCCTTCTGTCTGTCTGTGTGTCTGTGCATTCTAAAGGGCCAAATACAGTTTCACACATTTGATCAAATGCGTGATGTGACGGAAAATCAACGGGTGTTTTTGGCGATTTGAATGCTTGATCAAATGTGTGAGGAAACCTAAAATGTTTTGATTCCTCAATGTGTTTTTTTATTTTTTCGTTCTGAACAGACGTATGTGATTTGGGCGGGAAATTTAAAATCCAGATTTGACGAAATGGATTTGAAAGGTGTGTGGGCACGCATCACATTAGAACGTCACACATTTGATCAAATGTATGATTGATGTATTTGGCCCTTAAGCGGTTTCGAAATAAACTTGACTCATGCAAACAAACTATGCTTACTTGTGTAGCTGGAACTGTGAGAGCAACTTTTGATAACTCTATTCGAATTCTGCGTAATTTGTGGAATTATCTAACCATCAGCTGTTTTTTGTTTTCCTTTGAACATTATGTACATTAAGTAAACTTTGCATAAGTAAATATTTTTCTTAGAGTAAAAATTAAAGTGAGAGCCGAAATTATAGCGATAAAAGTGTTTTGGTTCCGCTACGGTGCTCTTTATTTATTTTTTTTTGGGAAAAGGTTTCAGTTTAAAAAATATCAAAATATCGCTTCTGATTCCGGTTCATCTTTATGAATCGCTTAATTTCGGTTAACATTTCCGGTTTTTTACCCTAGTTGAACACGTTCGAATTAAAGCAAATAATTTAAAAATATGAATCCAATGAATAATAGCAGATATTGTATAAATTGCAAACTTGTGTCAGCGTCATTGATTGCTCAATCGTCTAATGTGCAGCGTAACATCCAGACGAGTTGAGTTCAACTTCCGCTCGAATCGCTTTATTTAATTTCGAATATAATTCTTACTAATTATAATATATGCAACAGAACTATTAAAGCTACGGTTCCATCAAAGTTAAAGTTTTTTCTTGTTTACTTTGTTAGAACTCAAAATTTATTTTAAAATACAAATCATGGTATTTTCTCGCGCGTTTAAAATTTTAAGTTGACAACACTGAAAAATACAACAATTAAACCGTTTTCTTCTTCTCAAAAGTACATACTAAAAATGGGCACACTGAGCGCTTTTGGTCGTACGGTTTTTTTTTGCGTTTTTGATTTACGGTTACACTGCAGTCGTCTGCGCTGTTGTTGTTTTTAATTGAGTTTTTGCCTTTGCGAGGTGTGGACGTGTGATTTTCACTGCTATCGCAGTCGTACGAACGCAACGCAACTCGAAATCGTCGTCGTCGACCGACGTCGGTCTTCTCGTTCTTACATTAAAAAAAAAAAAAGAAAAGAAGCAAAAAAAAAGCAGATTCAAAAGCAAACGAGAGTGCAAACTGAACACACAGTGTGCGGGAGCAGTGAAAAATAGAAATGTGTATATAAAATTTAAAACGTTATAAATTAAATACGAATTAATTATATTCACTTAAACGTATGTGCTGCTACAGATTTTAATTAAGAATAAATTGTGCTATTATTATTGGTTAATAATTTAAGATATTTCGGCAAATATGTGTGTGTGTGTGTTATTTTTTTTTTTTGAATGTAAAGTGCTGCGCTAGGCATAAATACATACATACGTACATAGATATGCGCTGCGCGGTAGCTTCGTGAGTGTATGTGTGTGTGTATGAGCATTGCTGTCTGCATGTGTGTGTGTGTAAGCGTTTATATGCATATGTGTGTATGTATACATATACATATATATGTATTAATTATAATTAAAAATTATATTTCACAGCGTAATCATCATCATCATCGTCTTCGTATTTATATATACATATATTGTAGATATTTAGCTAAAGAAAGAAACGCGTCTGTAATCGACAATCGAAAAAAAATGAAAAATAAATATTCGGAAGCATAAGTTTGCATGAACAAAACGTGTTATAATAAAAAATAAACTTGCTATACGGCGTTTCAATCCATTAAACGAGTGCAAATTTAGAATATTTCAATACAAGTTCATGGGTAAAAAAAAATTATTTTTACATTATATACATATGTACATATATACTCAGTGACTAAAAGTTAAATGTGATAAAAAAAAATTTTTTTTTTTAATCTGTAAGATACTTTTTTTTTATTATCGTGACGCTCTCATGCAAGCCAGTTTTGTTTGCTATTGAAAGTGCAATTGCACAAAAACAACAATAAAAATAAGAGCATCAGCAAAAAATACCAAAAAAAAAAAATCACGCTAAAGCAGCGAGTTGGCAAACATAGAGACAGGCGACATAGCCCGAAACATCAAAAGATACAAACCGACCGCAGATACAAATGTAGACAGTGCAGCAACCGCACAACGACTGAAGTCAGCGCGGCAGAATATTTTTCGTTGACCTGTGAAATAATATAGCAAAATATAGCTGAAAAAAAATATAAGAATATAGCCAACATACACGCACACACACACACACACACACACACACGCACACACGAAAATAAGCTGAGCATAATAAAATCCAGTAGCGTTTTTGTATATTATTTTCAAGCGTACTCGTGGCCCAAGTATCTACGTATCTTGTTTGCTGTACATATAGCATTAGAAGCATACTACGCCACTGGGCTGAGTGTGAAGCAGAATTTTAAAGTCAAGCCGAAACGAACGATACGAACGAAAACGACGCGACCGTTGTTGCACTGTGGGTAGCTAACAGAAAAAAGATACAAAACCTTATTTCATTTGTAGCACGATTTTTTTTTGTTGTATCTTGTGTACTACAGGTTTCTTATACTTCTTACATGTATGTATATATGTAATATTACTTTTGCGTATTGATTCTTGATATCTTGTTGACTAAAAATTATAATACAACTAAACTGGAATATTTTAGTTCTCTTAAAACCCATTCAGATAAACATATCTTCATTATAAGTGAGCCTTTATATGAAAAACTTTTTTTTGTTAATTTTTAAGTTAATTCTGATAAAAATTTCCAAATACATAGGTCCAAACCAGACTGCCATTACGAACGTCCGAATTTTAAAATGGAATAAAACAACAAATATGGTATTGAGTCAAAATTAAACATTTATTTGAAGAATAATTTTATGCCATTTAAAATCTAAACAAGAACTTATTCTATCGCTCCAATTTTCAATGTCACTGAACACACATTTCAACAGGTATGCCAGTTCAAATGTTGACTTCGCGATCATGCAAAACTATTGGACTTTTGTAAGAAAAAGTCCTCCTTGTCGATTTTTATGTCAGGTTCAGAAGAACGAAGAAGACATCGTAGGCAAGTCAATCTAACCATATCCGTCTGTCTGATAGTTGCAGCGCATTTGTATCAATTTTTTTTAGATACCTGTTGAAACTCGGTATGGAAGTTTATTTTGATCTCAAATTTATATAGTATTCGTATTAATATGCCATATCCACTTTTTGAGGTAGCCCTTTACAAACCTAGTGTCCACATATTTGTTTTTGTATGAAATACTTTTTTTATTAAAGTCAATATGAAGTTGAAATTCATATTCAAATTTGATGGCGTCTAATGGAATGGTCGATTCACATACATATATTATTGGGCATGTTCCGCCCTCTTTTTGGTGGAGCTCCACATACAAACGTACCACCCATTTATGATTTTTTGTAAGAAAAACTTCATTCTTAAATTGGGTATCAGCTTGAAATTGAGTATGATAGTTTTTTCTCGATAGACGCTTCACAAATATATTTTTGGTAGTAGCTTCATAGAAACCCACGTTAATGACTTACATTTGAAATTTCGTGTGAATTGTATTAGAGATTTGGTTCAACCGAAGTTGATGTTTGTTCTTATTATTCATTCAATTTTACTCTTTGAAGAATATTACATTACATATTATATTACTACTGACGATAAAACATGAAAAATTTACCCTGTTGTTGTTGTCTTTAAGCTTCAGTTTTTCAACATTTGGAGTAACCTAAAAAATAATCGAGATAATTCTTAAAGATACATACCAATAAAATTATTCCGAATTGAAAAGTTCTAATTATGAGCTGCCGAATTGCTTTGCTTAATTAAACAAACAAGTTATTTAACGGAAACACCGTTTTGAACTTCATAACTGAGGATGTTGAGTATTTTATGTTCGAAAATATGCTTTTCCAACAGATAAATTTAATATAACTGTTAAACCGACATTATGCAAACAAAACGAATTTCGGTATAATTGTGTCAAAACATCTTTTTTCTTATCAGTTGATACTATGATATATGAATTTTGTATTAAACTCGACTAAACAACGAATGGCTCAGTATATCATTGCCTGTAGCTTTCAACCATTTCCATACTAGTATAAAGTTATAAATCGCTATTATGCAGTTGTGATATAAAGGAAAAACATCTGTTCTGTTGTTATTTTGAAGAACAAAAACAAAAAAAAAAAAACTGTGTCGAGTTTTGAATAATTTTTTTCGAAGGTTCTTGGTCACTGTGCAACGATGAAAATGTTCTGTATATACGATGACGACTTTAGTAAAAGCCAAAAACTAAAACAACAACAACAACACTATAAACAACACCAAACAGTGATTCAAAGCGGCCGTAGAACGAAAAGAAGTGGGCGGGTAGAGGTTGTGATTGTCACCGAATGAGAGCGTCTTAATAGTTATCGCTAATATGAGTAAAGAGAGCCAATGGAACAAGAAAAAAGTTCGTGCCAAAAGTTTGTGTTTTTTTTTTAAATTTGTTTTTTTCGTTTGACTCAACTTTTTTGAGCACTTCAGCGACAGCAATAGTAATTAATGAATTTGTAATTTGCTAAAAGTTTAACTGATTTAATTATTATTGAGGAAAACTAAGCTTTAATTGGTCAATAAGTCCATAAGCAGCATGTGTGACTCAATATAGCTCAGTTTTTATGCCATTTATTTACTCTTAGAGTAGAAGGGTATACATATTACGTGCAGGGGTAAAGGCTAGACAAAAACTAATTTACTTTTACAATTAAACGATTGAAATTTGAATTGCTGAATTCAAGCGTAACGTTACTATTTGCTGTGTTTGAAAACGGTTTGTGTGACTTAAGTAAATACTTGTAAAGTGTTAAACTTGTTTTTGGGGCAAAAACTACAGATTCTATATATGTTTGAAACAAATCTTTAGTATTCATACAAACTCTTATATTATTTACAAGCTTTTATTTAACGTGTCATGTTCAAAGCTTACACTCACTTTTAGCACACTTATACTAATTGGATCAATCTGAAATTACATGTGATTCCGATGCAAAGCAATACAATATTATACTATAACTTTTGATGCTCAAATCTAAACCGTTGATGGCTAAAATGAAAATAAATAAATTAATAAAATAAACATTGTATAACCAAGCAAGCATTTAAAGCAATTAGATTTTCTTGGTTTTTAACGATATATTAAAAGAACATTAGATGACTAAAATAGTTAAAATTCTGTAGTGAAGCGATAAATTTACAATGTGCAGTGAGCGAACCGATGAGAACTCGTAGCTGAGTTCGAAGCATGTGTCTTCACTGCAATTGTTCTCGCTTTGCATTGACAGAAAACATGTTATATAGTTCCCAATGTGTAAGCTAAAACTCATATATGTGTAATTTATATATAGCTCATAATATAGTAGGTCTCTAAATAAATTTTACATTACTTTTGAAATTATTTTTGCACTAATTTGTGTGCTTTTCTTTCTACATTAAGCGGATGTGTATTCACACACCTATTACCATCTTTGTATATAAATATCTACAAAGCTAAAATAAATATTTACCTATATAGTATATATAGTAGACAAACAAATAATAATCTAATTATACTGTTCATATGGATGACACAAACCGTTTAATAAAATTTTTTTTCAAGAACTGCAGATGCATAATCAAATGAGGAATTGTGATAAAAGTAATATAACATTATTTCCGTTCACAAATTTCTAGAACTTTACAACAATAAAGAAAACTAAATTAATTAAGTCAAAAACATTTGTTGTGGAGATATCTAATTGGAGTTTTTTGAGTGTTTCGAGTGACTGTTTAGCATGATTAAGTAGCAAAAATAAAGTGTGGACCCATAAGATGTATCCACAAACTTAAAAAGCAGCAAATAAAACTTTAGGTAGAATATGCGTGAATGCTTTGTTGAATTATATATAAAACTGTGTGGTTTACTAAGTATAAACTTTTGGACGAAACCTATATAAAATCGTTAAACCTTTAAAATAGTCGTTACTTTCATGCGTAGCGCATTCAAGATAATTTCTAATCACATTTCACTTAAATATCTTATTGATAAAACTTAAAAAAGAAAAGCCAACGAATAACGTTAAATGTTTTCAATTATCATTTCAACAGATTAGTAAATACAATCAACCAAAAAGTGTGCACCAAAAACAACAAATATAACAACAACAAATAAAAAAACTGAAATAGAAAAAAAAAAAACAATAACAAATTAAGCGTAAATTGATTTTGATTAGAAGTCGACGAGCTCTCGAAACTCTCGGAACTCAAAAGCGGCGTGGCGATGTCCGCCGCTGAAACGGGGTCGTCGCCTGGCAAAAGTCAAAAAGGTGTACAGCGCCGGCAATTGGTAAGTACAAAATACATATAGTATTATAAAATTATAATAATAGCGTTATGAAAATAATGAAAAGCCTTTTTTTTATTAGTTTTTGTTTTATTATTGTTATACATACATATATACCCATAGTATATATATATTGATACTCTGCAGTGGCGTAGCAAGACCATTTGGGGCCAGCGCCTAACAGGAAAATACGGAATGGTGCTGCTTTAAATATGAACATAGAAAAATTACTTATTTTATTTTACTAGCAGAATAACCGTTGTCCGGAGTATAATTTTCCATCGGATGAAAGTTAAGAAAAACACTGGGCTACAAACCAAGGACTAAGATAAGCAAAGTTACTTCGACGGGATTACACCTGAGCAGATCGAAAACTATGCTCCAACTAAGTAGGAACCAATTAAGAATACTAGCAGGACTGCTAACAGGCCACTGTAGATCAATGAAACATTTATATGTTTTTGGGGATACATAATTCATCCGAATGCGGATTCTGTGCACACGAAGAGGAGACCTCTCTTCACATTCTTGCTGAATGTGAAGCTGTAGCTAGAAGCAGAAAGAAAGGAACAACTAAGAAGTTTGGATCATAGGAAAGTACTAAGATTCATTCAACATATAGGCTTAGGGCAGGTCATCTAATTCCGTAGAACAAACAATAGACCTTTTAGGTCCCAGTTTTTATATGCCCCCATCATACATAAATAAATGAATAAATAAATAAATAAATAAATAAACACTGTCGTTGGAAACAAAATTTTGTTTCTATCACAATATTTTTTTTAACTCTTAAGTTGGTTTTAAAGTGCTAAAGTGGTGGGGGGGTTGGTTGGTGGTTTTAAGGCCAAAGTGAGGGGGGAATGCTATTTGAAAGAAATGGAGAAAACGGCTGTGGGGCCCCAGGAGGCCAAAGGGAGCAGAAAAAAAAACAATTTGATGGAAAAACATAGTTCTGAAGAGTTCTAAGGCCAAAGTGCGCAGCAAAAAAAGAAGCTATTTAACAAAACAAACGTACGTGTTTCTGGGGGCTTCTCATGCCAAAGTAAGAAGAAAAAGAAAAATATATAACAATTTCAAAAAAAAAAAAAACAAATTTGGTTTTACTTTAAACCGGGACGGAGGCCTTTCTACGCCACTGATACACTGCACAGTTGGATAAGTTTATGTATTTGAAAACAGAAAGAGAATTAGCTAAATGAGAAGCAGAACACCCTCTTTTGGAGGGGGGAGCAGAGGGGAGAATCTACTCTACACTACTATTGGTAGGAAACTCCATTCAAATATAAAAAACCTATTATTTTATGAAAATGAAGTTAAAAAAAATGTTTTTGTACTGAACTAAAATGCTGTTGTGAAGGGAAGGTTCATCATCCCCCTTTCCCTTGGGATCCGCCAATGGTTAATCTAAACATTTTTATATCAACCATTTTGTTCGTCCGTTTGCTTGTTTTTCAAAGAAGAAGTGAAGACACCAATGTTAATGTGTAGACTCTCTGGCTGTCACATTAGAACAAGTTTATTGACATATTTTCTTATACTCGTAAGCTACCGCTTTATAAACAGCATAAAATTAATTATAACTTTCACATTATAGAAGATGTGGCCTTTGTTTATAAACTATAACATGCATGAATATATACTTTTTGTCAAATAAACAAAATAATATTGAACATTTTGAGAGGATTATTAGATTTTAAGTGTATAAACACATTTTTTTTGTTGTTGCAGTTTTTAAGATTAGTACAATAATTTTCCAACAATAGCGCATAGCTATGTAGAGTACTATATAATCAGACGCAACGTCTAATACCTCATATGTATAATTTTTTCGATTTATTTATTAATTTAATTCGATGAATAACAATGCTCTGACAGTTGTAACCGATAAGAACGTGAAATGACACAGCACCGCATTGTCATCATATCAATATATATAAATACATACATACATACATACATATATGTAGCTATAAATAATACTATCATTATCATCATGATGATAGAGCAGCAAATGCTTTAAATGAAGCAAGTTCAATGATTGCCACATACACTTTAATTGTCATCGCGCTATAATAAAAATGTACTATGCAAGTGTTTAGTAAGCAAAAGCAACTACTTAAAAGCATGGTGGGAGACGTTTCAAATTGCGTATTTTGACTTGGCCGCGTTTTGTATTACAACTTCTAGTCGCCAAAAGACCAGACGAATATTGTTTCACAGTTGAGCGTCTAAGTTCAACTGACGCCGCATGACCGAATGCTCAGTGCTTTTATACGAGTATCTGTATTTATTTACTGTTGATTGTATATATTTCGTAGATACATGTATACTATACACATATGTAGAATCTACATTGTAGTTATATATATATAAACGTTTATTTGTCATGGCTCTCAATTACAAATACTACATTATCTTCATTATAAACACTCAGTTTTATTGTCTCTCTCAATCTCTCTCTCTTTCTCTCTAATCTTAAATTGAATTTTACTACGTTCGTATTAGTATAGTTTCTTCTCTCAAGTCCAAGTCCAACACAGCACAGCGCACAGGGGCATTTGGGTATATACTCGTACTTCTTCTCGATCTGTTGTGGGCTCTTCTAACTATTTGAGGTTATTCATATTTATTGAGCTGAACTATTTAATTATCAAGCTTTGTGTATACAAATATCTAGTGTGTGTTTTTAAGTGGAAGCGATTAAGTAAACTGCCTAAAGCGTTAAACTAGTTTAGGCCCTTTTTGTTGAATTGACTCATTAGTTCGTATCTAATATATGTATGTATAGCTTATCGTTAAATGTGAAGACCCCTTGCATAGATACAATTATTTACAAGTACAAGCGAAAAGTAAAGTAAACTTGGTATCCCAGCAAAGATCGATCGGCTTTGCATGATGACTCTATCACACACCCAAAGCGTCGTCAGAGTAGGAGAGAACCTCTCCGAACCCTTTGATACCAAGAGAGGTTTCAGGCAGGGCGATGCTTTATCGTGCGATTTTTTTAATCTCCTGATGGAGTACATCCTACGCTAATGCCCATACGTAGAACGATCGGGCACGATCTTCCGCAAAGAAGTGATGCTACTCGCATATGCAGGTCGTTCTCTAAGATTGAGAAACAGTCACGTCTCATGGGCCTAGCGGTGAACGAGGACAAGACGAAGTACTTGGTGTCCACTCTCAGACCATCAGCGCGTCTTGAACGTTCTGTGAGTATGGAGAATTTCAACTTCAATGTTGTAGAAAACTTCGTCTATCTGGCAACAATGTTAGCCGAGAGATCAGACGAAGAATCACGCTTGCTAATCGCTGCTACTTTGGGCTCAGCAAGCAAATTAGAAGTATATCCCTCTCTCGAACTACGAAGATAAAATTCTATAAGACACTGATAATCCCGGTACAGCGTATTTAGGAGTGTTCGAGAGCAAGATTCTTCGTACGATTTTTGGTCCCCTTAGAGTTGGCGTCGAATTTAGGACCCGTATGAACCATGAGCTGTATGAGCTGTATGATGAAGTTGACATAGTCCAGCGCATTAAATTACAGCGGCTGCACTGGGCTGGTCACATCATCCGGATGAACCCCGAAACTCCAGCACTAAAGGTTTACGACGGAAACCTGAACTTAATTGGTGGACGGCGTCAGAGAGAACGTCCGAGCTTAATATGGCAAGATCAGGTCTATGATGACTTGAAGAAGCTCCGGATTGCCAGTGACTGGCGCCGGCGCGCACTAAACTACACCGAATGGTATGCTTTCCTACGTGCGGCCTTGACCGATAGACGGTTGTAGAGCCACCTAAGTAAGTAAGTAAGTAAGTATAAGCTGAAGCGCTACATAATTGAGTCTTATTTTCTTCACATATAGTGTGTATAGAATATTAATTTTGGGAAGTATAAATATTCTTGATTATCTGTACAAGACGATTTTGTCTAGCTATGTCCGTCTGTCTGGCTTTTTGTGTACCCGGGAACTTAGTAGTTACTCAGTTTTCATCGAATCCTTTTAAAAATCTAGGAGACCACACTAGCTAAGGTTTTAGTAGGTTAAATTTTCTCGTTTGTTCAGTTGCTCACATAATATGTAAAATGGTGGCTTCAAATTGACAGTTTAGTTTTAAAAAACTTAGGCCCAGTACGAACCTAACAAAAAATATTATATGAAAGAAGAGAAAACTTTAATGTAACTTCGGTGGAGTTGAAGTTTAAATACTCTTCACACTTGATTTTTTTTTTAATTTAAGAAAAGATGCCCAACAAATTTTCTTTATAATAAAACAAGTGTATCCGGTGTGCTTTGTTACGCCCTTGTGTTATTTTTTCTCTTATATTGTGATGTGATTTTTCCCGTTGATCGTATTTTTACCGACACTCTTTACATATGTTATAAATCTAGTTTATCCGTCGTGCTCTGCTAGGTCACCTTTTTGTTTTTCTACGCCCATTCCAATTGTCCAATATTCTACGACTGTCCAATTGATAATATTTTTTCGTTGTCCTTTACATATATACCGAATCTCAACCATTTGTGTTCACCACGTAAGACGTGATACGGCTTGTGGTAGAGTTTCAGTTGCTTTTGAAGTTGTTGCATTGTTGCGTAATTATAGATTTTCTGACGTTCCATTTTCCTTTTTTTTAAAGTTTCTACGGAAAGTATTCCTTTTAGTCATTTTGTACCTGATCCAAAAATATAAGTGATATGTCTTCTGTCAATGCAGAGAGTCGGCTCTTATAAAATTTGTTGTTGGTTTTATTACTATAGATGCTGAAGATTGTGCTTGACTCTGCCTATGTAGTCAGTATCTTGCGATATTGTCTGTATATACTTAGAAGCTTGTGCTCTTGTTGCTTAATGTATGACTGAAGTCATCCTTTCGAGTTAGAGTCTCGAACAATCTAAAATTTTATAAAGATAATGGTTAAATTTACGTTTTTTTGCGTATTTATTTTATTAGAATCGTATGTAGATACGTGTGATTAAGTCGTTTCTGAAGTACTAGTTTGAAGCAGATTGTATTATTTCTTTGGTTATCGCATAAAATGTGCGTTAATATGATTCAGAAAAGAAAAAAAACATTCGATGACTTTAGTGTATCTGACAAGTAACAATTTAAACCATTGATATCACACACATCAATTATGGTTAAAGTACTAAAAAACTAAATATACAACAGTAGTGATAATAAAAAGTTAGAACTGATAATATATGTGTAGGGAATATTTGATGAAACTTTCAAAACTGGGACACTTTAAATAATCTCCAGGGCATTGTACAAAGTTTCAAAGATACAATATCTGTGAATTTTAAAGACGGTGTGCGCATCTTATCAACCGTATAACCGCAAAAAAATATAAACCACAACGTCTGGGATACGATGAATGCGGTGGCAATCATTTCGTTTGGTTGTGTTTATTTGGAACTGAACTACTACTGCTAGCAAGAATAAGGCGAAGCGGTATATGGCGCATATTCTGCATATTTAAATAATGTCACACAGGAAGCAAAAACAATTTCGCGTTGTACAAAATTTTCGTTGAGGTCTCTTCATTTACTTGAGCGACGTTGCGGGCGCAACGAACAAAACTACTACCTAACTAACTAACTGTAGGAGAAGTAAAGCAGCCAAAACGCATAAAAGATTTATAAAGAAATAAAATAAATACACGCTTAAAGTGGCTTTGCGTGTGTGTGTGTATCTATGTTTGCTGACGGATAAATAACGATGAGTAACAACGCTTTGCGCTAGGCTCACATGTTACACACAGATACTCCACAAATACCCACAACGCATACAGAAACGTAATTTTATCGCTCCATATTTGTATGCATATGCATGTGTGTGCATGCGTGTGTGTGTGTGTGTGTGTATGTGAGCGAGTTAGCAAATAAATAGTTGTTGCTGTCGTCCGCTGCTCACTGCTGCCTTCATTACGCGAATGCCTGTCTGAGAGAGTGAGTAGCAGCGAGCAAATGAAAACGAAAACACATGTCCGAATAGCGGAGAGCGCAAAATTTATATGCGAGGGTCAGTACGAAATTAATGGCGAACAATTTTGATTGAAGTTGGCAATCTGAATTTGAAGAAGCACTCGTCATCACTATCGACTACTTAGAACATACGAAGTCAAAATTTAATGGGATTACTACCAACGCTACTCAGTACTTTTTTATTGTTCATAAATATTCACTATACCGTAGTTCAAGTTGATATTGAATCTTATAAAAATGCGTACCCATTCAAATTCATGGGCTGTCTCTTGCCCATCCGTGAAACGTCATGCTGATATTACGAGGCATATCCAGAAAGTAAGTGTACTGAGGCTCTCACGGCCAGAGGGATTTTATTTCATCGTCATGTTGCCAACACTGCAGTGTAGCCTGACTTCTCCCCTTTGCAACGAGACCGGTTCGAGTTCAGTACGTTAAGAACTGTCGACGCGACAACACGTTTTGTGAACAATGTCAGTCCAGTCTTCCACCAAGTCCGAAATACGTGGCGTCATCCGTTATCTCTTTTGAAAGGGAAAACCCTCGTTTGAGATATATAATGAGGTGAAAACTGCATATGGTGATAAAGCTATGAATTGTACGAGTGTGTACAAGTGGTGTCGCGTATTTAAAAACGGTCGTACGTCTGTGCATGATAATCAGTGGAGCGGAGGACCTTCAATTGTGACTGGCACGTTTAAATGGGATGTCCTGAACCATCCCGCGCATTTCCCTCTTCTAGATTACCTTCAGATTACTATCTCTTTACCTCTCTGAAGCTGCACATGGGTGGAAAAAGGTTTTCAACCGACGAGGATAGCATAAATCCAACAATTTAGTTTGTTTAAAGCAGTACAATAACATTTCGTTCGGGTGTGCCGTGTGCCGACATAAATCGATCTGCCAATAGTTTTAAAGTAATAGAGTTGTTCGATGCGGAAATTGCCCAACTTTATAAGTTTTTTTAATTGTTACTAACAAAGGTAGTACATAATTACAATAGTTTAGACTATGATTTATTTATACATATCATACATCACATTCTGTATTATCGTAGTTCTGTTTATAAAATTTGTATATTACAACGTATTATATTGCACATATATATTGGACGTATTATTCCCTGTACGTAAAAGGACAGGGGTAACGTTAGTTTGTTCGAATGTTTATAACAGGCAGAAAGAAACTTAGTAGACATCGTCCGGATGTATGAAACAACAGATCTCAAAGTCTATAAGAGTTAGCAGCACTTAACTTTGATATTTAGCGATATGGAGAATGAGTTTAGAACAATTTTTCTTAACTGAAAATTTTTTTATATACATATATACAATTTAGAAAATTTTAGCAAAATTCTATCAATGAAATTTTTTATAACATTTTAATGTCTAATATTTCAGAATCATAAACTCAAGGCCGCTTTCTTCTTACTTGTTTATATAACAAGTTGCTCAAACATTTAAATAGTCGATTAATGAATTCTTAACATTGATCAATTGAAGATTTCGTCAAAGTTGTCTGTAATTTACTCAGGAACAGATAGACTTCGGCTTTGGAATTAATACTTACAAATTCAAAAAACAAAGCAGCTAACCATGTTATTAACTTTTATTCAAGTTCGCTGCATTGGAACTACTTAAGCATTGCCATTGCGACATATAATACAGGAATTACTTCTTGGGCATTAATAGAATAATAAATATTTACTTTATTATCATTCAGTTTCTATTGCTTAATATTCTACAATAGAACTTTTAAGACTTTCTTGATGACCCTCCTTTAAGAAGTCTGACTAGGTAGCTGGCTAGCAAAAACAAAAAGCTAGCAGAGGAGACGTTATGGCTAAAATCTAAAGCGAACCGAAAACCACTTGAGGCAAATTTATTCCGAGTTGACTAAGGTAGGTAGGTTGCAATGGTGAAGATGCGCGAGTGTTTAAAATATATATGAAAATATATACATACAGATCTACACACATACGTACGAAATGCAAAGAAAAACAATGAACGCCGGCAATAATATTGTAATACGCTGCGGAAAAGCGCCAGTGAGACAATAGTAACAGCACAAATAGAGAGCAAACGAAACGACTGTCCGCTGTGGAGCTGTAGAGCAGCGTATCAGTCGTGAGCAATTAGCACCTGAAAATAGCTAAAGAGCTGACGTACTAAAATATTTAAACAAAAAAAGAAAAAAAAACCGTTGTATTTAGTTGTTGTTACTGGTAATGAAATGCTGCTACAACAGAAACAAAAAAGTGGTGTAGAACGCATGCCATGTAGCTTAACACGCGATGCGGTGTACGCTTGCTCTTTACGCCGCCCTCGTACTTTAGCTTGTGCTTCCGTTCCGTTACTCTCTCTCTATATCACGCTTCGCTCCAACAGTTTGTAGTGCAGTTGCATATGCTGATTGACCGACCCCCCAAAGAGGTGAATTACTCAACTGCAGCACTGCATGTGTGTGTGTGTTCAATTTTTTGTGCAGCGTTGTGTTGAATATTGTAAAGTGTGACACATGTACATGCATACATACATACATACTTACATACGTATGCATATTTAGTGCATATGGAAGTAGTTCTTAAAAGGATAATGTATGAAAAATAAAATACAAAATTAAATACACATATCCTGGCAACTTGATTTAAAGGGTGTTTTGTTTTGAAGAATTATATAGCTTTTTTATGAAAATTTTTATCCATTATAAAGAATGTCTTATAAAGGGACGAATACGGAATGCACTCTTTAGGAGAAACTCTAATAAAAAAACCCAGTTACATATTTTACGAAATATCTACGAGTTTCTCCCAATAACTGTCTATTCAGCGAGACCTTCTTTAGTTTGAATAGTTGCCGGTTTATCCGACAAAGATTCGATGAACAAATTTATAGATAAATTTCAAAATATAATTTTGTCATTGAATCGAGTAATCGGAGTAGGCTGTGACATATACGCAGAATATCTGATGGTTGCATGGTCTGTGCAGTGTATTGCAAACGGAGGAACATGCAATTCTGGAACTAAGAAGCGTATGTTAGAGCTGGACACATGGGACAGCTCAGAGTTCAATTTTTTAGACAGCCAAGCTGAAATCAAGGGGGCAGGAGTGCCTTACACCAAATTGAAACCGGTTAGTGCATGCAAAAATAATGCTCAATACTCTATGTCTCTCTCACTTCTGCAGGTTGCACTGACTATTCAGGTCATGAAAATGATGACAGAATTGCGTTGATAATCTCGAACCCGTAAAAGTCTTAATGAAGTAACTTATTAAGTAAAAAAGTAACGTACATTTTTATTATTTAAAAAGCCCGCCCTAACAATTCATAAAAAAAAAATTGCAGCGCTGTTCCAAATTACCACACCAAACTATAAGTATGTTTGCGTGCCTCGCCAGTAACAAAAATTGAGTATCTGAGAATATCGCACGAGCCTGTTCGTTCGATTTTGTTGTATAATTTGGATGTGAGCCGCTCATCTCCTTTAAAAAAGAGTACCGAATGTGACCAAATTTAAAGCCAACAATGCGACAAATACCATCGATCGAATACCAACCGTACTTACTTAAATTATTTCAGTATGACTTATTTCTCTTCCCAAAATTGCCGCTACGTGGAACCCGTTTTGGAGTCGATCAAGGTCATAAAAGAGTATTCGTGGATTGAGCTGAAGGAAACCGTCTATAAATTATATTTCCAATAACGGAAAAAACAACGATGGCAAATATGTGTTGCATCGAATGGAGCCTATTGTGAAGGCCACAAAAAATTGTTGATGATTAAATGAAAATTGTGCGTTTTATTTTTAGAAATTCCGGTACTTTTATACTCTGCACAAACAAATATTTGTAACAGGGTATATTGAGTTTGTTAAGCTCTCAAAATGTATGTGACATAGCGAGGAAGCGTCGGACACACGCCATAAGTATGTATATTCGTGATCAGCTCGAAGACTAATCAATATAGTCATGTCCGTCCGTCTGTATGTCTCAGAGCCCGCTTAGGGCATGGTAGTTAAGTTATTTGTTAGAGTGTTTTGTGAAAAGGCCGACGGCAAAATAACCAATGTCATGAGTGTTAAATGATTGTACCTTTTTTAACGTTTTTTATATTCTAACGTTTTTTATATTCTAACGTTTTTTATATTCCACATTACAATGAAATAGTGGAGTTTCGAAGAATCTACATGAAATACTTGGTTCTAATTGGCAATTTTTCGTAACAAGTGTTTACATTGAATTGCTTTCAATGTACATATACATATATAATATTTTTTTTTTGCAGAACGCCGCCGCCTACAACGAGCATAAAAGCTTCATTTCAGCAACGTATGCAAACAAATGAGATAGCAAATTTCTTATTGTACACTATAACAAACTAAAGAAAAAAGATAAAAAAAGAACACCAATATATAAAATTTAACGCATTGAAACGAAAAAGGTTTTCTGTATTTCTACATGCTACAGATACCTGTCGAACAGCCAAATAATAAAATACAAACGCGCTTTCTGTAATGCGCACAAACAAAGCCAAGAGCAGCCACAGCGGAGAATATAAAAAAAAAGCAAGCACACCATAAAAATCTTCGCTTAGAACGATTGAACGAACAAACGAACAAGCCAAACAAGTTTTTGGGCCGCCAGACGGCGTTGAGTCTTAAATCTCAGATGTTGAAATGAAACCGGCGTCACAACGATAAAAATGCTTAAAAAGGATATAACTCCATGACGACAATAACAGTGGCTGCGGATTTTAGAACGCGTTTTCTTTACGTTTTCAATAAAAAAAAAAAAAATAATAATAAAAAAATTAATACTATATGTAGTTTCTCAGCATCCCAATAAAAAAAAAAAACAAAAACACATATTCACCACAGTGAGCTGCAGAGATTTCCAGAAAACACGACGTCGTTGCTAAGATTTAAATGCATTTCACATGCAAAAACGATGTGCAGGCATAAAAATTCGAAAAATAAATAGCAACGGCGTCGGCAGCAGCAGCAAAATCCAAGCCTCGGAGCAACAGTCGGTAACCGCCGCCGTGCGCCACCACCCGCCGATGAAAAAAAAAACAAATCCATTATGTATGCGGGAGATGAAGCGAAAATTCATGCGGCTTGTATGAATATCTTATGTGCTACAGATACTGTAGTGTACACATATATATATATATATCGATTTTGTTTTATACGACAAATTTGTATAAACTAAGAACATTGAATGGTGTACTAAGAAAGTGTATGTAGTACCATACACATAAACAAAATGATGTTTGTACAGATATCCCTTATGTCGCATAAAAATCTCCATTTTATAATCAATATGTGTTCTCGGGACAATTGGCAAGTCACTAATATACTATCTATAAAAAGTGGTTACTCAAAGTAGGTGTGACATTGTCCACATCAGTCTATCCATTGGATTAAGAAGTATGTATGTGCGGGACAGTATGTTAGATGAAAATGTATTAAAACCAATAGTCTCGGAACGAAAGCACATCATTCTGAATTGTTTTAAAATGCTTAAATTGTAGTGAATCATAAATGAGTAAAAGAAATATAATGAAAGATTGCAATACATATGTACATACTTGTATAATGTTATTTTCATGTGATGGTGTGACCATCAGAGTTTGTGAATAAGGTATACAAAAAATTGTGTGACAATATAATCAAACTTCTCTGAAGACAATTCGAAACCAATGAAAATTTGCTATAGAGCATAATGCGTTTCTGGTTGCAGAGATATAGAATTTTTATATGTTCCTGTCGTTTACATCAGAATATGCAATATCAGCTATTTATCTCACTTCTGCACGTGTCATGCTGTAGGAAGAATGATGCACAATGCAAATAGAATACAAGATCAACAAATACTATAACGGGTGATTTACTATTTTTTTAAAGGATGTCATATTGGAAGTCGGAATCTTTATTATGTTCCGAAAGAACAGTTACTTTCCAACGATAATTTCATTCAAATGTCTGGCGGCATAAATTCTTGTACGAATTTGATTTTGTGAGCCTTTAAGCCATGATCGTGCCATAAAATTCGCCAAATTGTTCCATACGTGAGGCTAAGATGCTGCGCACGGCGTCGAATTGATTGGTCATAGTCTTTAGCCACACTCTCCGCCATATTCTCCTCACTTCACGCTGAATGTGTTCTAGTCGAGACGTTATTGCGGTGTAAGTCTTTCCATGATGAATTGTCAAACAATACTGAAAAAAAATATGATGACAGTATGACAGCAGTCACGCGTGATCTATGAAAAAAAAAACAAGCGTTAATTTGTTGATGTCGTCACCGATAACACAGCCTTCACTCGCAAAATTTTGTAAAGGTACGGCAATGCATTTTCTCTTTGCCTAAGTCAAATTTTAACTTCACTTATTCATACTTTGTGAGAATCATCCTATAGAATTGTGGCATATTTCTGGAATCATTTTTAGCAAGGTTCTTCATTCAGCGTTGAAGTTTTATTCCGAAATATACATCTGCAGTTCAATAGAATATCATTGTGTTGAAGATGAGTGACAAATAAATCGAGGTACATATATGGGATTCGATAATATATATATAATCTTCAACATCAATGGTCATTGCATTACAACGTTGCGCATGATGTGAAGCTTGTCTAGGTATCTTGACTTCGATATCGTGTTCTTTGCAAACCTTGCTACCAGTTTGAAAAATTATACATTTTTCTTTGTATTTTCTCTTCTGTGTCCACTAATTCGTCTGTTGCAAGAAGTCCCGACGCAATGATAAAGCTATAGAACAAATTGAATGGAGAACGTGTGGGGATACTAGGTATAGCAACGTTTTTATTGTTGTCAAGAGCTGAAAAGCACCACTTAATGATGATTTCGGTTCTGTCCAAGTGCTGGATATAATCTCCAAGGCGTCCATAACTACTGGTTGTAGATGAAGATAGATTACAACTGGCTCGTTTCAGTTTTTTTTTTTCAACACGTAGATGGTTGCTTTTATCAACTGCATCCTGAATTTGTTTGGATTAACTTGGATGGATCACTAACCACCAAATCAAAACTGTGTGCCACCCAATGTGAATACAGGGCCAGTGCGTATTTTGAGTAAATCAAATAAAATGTTTTTTTCATTTTGAAGAAGGTATCACATATTTGGTACACATTTCCATTATAATCCTTGGTTTAAATACATATAAATCCTGCAAATTCTATGTTCCAGAAGGAGCGAAAAATACTAAAACAATATTTAAATCTAATTTACTACGTCATACAATGAGTTATTGAATATAAATATGTAATGTAAATCAATCTTCGAATTTAAAGAAGATCCAAAAAGTTTATTGAAACATTTCTCATATAATTAAATTTTCTTATCAAAAGCGCGAATAAATTTGAACGAAGTGTATCTACGTAATTTCCATTGCCCTTTAAATGCAAATATGTATTAAATTCATTTAGTTTTTTATTTTACTTTTACTTTGCGTGTTTACAAGTAAGCATTATCGTTGTTCTTGGAATATGCAAGGCAGGCGACATGCAACCGATTTGTTGCAACAGCAAGGGGTTGTTTTGCTCGGTCTCAACCGCAGCAGCAGCAACAGCAGCAGTAGAAGTAGCGACGATGTCAGTCATCAACTCAAAACAAAAATTGTGGTGGTGCAGAACGCATCAGGCCAAAAAAAAAAAACGAAGCAGTTTTTAACCACCACCCACTGAAAATGCAAAAAAAAAACCAATTGAAAAACATCAAAAGAAAAAAGTACGTAAATAAAAATTGCAGCTAATTCCTCGGAATGTCGTCGACTGCGGAATATAGCAAAAACAAAAAGTATCTACATAACGACATCCGCTGCTTACGGAACGCAAACTGCGAATGAAAATGAAAACGCCAAAACGGCGTATATAAATAAACATCTTAATAGCAAAAGAGCGCAAAATAATTAGAGAGAGATAGAGAGAGAGAGCTTTTTGTGTTTGTATAAGTGCACACGCATAAACGCACGGCTATAAAAATGTATCTGTGCCTTCAGCGAGAGCATGAAGTGCGAGCGCGTTCTAGTGATTCATGCGTTAAATTGTGCGTTCAGCAGCAGGTGAAGCAGCGCGTCGCACGCATGTAGCTAACTAAACTGATTTGCTGCGCTACACACGCTCACACTTCTATACTAGGTACTTGTGTATGCATGTCTGTAGATATTTAAGCTCGTTTTATCAGCTAATAGATATTAAACGTATTTACGACTGTTTCAGTTTTACATTTCCGTTTCGTACGCTGCTTTGACAATAAGAGTACGCCATATTGAAGCGTGTAAAACGTGAGAGACAGAGATTTAGCAGCGCGTGAGCACGCAAGAGCTTACAAGTGTTGTTTCAATGCCATTTTGTTTCCAAGGCAGATGTAGTATCTTTTCTTTCTGGTTTTTATAATTAACTTTTTTTTGAATACTATTTAATTATATGCCATTTTGAATTAATTGTTACTTCTATTTGTGTCTCATTTTTTTTTTGCAGCGTGAACGTAAAACACGTAAACTTTATCTGGAAGAATGGGCTCTGGGTGATGATGATCTGGAGGGCACGCGCGGTTTTAGCGTTGCCGAAAAGCTTGAATCCTCGAAATTTGCACAGACCGGCATGGTTCGTGAAATGCGTGGCACCGATTTGACAGTGGCGTAAGTATATACTAAAAACAGAAAGATAAACTTTGTACATAAATTACACATATTTAATGTCTGATTCAAAAGTTCCGGGACTAGAAATGAAACATCAGTGAAAATGTTTATTATCTATACATATATAAATTGAAGTCGCTTGCCATTCATGTCTGTATGTTACATTCATTCTCAGAAAGTACTGCATGGGTTTTAAATTGGTTTTCAAAAATAGACAGGCAGGATCTTGAATGTTTAGCTATAGGTATATATGTACATGTATATAAAAGGCGTCACCATGCCCCCTATTTAAATCCAAATTTATTTTATCTCATATACTAATGAAACCAGCTGGTAGAGATTTGGTTCATAAGTAAAAGGCTCCGCTAGATAGATGGGTGGTGTCTCGCTCCCATATAAGAGAAATACCAAAATCTTTGTAATTCAGTAACTATATTATAAAAAAAAAACTCGAAAAGTGTGTGGTGCACCGCTCCCAAAGTATCTCTTCTATTTTCGTTCATTATATCCACGCAACAAATAAGATACTCTGAAAAAATAGGTGGCGGCACAGATTTGGTACACACATACGTAAATAGAACTGTTAAAAATAAGATTCACTGGAGAAATTGCTGTGTCATACCCCCGTCAAATCTTTGACGCAGATGGATGAGCTTTGGTGCACCGTGAAAACTAAGATACACTGATCAAATTGGTAACAACGCACGCCGGGTACGCTAGATATATATAAAATTGATTTAATTGATTTGCATAACTAGAAGAATTTAGAGATCCTACGCTAAAAGTGGAAAAAAGGTCAAGTTGTATCGAAACGCATTGATCATTAGTACAATTTACCAAATACAATACAAAAGTAAACATAAACTTCGGTGAAAACGAAGTTTAAATACACTACACGCTTGCCCTTTGCTCAACAACGCTGGCATTTACTTTATTTATTAAATTTTAGAATGGATACTTTCTTATGTGGCGCTACAATCGTTTATCGGCTATTTATAGTCCAGTGCGCGCTGGTGCCAGTGGTTGTTAATACCAAGCTTGCAAATTTCTTCTAAGACTTGGTCTTTCCAACGCATGCTCGGTCGGACTCTCGAATGTTGTCCACGTAAGCTTTCCATGCTGGAGCTCCGCTGTCCATCCGGATAAGATGTCCAGCCCAATGCAGCTGCTGAAATATGTTACATAGCTCATACAGCTCACGATCCGTAGCGTTCCAAAACGCTTTACCAACTCTAATAGGTCAACAAATCTTTCTCTCGAACACTTCCAACACTTCACCTGATCTACAGGCTGACTTTGTTGTTTTTTACAACACTTAAGATGAAATTCTTCATCCTCACAGACCGTCCAAGACGAGACGAAGGCTTACGAGTGCACACCGAGTTACTTCGTTAGCATGAGGCGTTACTGTTTCTCAATCTCTGAGAACGCACTGCTAGTTCGCCGTTCGTTCGTGCCGATGATGTCAATGTCATTAACATACGCGAATAGCATAAGGAGGAAGTGTTTTACATTTCTACGTTTGTGCATTGGCGTAGGACGTACTACATCAGGGAAAGCATTACCTTGTATGCAACCTCTCTTGGTATCAAAGGGCGCGGAGTGTTTCTCTGACGACACTTCGTGTGTGTGCAAAGACGAACGATTTTTGCTGTGATTTTTCCTCAACAAATAGATATGTGTCTTTATTGTACTCACGGGTCTTATCCATGCTTTGTCGTAGATTGAACATTTCGACACTGGTCGACCTTTTTGGTCTGAAGTTGCATAGTGTAACTGAATGAAAGGAGTGGAGAGGAGACAACGGGGTCTACTTTCTAGAAGATAATACAGAAAACACTAAGAGTCCAGCTGTTGGGCATGTATTCATTGTACCAAATCTAGCATCGATCCTAAATACCTCAGATGGCAGCTCAACGATTGGCAACAGAGAAAAAAAAAAAACTTTAAATTATCTTTAATGAAACGTTCTAAAATTATTGAATCAGACCTTGTAATACTTGTTGCATCCTATCTAGTACATAAGTAGGCATGCTAAACGTGTTTCTTTCTGTCTTCTATGTCATCGCATCTCCAACAATCGCAATTCAACCAATTCTATACGCTGTACATTCACTTTCAGTTTCTTGCAACAACATGGCTTTAACATACCACTGCTGTTTCGGGATAAAACCGGTCTTGGACTACGCATGCCCGATCCGCAAGAGTTTACCGTGAACGATGTACGATTGTGTGTCGGTTCGCGACGTCTGCTCGATGTTATGGATGTCAATACACAAAAGAATCTGCAGATGACCATGAAAGAGTGGCAGCAATACTATGATAATCCACAAAAGGATCGTTTGCTCAATGTCATTTCATTGGAATTTTCGCATACGCGACTTGATAATTATGTACAGAGTCCGGAGATTGTGCGACAGATCGATTGGGTCGATGTTGTCTGGCCGAAACAGTTGAAGGATGCACAAAAGGAAGGCACAAATCTGCTCGGTGGTATGATGTATCCGAAAGTGCAGAAATATTGTCTGATGTCAGTGCGTAATTGTTATACGGATTTTCATATTGATTTCGGTGGCACCTCTGTGTGGTATCACATACTGAAGGGCAGCAAAGTATTTTGGCTGATACCGCCGACCGAGCGTAATCTACAGCTGTACGAAAAATGGGTGTTATCCGGCAAACAGGCAGACATATTCTTTGGCGATACGGTGGAGAAGTGTGCGCGCGTTTATCTCACTGCGGGTAATACCTTCTTTATACCAACGGGTTGGATACATGCTGTGTACACGCCCTCAGAATCGCTTGTTTTCGGTGGTAATTTTCTGCATTCGTTTGGCATTGTCAAACAGCTGAAGACCGCACAGGTGGAGGATAATACAAAAGTGCCACAAAAGTTTCGTTATCCCTTCTTTACGGAGATGTTATGGTATGTGTTGGCGCGTTATGTCTACACGCTGTTGGGTCACTCACATCTGGATGGTGAACGTTCGCTCAGCGAACAGGAAATGGCTGCGCGACCGCATGTTAATCTAACGCATTATGAGTTATTTGGACTAAAAGAAATTGTCATGTATTTGTATGATTTGCCAGCACAGAAGAAGAATGTGCCCGATCTTGTGCATGATCCGGTGGCGTTGATTAAAGATGTGCGTACGCTTGTAGAACGCCACTGCAAGGATAAGCCAGAATTGGCAGTGACTGGGCTATCTGTATTACGTACGCCAGGCGAAATGCATCCAACATTTCAGACGTATGAACGTTCACGTGTAAAACAAGAAATCAAGCAAGAGATTGCACGCAAAAATGCGGAGATTATAAGTGAACAGCAGCAGATGGATGCGGCAGCAGCAGCAGCTAAAGCGGAGTTGAAAACGGAAAGCAGTGGAAATGGTGTTGCAAGTGGAGCAGTACAGAACGCGCATGGCTATGTGCATGATACCATAAATGGTGTGATTACATCGAATGAGATCAAGAAGGAGCCGCTTGAGAATGGCGCACAAAGTGGTGAGAGTGGTTTTGTTGCTGAAACTATTGTATATACTTTTAATTAATCATATTCTTTCATTTTTTTTTTTTTTTGCATAGAAGCTACATTTGTCTCACCGACCGATAGTCTCAAATATCGTCCACCAAAGAAAATGCATTTGGCCAATGCAGTTGCTGCGGCTGCCAACAGTAGTAATAGCAGCAGTAGCAGCAGCAGCAACAACAGCATAAACAACAACAACAACAACAACAATCACAATCACAGTGGCAATGGAACAACAGTTGGAGGACATGTGAATAATGCAGTCAGCGTTATTGCTTCTTGCTCCAGTTACAATAGTAACAACAACAACAACAACAGCAACAGCAACCATCAGTACCACCACATGATTACATCGACGCCTGTAGCAGCAACTGGAGGAGGAGCTGGAGGAGCAGGTGCGCTACCAACACACAGCTCATCTGACGGCAATTGTCCATCGCCTAGTGATGCGAAACTCTCGCCTAATGTTACCGGCACCGGACAGCCACGTCGACGACGTACGCGTTGTAAGAACTGTGCTGCTTGTCAGCGTTCAGATTGTGGCGAATGCAGCTTCTGCTTGGATATGGTAAAATTTGGTGGTCCGGGACGAGCTAAACAAACCTGCATGATGCGTCAATGTCTGTCGCCCATGTTGCCCGTGACCGCACAATGTGTCTTCTGCCATTTGGATGGTTGGCGTCAGACGCCAGTATCACCACAAACCAAGCAACTTGCTTCGCTGGATGGTCCCTCAGAGCTAATGGAGTGTTCGGTATGCTATGAAATAGCACATCCCGATTGTGCGCTATCGCAGCTCGATGGCACAGAGGATGCAGCCGATGCCAAGGGTATTGTTAACGAGGATCTGCCGAATAGTTGGGAGTGTCCCAGCTGTTGTCGTTCGGGCAAGAATAATGATTATAAGGTATGTAACGTAGTTCTACAAGCAACAACAAATATTTTAATTAAACTTCACTTGTATTTCAGCCACGCCATTTTCGTGCACGTCAGAAATCTTCAGAGGTGCGCCGCACTTCAGTTGGTGGCGCTAATATTGCACAAACGGATGGACATGCAGATGCTGCTAGCGGTGGCGCCAGCGGTGTTGGTACTGTTGGTGCAGTCAATCAGCAATTGCCGCCACCTATTGGACAGTATAACGATTTTGTTTTCACAAGCGAATCAGAGCTGGAATCAAGTACACCCAATACGACACACTGGAAGCATGGCATGAAGCGGCATCATCAGCTGGAAATAAAAACAGAACGCATAAACTATGATACATCGTCGCCTGGCATCTCACCAACTGCTATCGGTGATAAGATTAAACGACGCAAAAGTGATGATGGCACTAGTATGTGCAGCAGCATGCAAGAGAGCATGGATGCAGCCAGTGCATCAATGGATTGCAGCGCTTCGGCTGGTGCCGGCGGCGGCGGTGTTGGTATTGGTGGCATCGTCAGCAGCGGCGGCATTGGTAGTGGTAATCACAGTGGGCAGCTAACGCGAAAAAAGAATTCCATACGTTCGCAGCTGGCACAGCAAATGTTAAACTCATCGTCGCGTGTGCTTAAGAAACCGCAATACGTTGTGCGTCCAGCTGGTGGCGCTGGTCAACACAATACAACCGGTGGCAGCATGAATAGCATGCATATGAGCTCAACAAGTTTAGCGCTCGATAAAACAGCGCTAAAGATTATCTTTCGTTATTTGCCGCCAGAAACGCTAGTCACATGTTGTTCCGTTTGCAAGACTTGGTCAAATGTTGCCGTCGATCCGGATCTTTGGAAGACCATGAACATTTCCGAGCACAAAATGTCCGCATCACTGCTTACGGCAATTGTACGCCGCCAGCCGGAACATTTAATACTGGATTGGACACAGATTGCCAAACGCCAGCTGGCATGGGTTATTGCACGTCTACCGGCGCTCAAGAATCTCTCACTGCAAAATTGTCCCATACAGGCGGTGCTCGCAATGCACACCTGCCTCTGTCCGCCATTACAAATATTGGATTTAAGCTTTGTACGCGGCCTAAATGATGCAGCCATACGTGATATACTCTCGCCGCCGAAAGATTCACGCCCCGGTCTAAGCGATTCGAAAACGCGTTTGCGTGATTTAAAGATGCTTAAATTGGCCGGCACAGATATCTCGGATGTGGCAGTGCGCTATATAACACAATCGCTGCCACATCTACAACATTTGGATCTCTCGTCATGTCAGCGCATTACCGATGCTGGCATAGCACAGATTGGTACATCGGCAACAGCTACAGCCACATTGGCTGAATTGAACTTGAGCGCCTGCCGTCTGGTCTCCGAGAATTCGCTGGAACATTTGTCGAAATGCGAGAATCTCGTTTGGCTCGATTTGCGCCATGTACCACAAGTGACGACGCAGTCGGTAATACGCTTTGCGAGCAATTCAAAACATAATCTCTGTGTGAAGGATGTTAAATTGGTGGAAAAGCGACGCATAGCAACTGTTGGTAATAATTGGTTGGACTGAGTAAAGTGCGCAAGGCGTGCACGACGCGAATGCGAGTGTGACAATCGTTTGGAAACGCCGGAACATCAATACGGTCGGCGCAAACTAGGCAAAGCAATGAATAGTAAAAAAGCAGAAAGACAGTGATGCGTTAATAAAGGCACGATACAAGGAGTAACAACAAATGTGGATTTTACCATTGAACGAACGAATGAACGAAGAATGAAAAGCAGAGTTTACATTTACATACATACATACATACATATGTACATATGTATGTATGCATGTATGTGTTTAATGTTGGCATACACAATTTCTCTACAATTTAAGCAGTAGCACACAAAACTTGGTTAAACGTTGTGTCTCCAACAGCGTCCAAGTCAGCTGTAGCACAATCAACACGCATCCTTCAGATACAGTTACATACATACATATATGTACCCCATACAAACATACAATAACACGCCTACATGTACCCCCACATAGCCCGAACTTAAACCAAAGAATTATATACTTTTTTTGTTTTTTTTTTCGTTCTCCTAATTACACTATGCAACACAATTTTTGTGACCGACGTGCCAATACTTTTTTTTTGTCTTATAGATTCTGATCAGCTGAACACGAAAATGGCAAATACAATTTTTTTCTATGGGTACAATTTTGAAATATGAATTTTTTTGTACCGTTTTTTTTTTTAGCTAGTCTTTTATATTTTAACATATCTAGACTTCTGGTTGAACGATTTAGTTTAGTAAAATACCAAATCAAAGTTGATTAAATTACTCAAAAATTATTTTCCAGAAGTTGATCAATCGGTTCGGTAGTTAAGGAGCAATAGAACGAAAAATATGTCGAAAAATTAAATCGAAATCGAAAATTTGTTAAAAAAATCCAGAGGGGCTTGTTTTATAGTTTAAGTCATGAAAAGACAACGAAGTAATGGGCAATTAAACGAAGGTCTCAAAATTCGACTTTATTGGATGTTTTTTTCCCACTTTATTCCGGTTAATTCAGTTTTATTTCATTTGAAGTTAATGTTTTAATAATGTGTATTGTATTAAAAACAATTATATATAGCTTCTTTTTTCTCTGTTGCAGTTTGTAGGATTCGTTTGTTTTATGAGAATCCAAATATAATCGTCCATCATATTTTCATTTCAGCATGCCTGATAACGTTGCTCCATGGATGTAATTTTTTGGTGAAAACGATGTACTGAGACTTTTAGCCAATAAATTTTGTTGTTTCATATGAGATGCAAGTAATTCTGCTTTTTCTTTAGTAATTCAGAAGTTTTAGCACATCTTGACTTCAAATTCACAGTCAGAATTTCATTCATATGATGTGAAGAGTTAGTGAGAAATTAGGCCTTTATATTTTAGTTGTGACATTTCGGTTACGGAGCTCCAAAACTAGAATCGTAAATCCATCTGCTGATTTTTTTGGCTAATCCCATCGCATAGTTTATCCGAAAAACTACCAAAAATAGGAATCAGTGAGTTGACATTGTAGCTATCTCTGCAAATCATATGCCTACCGAATTTTAAGTGTAGTCTGTTGATTAAAATGGGTGCTTGGATAATTTGTTTCTTACACTTACTAACAAATAAATACCTGGATTTAGAAGCCCATTCGGTAAGCATTTATTGAATTTATTCTCGATGACACATACGGGTATCCGCACACGTAACAAAAATCGTCAGAGTCGTTATCGTACTAAAATGTTGGGGCTCACTTTCTCATTTCACAAGGTTATGTATGGTCAATAAAAGGAAACAAATGATTCGATCAATGAAACAAATGACAAAATTAAAACTATCGGAAGAATGCTGGGAATGACAACTGTCAAAGTAAAAGCTTGATTTACATTTGCAAGACGTTCAGAACAAAAAAAAAAAAAAATGTATAAAGTCGAATTGTGTTACTTTTATTAAATTGTCCATAACTTCGTTATCTTTCCATGGATTTGCTTCAACAATGGTTTATTTTCTTCGTAAAATGTCCTTCTTGAAATTCAAAATGACAAACTAAGCATTTTTTTGTTTACTCGTTTCGATTCTTTCTCGTCGACTTGATGGATTTTCGATTTAAATTTTTGCAAACATTTTTTTCGACATATTTCCTTCTATTGTTCCGTAACTACTGTAACTATAGCTAATTGTCTTTGATTTGTTATGTTACTTAACTAAATTTTTTAATCTTGAAACTAGTTCAAAATTATTAGATTAACTGCGAGAAAATCAATGAAACACATTTCTAAAAATCGTATTTTTAGAAATTTCATTACGATTTTCGTGTTGGTCGTGTTATGTCGGTCAAAATCTATTAGAAAGAAACTGAGATATATCGAACACAGAAATTTTTTGAAAAATTTTATTGCATAGTGTTATTTATTTCGAGAATTCAAGTTTATATGCAGAAAATGAGCTTAGTAATGCATTCCCCGTAATTCTTGAAATTCTCATTGCTTACAATTAGTGTCATAATGATAGATACAGTAAAAGTTCATAACGCTTGGACGTTTTGATCGATCTCTTTTCTAGAATCCAGTTGTCCTTGTTTCAGGAACTTTTGCTGTTTATATTGTACTACGTTAATTAAAACGCATATAAGAAGATAAAATATTTCAGTACACACAATAACTACAATATATCAAATAGTGCAGTAAATTAAAGCTTTCAAAAATTGAAAGATTTCAAAAACAAAACAAAATAAAATTTAGTTTAGTTTTTTAATTATACAATATACATATATTTTCTAGACTTGCTCATTTTATGCATGTGCGCACATTTTAGGCAAACAATAATTGTAAATAATAATATGAAAGAAACGAAAGAAATATCTATATACATATATATATATATATATATATATATATATATATATATATATATATATATATATATATATATATATATATATATATATATATATATATATATATATATATATATATATATTTATATATATATATATATATATATATATATATATATATATATATATATATATATATATATATATATATATATATATATATATATATATATATATATATATATATATATATATATATATATAATATAAATTGTATTATGTATTATTATTAAATTTGCATGTCACTTTCTAACTAGTAGCATTATTAATAAATGTGCTGCCCCTGCCCCGCTCCTTCCCAACATCCACCACCTGATACAAATGCAAATGAAGTCAATGGAGTTGTACTTGAAATTCGCTTTTGGCGTTGCATCTTCTAAGTGTAAAGAAATAATTTAATGATTAGTGATAAAATAAAAATTATACAAAAAGAAAAACAAAAAAGAGGAGATTTATGGCAATTATTATTAAAACAAACAAAAAATGAATATTGCAATTTAATGTTTTACAAAAATAAATAATTAGAGCATACTGTTTCAGAAATATGAAGAGCTTTTCATTGATTGCATTGAAAATAGAGTAAATATTTTAATTTGGATATGAACACCCTGTCCCGTCTTTATGAATACCCTGTACCCAGGACCAAAATTAGCTACGATGAAAACATTACAGTGTTTCCAATTATAGCGTGAAAAGCGTGATTTTGAAGAAAAAGAAATAAATACTTGAAAGTGTATTATACGACTATACTACGAGGCATATACAGAAAGTAAGCTTTTTTTTCGACATACTAGTCACCATTCTCCGCTATGCAGGTGGTCAAGCGGGGTATCAATTTATTAATGCCTTTCTCGAAGTAGTTTCCCATTGCCAACCATTTGGGACCCACCTCGCGGACAGTTTCCGATATCCGAGGGTTTCTGTGATTGTTTCGTGTAGTAGAGATCTGGTGATTTGCGATAACATCGCAGAGTGTTCAACCACAGTTAATCTGCGATCGTCACGGACCGCATTTTCGATTTTTTCCACAATTTTGTCAGTCACAATTGAAGGTCTTCCGCTCCTCTGATCATCATGCACAGACGTACGAACGTTTTTAAACTCGTACACACTCGTACGATTCATAGCTTTATCACCATTTGCAGTTTTCACCTCATTATAAATCTCAAACGGGGTTTTCCCTTCCAAACGAGATAACGGATGACGCCGCGTATTTCGCACTTGGCGGGAGACTGGATTGACATTATTCACGAAACGTGTTGTCGCGTCGACAATTCTCAACGTACTGACCTCAAACCGGTCTCGTTGCAAAGGGGTGAAGTCAGGTTACACTGCCGTGTTGCCAACATAACGAAAATAAAATTCCTCCCTGAGAGCCTCAGTACACTTACTTTCTGGATATGCCTCGTATTTGGAAGGTCCACAAATATCCCCTTTTTTTTGGGCGTTTATGATAAGAATACTTGGTTGAATGTACAGACTAGGTTTCACTGAAAATAAAAATTAGATTGAAATACTTCAATTATTATTTGAAGAAACGTGGAAACAAGGAAAGCGGCCATGTTAATTACACTAGTCAACAAATTAAAAAAAAAACTGATAGGGCTTTCGATGCCATATATTATTTATTTTAGTATAGTTGGTCTTCTGAACTCGAAAATAGCATCAAACAATTTTTCACAAGCTTAATTCAACTATACCAGCACCGTAATGCACCTTTATCAGGTCATACCTTGAACGCAGGAACTTCTTTGTCAATAACTACAATATTGTCAAGATTCCAATTGTCAAGATTCCAAATAAAAAAAGCAGAGCCGGAGTAAAACCGGGAAGTGTACTTGGACCCGTCGTTTACACGCTCTATACAGCCGACAAGCCGATCATCGTGGAAGGCAAATTGCTGGCCGCTATGTATGCCGACGATACGGCATTCCTGGCATCCGACGTCTCCCCACAGCAATTCTTCAAAGGCAGTTCGACATCTCCAATACTTGGTTCAAGAGGTGGAACATTGTGGTGAACCATGAGAAGTTCATTCAAATTACGTTTTCATGAGAAGTTCACTCAAATGACTTTTTCATGAGAAGTCCACTCAAACGACTTTTTCACTTAGAAGAGGAGACTGCTCATCTCGACGAAGTAATTATTCCAACAAGCAGCGCTACAGCCAAGTATCTATGCCTGGGCCTTGACAGAAGGTTAACATGGCGACACAGCTCAACGAAAGGTTAAAAAACCATTTATGGCTTATCGGTCGAAGGACAACTCTCAGGCTGAGGAGCAAACTTCTAGTCGATAAAGCAATAATAAAGCCTGTATGGACCTACGAAATCCCGATCTGGAGCACTGCCAGCAGGAGAAACTGCTGTATAATTCAGAAGTTTCAAAACAAGCCATTCAGGATTATTTCCAACGCTCACTTGTTTCACACCAATAAAGTGATCCACGAGGAACTCGGTGTACCTTGGGTTCACCAGAAAATTGCAAGACTAAACAGCTTTTATTGCAAAATCGGCTCAACAGACACACCAACACCCTCGCCAACAACTTGATCGACAATAATTCCAATATAAGAAGGCTCAAAAGGCTTCACCCGCTTGATCTTCCTCATGGGAGGTAATAATACACTCACTTTTATTTTTCTATCCCATTCTCCTTCCCCACCTCCCCAACACCATCTTATTTCTATTCTACAACGGCTCCTATAAATAGCTAAAGTATTAAGAAATATATAAACAAGAATGAGAACGGTAAATTTACTTTTAAAATAAGCGAAAATAGATTTCTTTTAAGTGGACACGTGGCTGAATGATGCGTTGTAGGTTTTATAATATGGTAAGGTTACGATATACCTAGTTCGTTCGCAGTGCCTACTACCCTATAATAACTCGAGATATAGTTGAAATATTTGATCAAAGGGCTTTCGAATTTATCTGTATGGCTTGGCGAAGAACCAATGGAAAAATTCTTCGACCAGTGACCAAATTTTTACACTACGGCAATATGAAGCCCCGTGAGTCCAACAAAACAAAAAAATGTTATTTTGAATGTGCTATTGTATTGTAGTGCGAATCTACAGATACAATAACTTGTAAATGTACTGTTTATTTATAAAGACTTATTTCTGCATAGTGGAGGTGGTACAACCACATATCAAGAAACTATCTGCCTGCTTACAACAAAAATTAGTATAGGTTACTGACATTTATTCGAATAAAAAAAGAAAATTTAGATGGACATGACCAGATTAACAAGTTCTGTTCAAGACTATATATGGTATTTTGGAGATAGAAAAAATATAGGAAAAAAACGTTATAAAAATCAAGAAACTTAAGAGTATAAAAAACTCTTGCGATACAATATGAATTTTATATATACATAGGTAGACGAGTATATACGGAGTGAAAAAAAGAAATTGCATACAATATTGTGTGTAATAACGTATAAAAATATAAAAACAAGAAAACAGTATAGTAATAGTATACTGTCGCGTTTCAAAATGCTCAACTCTCGCACGAAGCGCTTCGAAAAATGTCCGGCTATTAACAACAGCTCATGCATCGTTATTCGATTCCATTCCCGGTGTATTGATTGTTTCAGAATGAGGCTTAAAATATGCCCATGGGATTAAGATCCTGTGCGTACGCTGGTCATTTTTGCATATGTTGTCAGGAAAATCGCACCAGTGTTATTCATGCGTTTTTCCGGCACTATGAGCAGGCGCGTAATCTTGCTGGTATATCCCTACTTTTGCGCCATTGTGTGCCGTTCATATCTAGAAGAGCTACAGTCTCCAAAATGTCACGGCGTTATACTTCGTGGTTGATTGTGATTGCTTCTGGCACAAAAATCAAATGTGCTTATCATTGGCGTCGAAAACCAGCTCTCACTACAACAATTTGGTGTTGAGCGGCCGATATCTCAGACGCTTATTTTGAGATTTTTGGAGCTTGTAGGGTTTATGTATAATTTAATTTTTTTGCAACCAGGTTAACTACTTTGCTTTAAATGCCAGTCTCCAGATGATATATGTTTCGAAAACTCTATATAACATCTACGCACTGTAAACCATTGTTTCTAATAGAGTTTCGTATTCTGTAGAATACAAAGTTTTTAATATTTGGTAAAGCGAGATTACTAAGAATTAGTTAGCTGTGTTTCAGTATACATACATATCTCTAGCATTCATGAGTCGGAAGGAATCTAAATTAAATCAGCCTAAACTCAGAAATTATTGAAAGCAAGCATTAATTAACTTAATATTTGGCTAATTTATAGTCTGGTTCACCATCGCCGCCACCACCACCACCACCACCACCTCCACTATTACCGCCATCCTTGTTCGATTTACGTTTTTGTATGATGCCCTGCAGAAAAAGCGTGCATTAATACAAAATATTTGAAAATTTCACACAACTAGAACGCCACTTACCTGTATCTTTTGCCACTCTCTGTCCAATTCGGCTTTTTCACTCTTTTCGGTTTTATTCTTACGCGTCTTTCGACCATCCTGCATTTTGACACCATACTGAAAGGCTGCTTTTGGTAATGCCTCTTTTGTACTCATATAGTCCGAATATTCCTCTTGCGTATCGAAATCCCAACGTCCTATAGGACCTTTTTTATTACCCAAATCCATTTTTGTATAATCAACCTCATCATCGGAATCATCAATGGCATCATTCATTTCTTCCAGACCAGGATAGCATTCCGCATAACCTTCCGGTTCGTTTGTAAAACGTGAGGCCATTGCCTTACTAATCTTCGGCGGTGGTGGTATGCTAGTAATTATAGGTTCTGGTTCCTTTTCGCTTTCACCAAAGTACGATTGACTGCCCGGTTTGCCGTTTTGTTGTTTATCGTTGCCAGTGCGCGATTTACGTTCATTATGCGTGGTGGGCTGATAGTCGCCTATATCGTCATAGATGCTATCGCCCAATGCTTGCTTAGATTTGCTTGCAGCACCACTAGCACTGCCGCCGCCGCTGCCGCCACCACCACTTGCATTGGGTGCAGCAGTACGTCCGGAGCGTACCTCTTCTATTTCCTTTTCATAAAACAATGGCTTATCCTTGTCACGCTTTTTATTCTTCTTATTACGTCCACCAGCACGCAGATAGCTTCGAATTTGTGATAGTTTATTAATGACAATATCATTAGTTGTCAGCGTGGCAATATTCTCCAAATTCACGGGCACTTCGAATTTCGAACGTTTCAATGTTGTCGGTATATCCGTTTCGCCCATTTCATCATCTAAATCTATAACATAAGCCATGCGTCCGGGCGCAAAGAGTTCATTGCGTGGTACCTCCTTCGAGCGACGCGCTTGTATTAGATTATAGACATTACGCGCTACAGTACCATTAATCGCATTAATATCCTCCGACTCGCGACGCTCTGCCTCCAATTGCTCGGCCGCAGCAGCTGCGGCTGCTGCTTCTGCAAGTTTTTCGCGTGCCACCGCTGCAGCTTTCTCTTCCTCCTCCATTTCTTTTGTTACCAATTCGGAGCGCACTTTCTGCAGCAACGCATAATCGAGACCCTTCACCAAATGCGTGTGTTCCATGTCACCACCCAAGAACTTGGATTCTTGTATAATGCGGCGCCTACGTTCGGCAGCATCAAAGCCGGATTTGACATCGGGTGCCACGGCACGGTATGCATTTGTATTGCCATGTCCTGGTGTGGCAGCAGTTTGGTAATCGGGATTTGAATTATCGCGGCGTTCGCGTGCACGATCTCTATATTTTTCGGACAGTTCTTGTAGTTTAATGTCCTCTTGTTTCTTAAGTGCAGCATAATAGTTTTTCTTTTTGCGACGTAAGTCATTACGTTCGGCGCTGTTGCTGCCACCACTGCTGCTGCTTCCGGCGCCGCCGCTGCCGGAGCTGCTGTGTACCTTCTTCTTTTCGCTGACCGAGGTTGGTGTGGCAAACTGTGCGGTGGCCAGTGAACCGCTGGCGCCGCCCCCGGCTGGTGCGCGCGGCGTTGCAAGTAATTTACGAAAGTCATCGTTTGTTAGACGCACCGATGGCGGTGCCTCCAAGTGTGCCTCTGACATGGTTTTCTTTGCCGGATTAGTTTAAGCATAAATTGAAAAAATGATTTGTATAAAATTCACTGCATGTGTATATATGACAGTCACCGTATAAGCATACACAGCTGTTGTACGCGTATTTCTGTGGAGGGTAGTCCATGCAAGTGACGGAAGCCCACCACAGTTATTTTTCGAATAAGTCCGTAAGTATTAATAGCAAAATGCAATTCTTGCTAAGTAATATTTATTGGAATCCGTATATTAAATTTGAAATAAAAATAAATGGGATTTAAAAAACGACGGAGTCTGCGAGAGGGATAGCTGTATATATATACAGTAATAATATAGAATATACAGATTCAATATAAAAAAGCCTTGTAAAAATGCATGCATTGAGTATATTCACCATTTACACATGATATGCCAAAGCAATAGTCTATTCATTATTGTTCTTTTTTCTTGTTTTATTGTGAACTAGTACTAGTTTTTGTGTAACGAGTGACCGAATGAACAAATTATTCAAAACAGCGTAAAAATATAGTTAAATATACTATTTTTACGCAACTGTTGGTATTTTGCCATTTTTGAGTGCAGCGTTGCCCTATCTTTCGCATAGATGCTCATATATTTATCGTATTTTTCCTTATTTTTGTCCACCGGTGTTTCGTTTCACTTTTCTGATTAAACTCTATTTCAACCTCTCACATATGTAGAATTTATTTATTGGCAGTAACTGACGGCTGATCAATATTAGTGTATGTTTGAGAATGACGTAGAAACATTGGTATGAGTGTAATGCATATCGTAATACCTGAATAAGTATTTTTTATTTTTGTACTATGTTAAATGCGTTGGGAGTTCCAACGACACCGACCCACGTCAACCCTTTTATATTATTTATACTCTACAAAAAATAATTGTAACAGGTTTTATTGTTTTTGTTGAGCTATCAATATGTACGTAACATAGCGAAGGAAGCATCAATACCTCATAAAGTAAGCCTTGATTAGTACCAACAATTTATTACCGTATTTTGTAAAATAGTTTGTAGAAAGCACAATTACATATATGTAATCAGAGCTACAAGACGAGTCGATATAGCTATGACAATCCATCCGTATGTCTGTCTAACCGAAAAGTTCTTGTTCTCGAGAGGAGTCAAACCAACTGAACTCACGGTACTCTCTAGGGTACTGCAGTAGTAAAAAACATTAGTTCTACATTTTTCCAAATATTTGTTGTAATTTCATAGTAAGCCTTGATTAGTACCAAAAATTTATTAGCGTATTTTGTAAAATAGTTTGTAGAAAGCACAATTTAGAGGCAAACATGTACGCAGATCAAGTTTAGAACCAAATTTCGATGCCACGCCCATAAATGTAAACCAGCTGAAAAAATGCATTAGTGCGAAAAAAATATTGCGTGTGCAGGGTATAATATAGTCAAGCATCTCGACAATACGACTTTCTAATTATTTGCTTTAATTCTCAACAACATTCAGATAGACAGACGGGCAGTCTAGACTCTAGAGCGACTCGTTCCGTTCAGCTGATGAATTTATAAAAATTTTTTTTTAGATCAATCCCAACAATACAATAAAAAATATAAATCTTTTTTCAAAAATTAACATCGGAAGTTCTGTGAGTTGCAATAAGGTATTCGTCACTTTGTTTTGCTTAATCAAGAGGTTTTTTTTCTTATATTTTTTTTACCTCACTGTGAATGACAAATACTGCGGTGTAGCGTGTGTTTCTAATTTTTTTTATTATAGTTTATTTACATTTTAAAACATTAATAAATTAGCTATTTTAATGCATACTGAATTACCGGATCTGCTTTGTCGCGTCTGTCTGCAAGAGGATGAGCTGCTTGTGCACATATACGAAGAGGTAGAGGAATTCGAGGCTGATCTCAGCGCGTTACTTGAAAGCTGTGGCGATTTAAAGGTAAACAAAGTGTGTATTTTTATTTAAAAGATATAATATTGTGTGCTTACACTATTATAGGTAGCCAAAACGGATCCATTTCCCAAGTATTTGTGTCAGGAGTGCACCAATGAATTGCTGATTGCGGCAAAATTTCGTAAAAAATGCGCACTAACGCAGCAACAACTCAGCGAGTTGCAGGCTACAGCGGCACCGCTGAAAGTAATCATGGTGGCACCTAATATAGATGAAATTGAGCCACTGACTATAGAGCACGTGTCTCCAAGCAACAGTGAAAATAGAACTGAGCATAACACAGCGCTTGTAGTACCACAGGCAACAACATTTGAGGAAGATTTCATAGTTTTTGATCCGGAGCATATGGAAACTGTTGAAACGGAACCGCAAGAATTTGAGAATACGGAAAGAAATACGCTGGAATTATTAGTACAAGAAGCTACAATGCCAAGTGAGCAATGCACAGCAGATCAAAGTTATACACCGTCACAAGTCGATATTGTAACATTTACCGAAGAATTAACAACAGCAAGAACGGAAGCTGCAACAACTAAGTCAATGTTGAAGCACCTCGGACCTATAGCAGTTGAATATCTTACGTACGTTTTAAACTCCACTATTTTCCAACTAATCGTTCCAGACGTATAGAAGGTAGCAAGCTTTTTCACATTTCTTTCACCAAAACATTGCCTATAAGGCGAAGGCCACAAAACGACTTCAGCATTGAGCTAAATCACCACTTTTGTTGCTGATAGACTCAACAAGCCGAGGCCATGCGAACGTACGGTGATGGCGGCTCTAGACTTGAACAAGGCATTTGATAAAAGGCAATCTTTTTTCAAATCCTAGAGTCCACTTCACTAGTCGACAAAACAACGCTGACTATGAAACTATCTTAATGGTTGGATGGTATACGTTAGGTTCAGCGGGAGGGGAGGGTGAGGTCGGAGTCGTCGAATTTCATCTTCACTTTCTGGACTGGCGTTTAGGATGGAACTAAATGCCTTTGTCGAAGGCTTGAGTATTCCGACAGTTTAGTACCTAACGATACTTGGTACGATCACCTACTTAGATTCTCGGCTCACGTCACGTAGACGTATAATTAGCTAAAGTCAAGCAACAAAGTGCTGAAGGCGCTTGGTGGGTCTTTTAACAGACAATCATTACTACCTATAAAGCTATTTGACGATTTGTCTTAAGTCATGCTGTTCCTGTCTAGAGCCCTTACCTCAGTTAGACTTAATAGCAATGCTTCAAAAAGATGTTAGAACAGTAGTTGGTTACAAATGTCTCATTAAGACCACCTGCACCAACATAATGAATTGCTATCGATGCAGTACTTATTAGGTGCATATTAGAGTAATCATCCAAATCATGGCATCCTCATGAGAGGTCGTTTTCGAGATAACATTATACAGTTCTAAATATACAGTTAGGGTTCGGTTTATTTTTCGCTTATATTACTTAATGCTATGCACAATTTTATCATGATATCTAATTAATTTTATATGTACATATATGTATTATCTAGGTACAGCTCAAATAACGATATTACAACAACAACAACTACATCGAATTTGGATACAATAGCCGCAGCTCACAACCAGCAACTATACAGTAAATTTATGTGCGATATATGCGGCGCAGCTTTTACACATGCACAGACACTGGAACGGCATGTAGCTAAGCTACACACGACTGCAGCGGAAACAGAAGATACTATTTCAACACCATCATCAGAAAAGAAACTTCACAACAATTTAATTTGCTCCCATTGCTATAAAAAATTTCCAACACAATTTGCTCTGGTCACGCACACACGTATACATACCGGCGAACGTCCATTTGTTTGTGGCATCTGTGCGAAAACCTTCAAAACTAAATCAGCGCTAGATAATCATACAAAATTACATAGTGGACGTCAAGATTTCAAGTGTACCTACTGCCAGAAAGCATTTTCCGATGCCAGCAATATGCGACGTCATATAGCCTCGCATACTGGAGAAAAACCACATATTTGTACGATATGTGATAAAAGATTTGCACGTGTCTTTCTGCTGCAACTTCATTTGCGTACGCATACGGGCGAAAAACCATATCAGTGTAGCTACTGCAGCCTAAGTTTTACACAGCTCAGCTCATTGCGTAGTCATATCCAAATCCACAGTGGACGTTTATACGAGTGTACACTATGCCAAAAACATTTTACGCGACGTAGTCTACTGCTGCAGCATGCAGAACAGAAACATGCAAATTTAGTGTTCAACGCGGAGGCTGTTTTAATGGGGGAGCATGCTGCGGCAGATACGTTATTTACCGAAGTTGTTACAACAACAACAACAGCTTATGATGTTGGTGGTTCCCATTGAGAATGAATAAATGAGAGTTTTAGATAAAATTCAATTATTAAGCTTTTTGTGTTATGGGAAATCTTCCAAATATTAGTTATATTTCTTGAGCCTTTGAGCTTAGACGCAAAGTTCCCAGCCGCGGAGACCATCACCAAAGTTTCGGAAGTGGTTTGCTCGGTTTAAAAGTGTTAAGACTGAATACAAGGTACGATCTGTGGAGATGACAAAGTTCGACGATGAAGAATTGGAGTCATTGCACAATTAAGAGCCCTGTCAAACGCATCAAGAATTAGCTGAATCATTGAAGTTGACTTATCAAAAGACAGCAAACGCTTCAAAACCATGGGAATGATTCAAAAGCAGGTCAATTGGGTCCTATGTGAATGAATACCAAGAAAGGTGGAAAAGCGTTTTTTCAGTTGTGACCAGCTGCTTGAACGACAGAAAAGGAAGTGATTTTTGCATCGAAAACGCTCAAATGGAAAGTTCTACGCCACGCGGTGTATTCACCAGACATTGCTACTACCGCTTATTAATTATACCGATCGAATAATTGTAAGGTGACTATGTAGCACTCTTCTAATTACAACGGCACCAATAATTGTGTTGATTCTTGGATTACTTCTAAAGACGAAACGATGGGCAAAAGCAGATTCGAAAATAAATTGTCGGAAGCAAAATTGTTTACCCAACAAGTACTTTCTTTATAATATGATTTCATAGTTTAATGTACATATATTTTTTGAAGTAAAACTTAATGCAGCTGATAACGTTAGCTGTGGAGCAGGACTATACCTGTTGCCGTTGGCCCAATTGTTGGTAGTATGCTACCCAATGTTCGTCATTATTATCACAGTATCATGTATGCACATCATAAATTTTGTAAGCGAAACTCTTCAATCTGTCGCTGCAGTTCCTGTTTCTCTGCATCGCTACCAAAGATATGCTGCACTGCATTCATAGTCAACTGCAGGCATTGCTCATGACTCAGTTTAAAAGTATCTGCGGCTATATTAAATTCTTGCGTCAGCGTAGTATCAAATACGCCGCTATCGTCTGTACAGAGTACCGTGGGACATTCAGCTTCCATAATACGTTTTAGATGATGATCTTTGTAGCTGCTTACCGTTGCAGATTTAACATTACTCGTCAGACAACATTCAATTGCCACATTACGCTCTTTTAGTTGCGCAATTTGTGCCGCAGTCAAAAAAGTACCGTGTCCACAGCGTGACATGCCGGTATAGGCAATCATTGCGGCTACTTCCGTAGCATTATCGATTTCGGCACAGTGTAATGTCAGCTTTAAACCACCAGCAATCGCTTGCTCAAGCAGCGGCATAAAATCGTTGAAGCAGCCAATACTTGGATTGCCACTTAAATCTAGTCCAGTTATCAAAGTGGGTTCACGTTGCATATATTCAAGCGCCAGCTTTACAGTTTCTTCTGCATCTGTCAATGGTTGACTGCGATCAATGGAGGGCAGTAGCTTCACTTGCACATTGGCATATGATTGGCGCGCGTCCTTGATTGCCTGCAGTACACATTCCAAATATTGGCGTCTTGTCATATGCGAATTTGATTTTGGTGTGCTGCGTAGCTCCAGATATACCACATTATCCTTAGCGAAATCGCGTATGACCAGTTGTGTGGCCAACAAAAGTCCTTTACGTGTCGCAGTGAGTTCGTGCATGAATTTAAACTTCTTGAAACAATCATTGAGATTAGCTTCCTTATCAAAGGTGATAAACTGCTGGCACAGCGTATTAAAATCTGCGGTATTTGCACCGTACAGTTGCTCACCTAGTTCACGTATCGATGCAACATTCAGTGAACCATTTAAATGTGCATGTAACTCGATTTTAGGCATTTTGTGTAGAAAACTAGGCGTATCCATGTTTCTGAAGTTTATTTTGAATTTATTTTGAAAATCGCACGCGCTTACCACTCTGCTTCTTACTTTATTTACAACGTTTCGTAAAGCACTATTGCCAACCTTATTGAGTGAACAACTGTCTAGAATGCAGGTGAATGGCAGCGCTGCTTCTTCTTTTTTTATTTGAACAACCCTTACCGGTTTTTTGATTTGTGCAAGTTTAAAAATGCCATTAAATCTGAAATTAAGGTGAACTATTTACGTTTATGTTTATATTCAAGTGGCTTCTATTGCTTTAAATGCTGACGACTACGCCTTCAATTTGACAGTGTAAAGAAGAGAAGCATGGCGCCACACAACAAAATAAAGCTCTTTGCAGCTTTTTGGCTATCGCAGTAAAACTTTGTCTAGCTGGCGTACATCTTAATTTACCAACAAGAAAGTGAGAAAGTATCTAAAACTTTAATATATTTTTTTAATTTTCAATTTTTTTGTCTTTTACAACAGTAGCCGAGAATTAACTACAGTCGTACGTAATCTTAGCGAGAAACTTAGTGTAAGTTACAAAAAAAAAAAAAAAAAAAAATAGCTATTTGAAAACCGTTTGTTGCAGCGGCAAATGACTACTTTATCCCTACAGTACAGATCAACAATACTTTCTATATACTCTTATCGTTAAGGGTATCAGGGACTTTTATATAAAATCAGAATTAGTCAGATTTATCAGAGTTAGATAACAAATTAACGACCATATAGACTGCTTCAAGGACGTAGCCAGTCACAGTCTAAGTTCTGTCGTCAATGATTGTAATACGTTCCCGAAATCTGAAACGCCATGGCAACTACAAACGACAAATTTAACTTTTTCAAAGAATCGGTTATTCGAGACAAGATGTGCTAAATGTTTACACATTTTATGAAACACAGTGTTTGGAGTACGGTTTTCAATGGACGTAGCTCTTCCTAAACGTTATAACCTGTTTATACATTGCATTAATAACAAGTTTCAACTTTCAAGTTAATCTACTACATAAATGTAAGGCTCAAAGTTCAAATTAAAATACATTTTCTGCTTTTTCCGCCAATAAATTTCGAGCCTTCATCTTTAGGGTGTAATATAAATTTATTACACAACCACAATAAACGACACACGTCCTCGTTGTCTCTTGTGCTTTGGAAAATATTTCATTCAGTTTCTTTCAAAATTGAATTGTATGAAAATTTGTTGCGTTGGGCTTTGGAACATTGGAAGCACATAAACCGACAAGGAATCCGAGCGGAACGTGTATGTAGAACGTACTACTCACTTATAACCACTCTACACAAAGTCACAAAATCGAGCTTTAAGCTGCTAGTTCAACATAGTTTCTAATAAAATAGTGGCTGTTAAACGCGTTGCATTATTAAAAAGAAAATCGTTACATTATGGGTCTGCGACGATGAAAAAATTAAATATCCTTAAGCTATTGGAGGCAATATACTCCACCATACTTACCCACAATACTGATGAAAGCTGCCGAAGCTGTGCTTTGGAAAATATTTCATTCAGTTTCTTTCAAAATTGAATTGTATGAAAATTTGTTGCGTTGGGCTTTGGAACATTGGAAGCACTTAAACCGACAAGGAATCCGAGCGGAACGTGTATGTGCCTAACTAACTTCAGGGTTTAAGGTGACAAAAAACAATACCTTATAGCTAGCTAAACTACAATCAAATCACTCACTCCAACAGTGCTTTATTGCTGTGGCAAACTTCAATACGTATGAAGTCCGGTTCAATGTGTGAGAGGCTTATGCACCTCCGTACAATAATTGAAGATTTCCCGCATCGATACTGAAGCGCTTTTGTAAAAGATGCCTTTAGCCTCTGGCTAAATACAGCGTATTTCCTAACCTATCACCGTCGCCTCCAACGATTCTCATTTTTTAATTTTTTCTCCATAATAAATCCATTTGCAGAAGCAAAACGAAGTGCTCGGCAATTTGACTGTTGCATTAGCCTCCATGAAAAAAGTTGATATGGTGCAGAACTGTGCGCTAACTTCACAAAATGGTTACTTGAAAATACAATTGGAAGAGCGTAGCAAACCCTATGAAGTTTTCTGCGAGGAGCAACTTGAAGGCGGTGGCTGGACATTAGTGCTACAGCGCTACAGCGCTACAATGGCACAAAGCACTCTGCTAAGGAATATCGCTATGGCTATATTGATAACGGTGTTGGTGAATATTTTCTTGGTGTGGATAAACTTTACGCATTGACATAATCCCGTACGCATGAGTTTCTCTTTGTGCTGGAATATATGAATCTGACAACGTTTAAAGTGAATGCGCCGTATTTTGCGCTGGGAAATCCATTGACCTACCTTAGCTGGATGAATGAGGTGCATACTGGTGGTTGTGATTGGCGACAATGGTATGCGGATGTTGCCGTTAATAAATCTCCTGCAGATTGGATTACATATGAACAGTGTAAGGGAGTGTCACAGTGGAAGATTTGTGGTCTGGAGCGTTTGTAAGTTACATTGGATAAGTTTAAAATCTAGAAGTAAATGTATGGATACAATTCCTATTTTTTAGGCTGGCGTTTCTTGTAAAGTGGCATTTTGAACGGCAGCCACAGCCTATTCAGGAACATTTGCTTCAAGGTGTTCGTGCGTCCTATAAATGCAGATATAGCAAAGCGTTTGGCGTAATATCGAGTTATATTTTACATGATGTAGAAAATGTTAAAAAAATGAGCCTTATCCAAAAATAACTCTACGAAAGACTGAGCTTAAGAGTTGAGAAAGTCGTTGAAGAAAAAGGTACATAAAACAAGAAAAATGTCAGCTGTACTTTTTATTCTCAATAGTTTAAGATATCTACTGAGATAACCGGTGTTAATGTTGAAATGATTCGGAGAGTCGGCGTAATTATTATTGTTCTTTGAAGATTTCGACGCTTTGAAAATTTCGTCAAAGGTACAGCATAGTTATGCGTTTCGAAGTATAATTGTTACTATATGCTAGTGAGCACAGATCTACTGCGGTCTAAGCGCTCCTTTTATCCATCAGATACTCTCATGTCGGAAATAAGAGAGATACCAGTATTATAAGGGAGAGTTTCGATGACGAATCGGAAACACGAAAATAATGGCTTTTGTTTTCATTCAACGACAATTTGATTTTTCGAATTTGGTTTTAACTCTTATACGAGGGCATGACATCGCCCATTGTTGAAAATAATCTTCTACTTTTTTATTTTTAAACGAGAGGCGTAGGTTCATTAATTTTGTATCGATAACATCACAATAGTAACACGATGAAAAAAATAGTTGCTTAGATATGAGGATTTTGGGACGTGACACCGCCCCCATATACTAGAATGATCGTTCATGTAGTTGCTGAGATATAATTCTTGTTCACATAGAATCAAAATCTGTTTCGCGGTGCGGCGTTTTAATTCCATCCATTGGAATCAGGTAAATCCTTCTCTTGATGAAATCGCAGCCTACCGATCGACATCTTAGTTTGAATGTTCTTATTGTACATCTCTTATGCAGCTCTGATCACCAGGGGCTTTCACCTTGATTACGTTACAATTGTGAACGTAATTAGTTCTGAACCGAAGCAGCTATGAACCGAATCATCGTTGATTCGAACTTTTTAGAGTGGTATCCTAAATTTCTCTCCGAGTGCACAACTTTCCAGCAATTATATAATGCTCCATAACTTTAAAACCTCAAATACATAACATTCTAGCCAAATGAACTAATGAATGAAAATGCATGCAATGGATGAATTTTTCACCATTTTTTCATGTTTGTAATTTTCATTTAGAGCATTTTTATAAGAATATTATGCTCTCAACCCCTAGACTATAGCAACCCTAACTGATGAGGGATGCACAACTCGCGATGGATACTTTTCTTTTTATATAAATAGTTTCTGAATTGTACGGCTTTGAAAGAAAAAACAAAAATGTAATATTCGACACTGTAGTATATCCTTTGTTTCATCAAAACAAAGAAGAGATTTATCTAAAAACCAATTAATCTTCAACTTATTCTCTTTTCCTACTATATTTCTTATATATGGGTGTTGTCTTGTATGAAAGTTTGATATTTTTTAGCATAATCTTACGCAGAACGTTTTGATGTACGTGCACTATTTGTGTTGTTTATAGTGACTTGAACAATTCATCTTGATCCAAAAGTGGATTTATTACGAATTTCGATGTGGATTATCATGACAAGAGTACATCGAGCTATCGTTTCATCAATTAATCTCCATCTTATTCTCTTTTCCTACTATCTTTCTTATATGAGGGTTGTCTTGTATAACAGTTCCATTGGAAAGTTTGACATTTTTCTTAGCATAATCGTACGCAGAACGTTTTGATGTACTTGCACTATTTGTGTTGCTTATAATGACTTGAACAACTCATCTCAATCCAAAAGTTGACTTAACTCTTGCACATTTTCCTACGATAATTTATTACGACTTTCAATTGTGATTATAAATTTACTTCCACTTTTGGCTAGGAAGCCACATCCTATATTTTATTACTTATATGACCCTAAAACCGAATAGTGGTCGTGGACACACGTATGAATACATAGCAGGCGCTATAGTCTTCTGTGCGCTGGCGCCAGTTATTGGCAATTCGAAGCTTCTTCAGTTCGTCATAGACCTCGAGATCATCATAAGCTCGAATGTCTTCACTGACGCTTGCCACCAATTAGTTTAAGGTTTCTGTCGTAAGCCTTTAATGTTGAAGCTTCGGAGTTTAACCGGCATCATAGAGCATCAACCTTTCTTGGTATCAAAGGGCTCGGAGAGATTATATCCTACTCGGACTCTACGCTTTGTGTGTGTGATAACGTTATCATGCAAAGACAAACGACTTATGTATATGAGCGTAGCCTTGTATAACAGTTCCCTTGGAAAGTTTGACATTTTTTAGCAAAATCGTACGCAGAACGTTTTGATGTACTTGCACTATTTGTGTTGTTTATAGTGACTTGAACAATTCATCTCGATACAAATGTGGACTTAACTCAAATCAAATCGCATAATTCGTCTAAAGTTGACAAAACGGAGCATTTCAATAAAATCAATTTCACGGCTTATTTACATATTTGTATCAATTACCTGTTTTTGTCTAACATTGAGAAAAAACCTTAACAAATTTTATTTATTTAATTTTATTGCATGCACATAAATATTTAATAATTGTGTATATAATTTTTTTTTTGGTATTTTTTCATTTCTTAAGTTTACAGTTTATAATGTTACTCTTAAATTTACAACAGATTTTTTTATTATTATTTTTTTTTTAAATTTTTCAATATAATTTTTCTTTTTTATATTTTCAAAGATTATTTTGAAATAAAATAATTAATATTTAACACATGCATTAGTTAATAATTTATTAAATTACTTTAAAATACTAGTTTTCTTTTGATTTTGTTGTTGTTCTTAATAACTTTTTGTACATTAATATTGTTAATAATTATTTTTTTTTGTTTCTTGATTTTTTTTTTTTTTTTTTGCAAAAACAAAACTTTGAACGTAAAAATTTAGTATTTCAAAACTTTTTCAAATATGGCAATATAATCCAAAATATGCTTCTCAATAATATGGCGGCGGGGTGTGGCTTTACTTTGCTTGCTGCTGCTTATAAAAATGTTGCTGCTGTTGAATATTGTATAAGTAAAACTTATTAAATATAGATTTTTAAAAAATGCATTTGTAAAAAAATCAGTCAAAATTTAGTGACACGATGACACATTTGCGTTAATGGTTTAACGGCGGCTTTGTTTGGTTTTGACAAGTGATCAAAAGTTAAAATCAGTCACAATGAATTCATGGTGAATGGCGAAATGAAATGCAAAATATGAAAAAAAAATTGTTAACTTCGGTGCCACCGAAGCATTAATACCCTTCACACGTAATTTGAAATCGTATAGCAGTTGTACATATCGGATTTAAAGAAAGAAAATATTATTCGTAAATAAAATTAAGAAATTTCTACTCAATATTAAGAGACTCTAGCTCTTAATAGCATACATTTTTTATAATGGTGAAGTATTGTTCATATATGTTATATAGTATATGTCTGATTTACTTCTCTTTATACAAGGTATGATCTAAAAATAAACGCACTTTCAATTTAAATCATAGAACTCGTAGTGTCATCTATTAAATGTTGACAGTGTTAGAACACGTGGTTTATACGATTTAACAATGTCGTGATGATTTAAATGATGATCCAAGACCTGGACGACCCGAAGCATCTAATCGTGCTGAGTTAGTGGAAAGAGTAAGTGAAATAATCGCTATCGATGAAAATTTCGCTGTGAGAATGCTGGCAGAAGAATTAAATTCATCTTACTGTACAATCTACAAAATATTAACTGAAGTTTTGGGTAAAAGAAAGTTAATGATGAAACATGGTGTTTTAAATATGAATTTGGGCTAGCCCTTGTAGTGGCGTGTGCACTTACTATCTGAAGAAGACTTAGGATAGTCAAAATATTCAAATATTATGTCTATATCTTTTATATTCTCACAGTTCTCGGCATTTATACCATATAGATAAAAGACGGACAGACGTACATGGTTATATCGAAGCTGTTTAAAAATATATATAATCTATTTTAAGTGTATTATCCCGCCTCATTTTGAAGGTTACATACCACTATCATAGTTGTGGGTACTCGGTAAAAGAATAAAAAAAATATTCAAAACAGTTAGACATATTGTACATAGTATAAACAGACAGACATACGAATTTGTCTCATCAAGCTGATCTAGAATAGTAGTAGTAGTATCTCCGTGCTCCATTGTTCAAGTACAATATAGAATAGATTGTTCGGACCAGACCTTGAAAATATGAATTTTTAAGTGAATTTTCAACTTTCAAACAATTATTCGAATACGAAAATCGTAGCATGGGAGATAAAGAGATATAAAGCGTTACGAACTTTCTAAGTAACTGTTAATAAAAGTCTCAAACATTGTGTGAATGGCATAAAAATCAGTCACAATGAATTCATTATGAATGACAAAATGTAATGTACACAAAAATAACGGTAAATCGTTTTGAGCGGTGTTTAAAGTTGAAACTTAAATTGCAAATTTTCTTAACGTTTAAATGCTTATAGCATAGCTAGACTATTAAACTCAGCGCCGCCCAATGTATGCATAGTAGTCTCACTTTGCTTGCGATAATAGTGACGCGCTTGTACTGCCAAATCATCTAAGAGTAGCTCATTAGCTGATTTAGAACGTTTCGGAAATATGAGCACATTACGCAAGGGACTCACATGCGCAACATTGGCACCGGCATGCGGCAATTTTTTGAGCGGCTTTGGTGGCGGTGCAGGTGGTGCGCGCGTTTTCTTAAACGAAGCTTTTTTCAATTGACGCACAAACGATTGACTCAAAGTTGAGCCTCTATTAAAATCTTCTTCAGTTGCAGCAGCAGCATGTGCGGCATTGCATATAGCCGGCGGACTTGAAGTTGTCTCTTTGAGATTCATTTGTGCAGCATATTTTTTCATATCACCCAATTGACCTAGTTTCAATTGATTCTCGGTGGGCAGTTTTTTTAGTAAGCGTTTTTTATTGCTGGCTGTTGGTGTGGTTGTCGTCTTCGTCGTTGTCGTCTTCGTAGGTGTGCTGCTGCGTAAACGCTCAAAAAGATTGGTTAATGTTGTAGAACGCTGCTTAAGTGGTACTATTTGACGTTTTGCTTGGCTAGTTAATGGTGGCGGTGGAGGCGCTGGTGCTGCTTGCTTCTTATGCTGCAATGTTGTTACACGCTTTGGTGTACAACCGGCGAGTGTTATGCGTGTCGGCGTTGTAGCAGCGGTCGCCGGTCGACTAGCAAACACCTCATCATCCAATTCACTAAGACTGACCAACATTTGTTCATCTTCAACATCATCGGTTGGACTAATTGGTGGCTCATCTGGCTCATCTTCAATGCCACTATAGCCTGCAAAGATTTCATCGAATGCAGCATTTACTATATACGTTTCATCGTGTAGTTCTTCATCGCTGGAGTCCTGTGAGCTGTTTGTTTGTGGTGCATGTTGCGGCTGCTGCTGTTGCTGTTGTTGCTGCTGTTGATTACTGCGCGTTAGTGTACCAAATAGATTTTTACGGTAGTCCTCATCAATATTAGCATAACGTCCACTACGTCGACGCTCTTCGCCACCATGTAAGCTACGTGATTCCTCGAGTACATGCTGCTGCTGCTGCTGTTGGGATGTTGCCTGTAGCATTGCAGTGCAACTACCGGCTGCCGCCAGTTCCGCTAGATGTGAGGCTAAGGTTTGAGTACTACAACTATTGGTTAGCTTACCAGCAATGGGTATGGTTAGTAGATGTTGTTGCTGTTGCTGCTGATGGTGCTGCTGCTGCTCCAGCTGTTGTTTGTGCAACTGTTGCATGAGCTTTTGTCGCATTTCATGTGATTTGCGTTTTAGTTGATTATAACGACTGCTTGTGGTGACAGCAATATTGGCAGCCTGCTGCTTATACAAATACTTACTTTCATGTTGTTGCTGCTGCAGCTGCAGTTGCTGCTGTTGCTGCTGTTCCTGCTCCTGTTTGTGCTTGGCCTGTTGCTCTGTCAGACGTCGCTGCAGCGCCATTGTCTCGAAGGTATGTACTACGCTACCGACATGTGTATTTATTTCCGGTATACCCAAATCACCACTGAATAGATCACGCTGATGCCGCTGCTGCATGGTCAGCAGTTCGCTGCCACTGGCGCGTTTATTCAGCGTTGCATTCGCATTGCGATAAAGTGCACTGGCGCTGGAACTCTGTCGCAACGGGGGCACTGGACGTCGTCGTTGTTGTGTAGCATTTGTGCGTGGAAATTGTTCCAGAAATTCTGTTGCTTCCTGTTGCCACAACAGATTGCCCAGATCATCGTGCGCACTCTCATGCGCAAGTGTTGTTGTCTAGTGTGTGTTGTTTTGTGTGTGATGTGATTTGGCAATTGATTTTTATTTTGTTTGTTTTTTTTTTTTTGTTTGGTTTTTTTCATTATGAAATTAAGAGAGAAAAAAATCAACAGCATAAAATATTAAAAAATTAATTAATTTAGCAATTATATTTCTTTGATTAGTGGGCAGGTGAGCTTGTAAGTATCTTTTTTTTTTTCTTTGATTGCAATACTTGATTGCATTTAAATACTTCAATCAAATATTGCAGCTTTTTAATTAAACTAATTAGTTCTTAATTTAAATATTATAGCATTTATACTTGTATATATACAATACATAAACTAACATTAACATTTATATATTTTGTAGCTAAATAAGTATTTAGTTTATGACGCTTAATAGTACAAGCTTAAAGTCCTGTATGGAACCAATGCCAAGAAATGTACAAGTATAGAAAACTGTTCAAAGGAAGCGAAGCTTCTACACAATCAGATATTCTATGGTACGCTCTGTAGCCTAAACATCTTGATGGGTTTTAACATATGATCTATCGTTGGATGACACTTCATTGCGGGAGTGATATAGTGTGTAGTATTTACTTTTATATAAGGTCTGCCAATAAAGAAAGGAAAGTGTTTTCAAGTTTATTTTTTTTTTTAATATTACTGCAGCCTAAACGGCTTAATGGATTTTGATAAATGAGATATCGTTAGTATTTATTTGGCATAGGGTATATTATTTTTATATATTGGGACCTTGAATTAATAATGAGCGTGTCACACAAGTGGCCGCCACTAGTATAAGAACCAATATTCTAGTTTCCAATTTCATGCCCCTAAAATCTATTGTCTTTGGTATCTATTGTCACTTGCTCGAAAGCAACAATACTAAATATTGCCTCGAACATGTCGAATTTCGTACCATATAAAGTGTTTTTGCGGGGAGTTAATCTTCATTACTTTAATATGAAGAAAAGTGCGGCCGAGGGTCTTCGAATCTTAGTGGAAGTTTACAGCGAGCATGCTCTATCTGAACAATCGTGTCGGAGGTGATTTTGAGCTCGAAGATAAGGAACGGCTGGATCAACCCAAAAAGTATGCAGACGAAGAATTGCAATCATTGTTCTAAGTGAACTAATGCCAAACGCTACAAGTATTGCCAGAATCATTGGGAGTGGATGAGTCGACAGTCAGAAAACGTCAAAAACTCATGGTATTGATTTAAAAGCAAAGAAACTGGGTGCCATACGTGTTGAAGCTGCGCCACGTCGAAATGCGACTTTTCGCTTGTGAACAGCTCCTCGAACGCCAAAGAAGAAATGGTTTTTTTGTCTCACATTGTGACAATAGCTTCTGCGAATAAAGAAGTGAAGTGTTTCTTAAAAAATTCTAAGCATTACTGTAGTCTAAACGGCTGACGCTTTATAAACATATTATGAACTCCCACAGTCTAGTTGAATCTAACGATAACTAATTAGCTAAAATTCTTCAAACCATTGAAGAGCGTGCGAAAGTAATAGTACATGCAAGATATTATCTAAAAATAACCGAACTTTTAATTTAAATCATAGAACCCGTAGATCACATCTATTAAATGTTGTACATGTTTCTGTTGAACATTTATTCAGTTGCAGTTTCAGTGGGAGGTTGCCGCATAAACTGAAATGAAACTAACAAAAAACAACAATAACTTGAAAAACTAGTGTTGCTAATGCGAGTGTTGCAAATAGTGAATAACAAAACAGCTGATTTTGTCATTCAGTAACAGAAAGAAGTCAAAAGTACTTGTTTCAGTTTCAGTTGCTGATGTACTGAATTCAGTTTCTGTTGCTGCGGACGACAGAATTCTAAAATTCTGTTTTAGTTTCAGTTGCTAATGTACTGAATTCAGTTTCAGTTTCTTTTGTATGCGACAACAGGCCTTTAGAAAGGTACATTTTTCTTCTTTCAAAAGCAGCTAAGTTTATGCTAATCGTTCCAAAATAACACACGTTTTAATAACAACAGTTTTTGTAGTTATGTCGTAAAAACAAAAGATCAAATATTAAATATTGCTTTAAACTCGGTAAAAAATTTGCTGAGGCTTACGAATTGTTAAAAATAGTTTATGATGATGATTGTATGAGTCGTACTCAAGTGGTTTACACGTGGTTGATTTAAATGATGATGCAAGACCTGGACGACCCGAAGCATCTGAGTTAGTGAAAAAGTATGTGAAATAATCGCTATCGATGCAAATCTCACTTACAATCTACAAAATATTAACTGAAGATTTGGATAAAAGAAAGCTGTGTGCACGTTTTGTTCCATATCAATTAAATTACGATTAAAAAATCGCTCGTGTAGTCAATGATTTTTTAATGAAAAACCAGATTTGTTTCATTGCAATGAAAGGAGCAATTTATGATGACAGTCCAGCCATACAGGCAGCCGTGACACAGATGCTAAAGAACATCTCAAAAAGCGAGTTTAAAAAGTCTATGGATACATTGGTTGAGCGTTACAAACGTTGTAATAACTTTGAAACATGCTTCTTTTATTTTATAACTAAAAAGTTCGGTTATTTTTAGATCATACTGCGCATATACAAAAAATGCTTCTTTTTCTTCTTTATTCACAGACGCTATAAAAAAGTAGTACACCCTTTGGTATTGTAGCAATCAAGACAAATCTAACGACATCTTATATGTCAAAATCCATCAAGATGTTTAGGCTAGAGTAAAATTTTTAGAAAAATTTAAAACCCTGTTTTTTTTTTTATTTAGCAGACCTGATCTAAAAATGTTATACCCAATAGTACGGCCCAATAGTACATGCAACAAGTCGTTTAGGCTACAGTGTGCGCTGAAGAAGACACAGGCATACATACATACTTACACACAAAAAACATAACCCTTCTAGTGCTGTATATGTAGTTTTCTTTTATACTTGAACATTTGCTGTCACTTCCATACAAGCTTTAAACATTTAAATATTTATTTTTCAATTTATATATATATTATATTTATATTATTTTTGAATAATAAAGTTTAAATATTTATTGTACTTAATTAATTATTTAATTAATTGTTGTAATACATAAACTATGTCTGTTTTTATTAATCTACTTTTTTCTCTTTTTTGTTTTTTAATAATTTCTTAAAGTATTTTTGGCTTTTGGTTTTTTTTTTTGTATCAATATCTTTTATTTTATTCTAAACAACAACACAAGTTAAGTTTCTTCTAAATTTGCTAGACAACAACACCACATTGCATCTACTTTTCAATTTATATTTGCTTTACGCTAAATAACATTTGAGTTTTTATATATGCTGTGATTACATCAACTGTTTTTCACCGACACAAATAATTGTCATTCACAGTTGTGTGTCAAAATGTTTTGGAAATGCACATGGAAACAAAACGTTGATGGTCAAAGCTTGCCACGAGAAAAAAAATAATAGTAAGCAAAACAGTGAGCATCAGCAGAACATACACACTAGTATAAGCCTTTCAGTCATACGGTTGCGCACAATAACTTATATAAAAAAACCGAGACTGCACAACGTTGGCTGTAATCGTGGTTTTACAGTTTTGTGTTTGAAGTTATGTTTATGTTGATTTTTGTCACGTGTCAATGATATTTCCGAGAAAAGACTACTTGAAGCTTCTGAGCATACTTTAGTTTTAGAAAGAATTTGTCATTCTACATTCATCAAACAAATCCGTATCTTTCGAAAAAAAGACTAACAGTTATTCTGCAATTGTTACGGAAGGTACTAGTTCAGTTTTTAATGCTAGAACATATACATAATACTGAAATGCCGTTGTACGACTTCAAAACCTGTTTTTGTATTTCTATAAATAGGTACATGCTTTTCAATACGCAAATAGAAATTCGCAATTAACTGTTAATTTAATTGAATTATTTAACTTGAAATAATTTATAGGTAGAATTTATAATTTATTTATAGAAGGACTCTGTGGAGAGCTGGTCAACCACATTTTAGCTTTTAACCGTACAAAATTGACTGTTTCTATTAAAATATAATGAAGTATAGTTAAAAAAAGTTCCATATCTCCTTTAACTTTTTGATTCACCTTTTTTATGAATCTGAAAGGTGGGAAAGTCGAATATACTATTTAAAAAAAATTGAAAATACTGTTAAATTTGTGTCTGATGCTACACTATTTATTCTACTTCTACTTAATTTTCTAAGAGTCGTGACTACTCTCTGTAGGAAACTTTATTTTTATAGTTCTCTTTTTAAACTTACAGAGTACTCGTAATAAGCAGAACATATAAAGTTGTACTTAGACATGATTTTTAAAAAAGTAGAATTAAAGAATAACGTATTTAAAAAGAAGAAGAATACAAACTGAAAAGTTGGTATGTTTGAAAATTCTGAAAGGATCTATAAATAACAGTGCGTGTGGATTGAGGTTTATATTACACAATTTTCACGGGTAGAGTCCTACGTACCCATATAGAATCGTTTATATCTAGGAATTTCAAGAGATTTGTTGTTATATTTGAATAAAGGGTCGCATATTTTTCACAACACCACAAAAATGCACAAAAAAATAAAATTAAAAATAGTTTTTATACAGATACATACTCATTATTTGGACAAAATTTCAGTGACACTGTCTTTGAATGTATGAATGAATGGAATACTTGGAAGAGTCCTGTTCGAGTGGAGTCAAAATAGCAAACGAATGCACTCTAGTATATCTTATGACTCTCAATGAATGGTGTGAATTGTTTAATGTTGTGTGATGCTGTCTCATTTTGTTAGTGTTAGTGTTTCAAACAAACATGGTGGCACTACATTATTGTATGAGTATCAATAGTGTAACAATGATTCATGTGATTCAGTGTGATATTCTTTTAAGTTGCATAAGGTTAGCGTATAGCTAAAACCTAACCAGAAATTGAGTGGATCAATCAAACAATTTGTTTTAATGCTGGTAGGAAGGAGAAGTTTGCCAGCAGTCTGCACATAAATGCATACAAACACTTTAAAAATTAAGGCTCGTGTTGAACTATGATTTCGTTCGAACATAACAGAAAATTTATTTTGGAAGCTTACGATTTAGTGTTCATAAAGTACTACTGTTTTTTTTTTTGTTTCTTTTTAAAGATAAGCACAATAATTCATACAAGTCATTCAGATTGTTTCCGTTGAAATATGTATAGAACTGTTTATGAACTCGTTTACTGTTATGATTTAATGAATTGAGTTGCAGTTGCTTCTAGTATAAGTGTACAAATGAGTGCTCGACGAATGTACTTGATTTCTGATTTGATTCTATGAGTTATACAATATTATAGAATATACTATAGTATGAAAATGATTGTAGAATTAGTGTGGAAATGAATGATTACACGTCAAATGAACTTCTTCACTGCTACGATTTAATGAGTTATATTCTAGAGTATAGATGATTTTAGGTTTAATACGAATGTTCTGTTATGATTTGATGATCCATATTATAGAATATAGTTAATTCTAGTATCAATCATCGTTCTTAGAGAATAACTAATTTTTTTACTCACAGTAAATGATAGGGTCTTTAAACATTGCTTTTAAAACAAACATTGCATTGAATTAATTTGAATCATTCAAAATGAACTTTGCATTTTGAATCATTCTTTTTTAAAAACGTTGAAAAATGCGTATAGAATTGAATTTTTTTTTGTTTGTTTGTTAGTAAAAGCCACTTTTTCAAAGTTCTCGTCTGTCAGAGTATCACATTTTGGTCGCAACTTCATTATTAAATGGTAGTTTAAGCAACTTGATGATGATTTACATTTTTTCATTGAATTAGTTATCTTTTCTCATAAAGTTTTTTTTTTATAAAAAAAGATTCAAAACTGATTCAAAAATGATTCAAATATTCAATGATTCAAAAAACTCAAATTTAAATTCAATTTATTCTTTATTTCAAAACGAATGATTCAAAAGTCTTTCATTCATTGCATGAATGATTCGCGCATACATTTAAAATTGAATCATTGGCTTGCAGCTCAGGTATCAATGAATGAGTGAACGTTCCTTGAACTTGTTTTCAGTTACGATTCAATGAGTCATATTATAGAATGCAGATGATTTGATGTGTAATGTGTATGAATGTATGATAGCTACACGTCAAACGAATTTGTTTTCTGCTATGACTTAATAAGTCATGTTATGTAATAGAGATGGTACTAGTAGTAGTGAATGAAGCTGTCTTCAATTATAATTCAATGAGTCATATTCTAGAATGTAGATGATTTTAGAATAAGTGTGCAAATGAATGACTACAGTCATATGAGCCAGTTTTCTGCTATGATTTAATGAGTCACATTCTAGAATGCAGATGATTTTAGAATTCACATGGGAATGAATGAAGTTATGATTTAAGCAGTCAGATTCTTTAACAGCGAAGTTTCTAGTATCAATGACATAGTGATGGCAAATAAACTCTTTCTCAGTTATGATTCAATGAGTCAATGATTATTGCATCAGCGTACGAATGAATGAGTATTGAATGAATGTTCCATTTAGAAAACACTCATGCAGGGCTCTATTGTGTAGTAAGTGTGTATGAGTAATTGCATGAATATTCAGTAGCTATATATAAGGTACTGCATGTGTATGTTGTTGCCATTTTTGCATGCTGTTGCTAACTTTTGCCAGTGTTGACAACATTTATTGCAAATTTTTATGGGGAAAGAAGGGCATGACTGCTGCTTTTAGTTATTATTTATTTTCTAATAGTAATTATTATCAAATGGCAGACTATCACTTGAACTTGTATAGTGCTGCTGCAGTTGTTGTTGTTGTTGTTGTTGCGAATTGCTGCCACGCAATGGTGGTGCTTGTTGTTGTTGTTGTTTGCTAGATTTTTGTTGTTGCTGTTGCTTTTGCATAGCTTTAAAATCATCTTGTGATTTACTACTATTTTTTGTAGCATGTGTTTTATTCTTATTGTGTGATGATTTATTATGTTTTGTATGCTTCAAACTATGATGCTGATACTGTGGTTGCTGTTGCTGTTGCTGTGACGTTGCAACAGCTGTTTGATGTTGCAGCAACTGTTGCTGCTGTTGCTGCTGTTGATGTCTACTATTTTTATTATGTGGCAACTGACTTTGATAATGATTTTCAGCATGATGTGTTAAATTATTGCTGCTGTGATAGTGTTGCTTTTGACAATGTTGTTGCTGCTGCTGCTGCTGCTGCTGCTGTGTTGTTGAGTTGTCACTAGCACCACTACTGCCATAACTATAAATCTGTGATTTCGATTGACTGCGATAGTGTAAATTAGCAACACTATAATGATCAAGACTATCAAATGCTTGCAAATAATGTGCATTCAATTGATTATAATCACCATTAGCAACATTATTTGCATGCTTAGAGCGATCTAGAGTATTTGTGCGATAGTGTTGGTGTGTTTGTTGGTGTGGTTGTTGGTGATCTAGAGAATTAAAATGGTGTTGTGCATTATAGTGTAGCTGCTGCTGTGTTGTTGTTGTTGTTGTTGTTGCTGTTTAGTGCCATTTTTCATGGGCAACGGTGGTGGTAGTTGTTGTTGTTGTTGATTGTGGGATGTTTTCTTATTGGTATTGTTGCTATTGCTGCCGGTGCTGTTGGTGCCGCCGCCCTTAAAACTGCTATTGTTGCTGTTGTTGCTGCTGTTGTTGCTGTTGCAGTTGCTGTTGCTCGTTGTGATCGTTGCTAAATCATTTTTACCACATTTAATTGCTATAAAAGAATTTGGTAGTGGTGGTAATGGTGGTGTGCCTGTTGGTGTACTTGATGTTGTTGTTGTTGTTGTAGTTATTGTTGTTGCAGATGATGATGTTGTTGCTGTTGCTGTTGTTGTTGTTGTATTTTGATTAGTTAATATTTTACTATTGAGTGATGAAAGTTCCCGCTACGCGATATGATGATTACCAAATGTACGCAGCACTGGTACGCTCTATTTTATTTAGATATACATATATACATATTTTTATAGAGGTATATATATATGCATGTATGTATTTTAGTTAGTTATAGATAGGGTATATGTATATAGTCATGTGTATTATATAGAACGAGCGTGTTTCAGGTATAGACAACATATACAACATTGGATAAATGTGTGTGTGTGTTTATGTTTTTGTGGTTATATTTTTGGAGATATATTTTTAAATTCAAGATTTTTATAGATTTTGGTGATTTTTTATATGGCGCATAAATGAAAGTTGCGTGTTATAATTTTGTTTTTTTTTTTGGGTTTGTTGTAGTTGTTGTTGTTGTAAAGAGAGACAAAGAAAACAAGTAGAAGAAAGAAACAAAGTACATATATCAAATATTTGTTGTTTTGTGTGTGATTTTGTTAGTTTTTAATATAATAATAATAACAATAATAAGAATAATAATAATTAGTGTATTCACAAGGTCTTGCAATAGTGCAAACGTGCACAAACAGCGTCGTGCGCACATCTGTGCATAGTAGAGCTGTGCAACTCTGTACAAACAGCTGTTTGAGACTTTGCTTTGTTTGTTTTTACATTTTCATCTTTTTGAATTAATAACTGTTCCGATGCAGTGTTATCACAACAAAATAACAAATGCACCTAAAAGTATCAAAATTCGCACTGCCACTTGATTTTGTACCGTTGCCAGGAAACGCTATGCTCTGGCTAGAGTCAAGTAATGCAAGCTTTTTTAGATGAAAATTGTTGTTGCTTGTGCAACATTTTTCTTGCACTTTTGCACCGCTGCCAGACATTGTGAATACCTTAAATGTGTATATAGTAAGCAATAAATATCTTGTGTATCGTTTTGTTTCAAAAGCGTGTTAAATTTTAGGTTTGTGTAGCATTTTGTATAGTATTTTGTTCATTTGGTGCGTCAGTTATAGGTGTTGGTAATACTTCTTATAACGTTTTTGTTGGGTGTTTCATTTTGGAGCGTGGTTGGTCGCCAGTGTATGGTGTAGTTTTCATAAAAGTATACGAATTTATTTAGTTTTTATTACATTTTAATAGTTACATAATAAAATGAAAAGTTTTTAAAAATTAATTGAAATTAAAAAGAAATTCTTTTTAGTGCATTGCAAAGTTAAACATTTAGTTATTTATATTTATATTTATATTATATTTTTAGTTACAGAACGCCTTGTGAGTTTTAGTTTAGAGTGTGCAGAATAATTGAATAATTTTTGTTTTAAAGTTGTATATCAAAATGTTTCTATAAAACTTAATGCATAACAAATAGTTTTCTGTACTATCAAATGCTAAGTTGATACAAACTGTGTTGTAGCTAATCAAAAAGTAATTTTACAGACCGTAGGCAAAAGAATTGAGATTTGAAATTAAGTTTAATCGAATCAAAAATATGCATACTCATTTAATTAAAAAAAAAGAAAGCAATATCATGCAAGTTCTAATGTCGTTTTCAACATACAAACACAATTTTCAAATTCAAATTCAAATTCTTAACTGCCCTGTTCCCGTTGTTTCATTTTTTCGTTTTGAAAATGAAACGAAACCGAACGATTTCAATTCAACCGGTTTCCGTATCCGAAAGTTTCATTTCCCAAAGGGAACAAAATGGAAAAGAAGAGTAATGAGTGCCGCCCTTTCAATTTACATACTCCAAGCCAAGTGATTTGAAACCGAAAAATTTATTCAATTTGTAAGCACTGGAGCATTTAGAAAAATTGAATCCGAAACATTTTTATGACAGTGAGAACAGACACAGGGCAGTATATTAACATTTAGCTGCTGAATAAAATTATCTTGATGTATTGATGGCAGCTGTTGGAGTTAGAATTATGAGAACTAGTAAGCTTGTGAAGTTATTTCCTCATCAAAAATCGGCAAATATCAATAACATTGCTAATCGAAAAACTAAGTTGGAAAATTGACGTTTTCTCGTCGGCTTTTGCTTAAAAACAGTAGGCTGTAGTTATAAAGTCACTTCCAAATGAATTCCAAATATAGCCTTACTTAACTGATGCAATCGGGTGAAACGTGCCAAACGTGCAGTATTTACCGTAGTGAGTGTGAAGTCAACAAGCTGCTACACTGGATACGCTGCACACAGAGAGATAAAAAAATCTCCAATATACTTACTAGCAATAACCGCTTACTCTGTGTCTAAATTTATAAAAAAGTGCACAAGATTTCAAACCCATCTAAAGCAGACTTTGACTATAAGATTCAACTGTGGTCAACTGATTTCAACAGATTTTTCAACGTTGAGTCCGAATTGGAGTGAAGTTTTCTCACAAGAGTTTACAGCAAACTTCTGAATGCCTGATTACTGCAGCAATTTCTAATCAGAAACCACAACAATAACAGAGACAACAGACAATAACTCTTTTACTCTCTTTTATTCAGTGTGACCACAAAGAAAACCATCAAGTTACATCACCAATAACACTAAGACAGTTACGAACTGACATGTATCTCTCAACGTGACGTCGGAGTCGATTGTATGGATTCCAGAATATAGGACAATTCAAGGTAACGAGATAGTAGCTGTTGAGATAGTAATATCAGATACATACAAAAATTTCTTACACACTTGAAAAGAACTATGAATACCGCGTGTAACTTGCAAGCTATTCACAGATCTTTAGTATTAGCAAATACTGCCTAAATGAGTCCAACAGCAAATGGAACCAACTTGGCACCTGTAGTATTATTAAGCTAATATGGATGGAAACGATGATTATGAAAATTAAAGGAGTTCATCTCATGGACAAGAAAGGAGTTGGCCTTAGTAAGGCATGTACTGGCAGTCCTTATCTTATCTTATCTTGAGAACACTTTTTGATCGGCAGACATGCATGCATATTGCCTCATAGCTTGCTACAACAGTTACTGCAGAAGTTGTATGATTAAAGGAGAAGTTGTATGTGTGCTGGAGACTGTTGGGAGTTAGGTGTCTGGTGAGCCTAATAGAAGTACTAATATTAAAGATACGGTTGATATTTTTATCGACTCCACTAACTTGCTAAGGTAGGAGACGATATGAGATGTTTTCCTATTAATTTTCCAATTAATTTTGATCCGAAAAAACTTCCAATATCTTGTATACTGAGAATATATTGTGCACGTATTTGTAAAGCCAGATGGGCAGAAAGATGGCAAAAATATTGCAAGTGCTATGAATAAAAACAAAAGTATATTACAGTGGTTCTTAAGTTGTTGGATTAATTATTGTAGGCTTTTGCTTTGAGTACTCTAAAAAAATGCATTAAAAACACATTTTGTGATTGTGTGCGTCAGTTCATGAAAATCTGCGGCAGTACACGTCACCTATGCTATGCTAAAGCTTTACATTCAAAATAACTTCTTAATTGTTAGAACGCAATGAGTTTTTCAGGCACCATAACGTGCAAGACTAGCGCCTGCAAAGAACACCATTAACCATTTGCATCAAGTATTTTTGGTGCACAGTAATGTTAGTAATGGTGGGCATCTGGGAAAAAAGCATCCGTGGTAGTACGTTGAGAAAATTGAGGCTGTACTGGCCAGTATGGTAAGATCATTGATAAACGTCGAGTCACCGTCGTTCTTCTCAGTTGGGCATCCCTCACATACCTCTTCGATCTCTATTAAGCCACTGAATGTTGACGACCGTCAAGCCACGTCTTAAGAATTATGTAGCGAATATTGCCGAAAAAGGTGTAAAGCTTTCTGCAAAAATTCACAATGAGCGATAAAGCACATTTTTCGTTGTATGGTCAAATTCTATGTTAATGAGAACCCTGAATTAATTTACCAGAAATCTCTACAAGTCCAACGATTGACAGTTCAGTGTGCAATTGGTGCGGATAGAATCATTGTGTGTTGTTTCTACGAAGATGATGCTAGTGCGACTGTCACCGTTAATGAAGACCGTTATGTGTGCATGATAACGGCTTTTTTGTTGACATTTCTGGCTGATAAACTCGCATGCATTACGTTTGGCTCCAACAGAACAAGGCCACAGCTCGCTATACAGCTATAATTAATTGTTTGTGGCCAATCTTCGCTCGCTTAAATTCAATCCCCCGATTTAATGGTTCCAGATTTTTTTCTGTGAGCCTGGTAAAGAGCAATATCAGCTATTCAGCTCGAAATACTTCAAAAAGTGTTGGATGTGAGAGGTTCATTTGCGCGTTATTATTTCTTCGGTATAGTTTATTAGCTTAAAAGTTTCGAAACTTTATGCAGTAAATAAATTAAGTTTTTTTTCCAACTGATGCATTTTATATTCTTCTTAAGTTCTCATATGAATTGTCTTTTTCTCATGAGAAATTAAGAAGTAAATTTCTGCTTGCCTTTTATTTGTAACTTTCTAGTTTCACTAGTTACTATTCTTCTGAAAAAGATTGATTGAGCACATGTTTAAATAATAGTATGAGATAGGGGATATCACTCTACTAAGTTAACTTTTCGCATATTTACATCTACAAACATTTCTAGCAGTTTTGTTAAGTCGGTCTGCAATGCGCATCTTCCATTACTACTTCTACAACCAAACCCAAATGTCGCTTAATCCCAGATAAGTTTACTTGCAGCGTATTAATTCCAACATGACAAGCTAATTTAGAACTCTAAATTTGAGTTGGGAATGTGAGACTTTCGACTGGTAGCGCAAGTAGCGCATAAAAGTTATTAAATTACCAAAAAAAAAAAAAAAAAGAGTAATAATAAGTGTAAAAAAGGGCTAGACAGTGGAAAAGTGTTTCAAACTCTTAAAAAAAAAACACGGCGCATAACCGCATCAGCAAACACGACAAGCACAGGCACGTTGCGAATTAAAATCCCCGAAAAAAGCCAACGCGAAAGCTAATTAGCCAATTTAAAAAAGGGAATAAGTTTTATAAAAAAAAAAGAACGAACACCATTAAAAAATACACAGAGTTCTAGTAAAAAAGTACACTAAAAATATAAGTGCGGCGTTAGTGTTGCAAAGGAAAAGTGAAGCATTGCGCACGGATATTAAAGTTGCAAATTAAAAAAAGGAAGAAAAAATGTAACACATTAAGAGATGAAATTACATGGCATGTGAAATGCGACAAAAGTACATGGTGTAACGATGCGAGAAAGTAGTGAAATTAGTAGTAAAAGTACTAAACTAAAAAGAGATGACATGAACTATAGAGAGAGAGATAAAGTGAAAGAGAGAAAGAGCGTGAGTGTTTGCAGTGTTGCAAAATATAACATGAAAACTTATTGCTAGCAATCATTTTGGTGCTGTTTTTTGCGGCCAACAAAGTTAACTGAAAAAAAAAAAAAAAATAAAATAAAATTCAAGCAGACGCAGAAGGCAAATATTGCCATACACATATGTATATTCTGAGAAAAGAGATAAAAGCGCTGATGTTGTTGTTGTTATTGTTGTCAACTCCTGTAAGTACTCACAAATGTCTTGCACCGGAATTCACTGTAGACGACGTGTAGCACTTACTTTTGTGTAATTCAAGTTGAGTTCTTTACTTTAGATGCTACTTGTCTTTTATGCACTTCATATATGCTGTGATAAAGGTATTATACGTTTTGTTGTAAAGTTTGTAACGCTGCGAAGTGGCGTTTAGAGACACTTTTCAGCAGCAAAACTTTGAATGAGTTTGTGCTATTCTTTTCGTATTTACAAATTAATTGAAAGCATACATTGTGAATGATTCTCGAAATTAAGCGTTTTAGGGTTGGCCTTCTTCAGAGCCATTCTGTTATAAATATTCGGTTTAAACACCTTTGGAAAGGACAATGTGACAACTGTGCTCATTGATGTCGCGTACGAAAATCAGTACACAAAGTTAGCTTACTGCATTTTATTCACTAATTTAACTAATTAAGCTTTCTGTTAGTCTAATGAGCTATCAAAATATTTCATTGAATCCCATTGCACAAAAAATTTGTGTTGCCAACATGATATTTGTTATCACGTTGAATGTAAGAACACACATTTATTATTGTCCACATAAACTTTAAGTTAAGATGCATGTCACAAGCTTTGAAATAGAATAATACAAAAAGTATTGAACTGAAATTTAATCGCACGTTTATTTGATGGCTTGCCTTTAATGTAATTGAAGATTTAAAAACAAGAAATTCTTGTTATGGTTACCACGACTCCTTTTGCACAGGCTGTGCCACATTTCGGCGGGGTATGCTGGCTGCATGGATGAGAACCATGGCTCCTTTTTCTTCTGTACGACTCTGAGTTCCGGCTTCGCAATATTTGGTTATAGTTTAGCAATGTGATATACTGGTGGTGTATACAATTTCGTGTTCTCTTTTAAGAGAACATTCACCAAACTTCTGATTAATTTGAAGCTTACTTTGATAAAGAGTTGCAACACTTTAAATTGCTTTTTGCCATTCACACAATTAAGTGAAAGTAACGGTTCGTTAATTGACGCTTCTCTACCAGACATTGGAAAACTGGTGGAAAAATTGTTTTTTCAGAGCGTTCTTAACTGAACAATACTGGGGCAGGATTGGACAAAATGAGGATTTTGAAATATTTTCTATTCGATTCACAGCAGTACTGAGTACCATGGTGGAACTCTGCAAATATTTGCTGGAGGCATCGAATTTTTTAAGAATGTCATGGCAGATTTCCGTGTAAATTCCAACGGACTTCTATTCTTCGTCAATGTAGACCTCAGTCAATGCTGCTCGAATATGAATATAATCGCGAGCGAGTGCTTTGATTGATTTATAGTTGTATGATCAGCGAGTTGAACTTAGAGTAGACATTCTCATGAAAAATCTGGCATCAGGCAGTGAATGCACTGAAAAAAAAAGTAAATACGAAAAGTTATAGTTCCAACTCGAAAAAATGGACTTAAGCATAACATGTACAAACAGCTACTTTCTGACCAAATTTGAAGAATAACCACAGCAAGAAACAACGGAAGGATTCAACTGCATTCTCAAAGCGTTCATGACTTGATACTTCCGTGTCATATTTGACACATTGTCGTACGACTGAACCCGGCGGTTTTGAATGTCCAAGGCTTTAAACTGTATGTACTCTTTCTACGTTTCTGACAATCACAGTCAGTTGATCTGTATTTTCTTCATCAGGAGTAGAGTTCACTGACACTAAATAAAACTTTGATTTTCTCATACGAGTAAAGATCCATAACAATACTTTGTTGTCAAAGCTTTCGTTGAGTTATTCGCAAATTGTAGAGTATAAATAATTAACATGACCGTTTACTTTGTTTTCATGTTATTTGCAATGGCTTGCAAGAAACGGATCATACCTACTTTGAATTTAATGCGAGTATTATAAGGCAGTTTCACAAGTTTTCAAAGAAATAAGGAAAACGAACCGCCGAAGAAGATTCATTCTGCACCACGACACTGCGAGCTTTCGCACATCGCGTCATAGCAGCGAGTTTTTGAGCATTCAAAATATCGAATTAATGAGTCATCCGCCACACAGGTCTGATGACTTCTTTTTGTTCCCGAACATCAAACAAAAAAAAAAAAAAAAGCGGTTGATGCTTTCAAAACACATGTTTTGGAGCTACTTCATTTGGTGTAGAAATAGTTCTTCGAAAATGCATCTGCTAAAAGTTGCTAAACTTAAGCGAATTGGATTTTTCTTTTATATTTTGGGAGCGGTGTACCACATACTTTTCGAGAGGCTGATATTTCTTCTTCTACCAAATCTCTTTCTTTATAATATCATTGGCGGATTGAGTAGGGAGAAAATGGGGAACGTTACCCCACTCCCCTACCATTTTTGTTCAGTACAAAGTTTTGTTTTTTAGTAGAGTTTTATCAACCGAAACCCAGCCCAAATTTGTTTTTTTTTCTTATATAGAGGGCGTGGTACTGCTTGTACATAAGTATACCTTTTGCGGGAATCTGTATGTCTATTTTCAAAAACCAATTGAAAATCTTCGCAGTAGTATCTGAGATTGGAGGTAACATAGAGTCATGGAAAGCAGGCGACGCTTTCGCTAAGTCACGGTCTTGTTAAATTTTGTATTTGCGACAAAAATAAAAACAATATGGTTGCCAGGTTCGGTAATAGTACGAATCGGGTATTGGAATAGGTATTCCTTCGGGTAATTTTTGTGATGCGTCAACTGTTCGATGAAGCGTGCAACTTATCATTAATTGTATATAGTATGTACCTAAACCTATACCTAGACGTTCCTCGGGAACATACCTATCTATTTGTTAAAACTAATTGAAAATCACCACATTAGTTTTTGAGATTGGAGATAACATACAGATATGAATGATGGCTACTTGAATTTATATATGTATTGATTACTTACATAAAATGTAATTATTGCTCAAACTCGCAAATCCAAACTTAGATGTTTATGGACAATATACGATTTAAAATATGGAAATATCTATATAAATTTAGATCTCGTATGAAAATCTATTCTTCTGTTACGCGTTTGAAGGTGATACAAAATTTCGGAAAATTATAGCTTCTTTCTATTTGCTCTATTTTTTCCCTACTTTCGCATAAAGTCAATAAAATGGCGTCGCATCTGCATGTGCTTTTAGTGTGTGCACAAAACTTTTATATGTGATGCGTTTAAAACTTTTATGCAAGTCAGTCAGTCAGTCTGTCAGTCAGTCCAGTCCGTCTGTGCCGCTTTTCTAAGAAAGGTATTTTCACGCGGAACTAACGTACAATTCTCTACTCAAAAAACATGCAGCATGCACTTGAACACAGTCAACGAACGCAGCCAAGCGAGATAGGGACAAGTGTTGACATAATTTTTATATGACTGACAAGTTGTCAGACGAAGTATTTAAGACAAACTAGAAAGCTAGTAGCGAAATAGTAGCAAGTGAAAATAAGTTGCAAATCAATCTAAGTGTAAAAAAAAAAACTAATGCAGATAAAGGATATACAAATAAAAACGTTAGAAAAATTAAAATCACGCGCAAATGCAGCAAATGCCCCTTGCGGTATGCAATACAAAAGCATAATGGCGCTTGTGACACTCTGCACCGGAAGTGCAAGTGAACGCCATTTTGAGAAAGAAAAGAAAAAAAAAAGAAAATAAAACTAGAAAGCATAGTAGAGAGTAACAGCGAAAATGAAACTTTGCAGCGAAAACTTCATAAACAAAGTTTATATTTTTGCACTTTGCTTGCACTTTGGCCCCAGCTCAAAGCTTTCCTGCTTGTCGCTAAGCCAAAGTTTTGCATTTTGCTGTGTGTGTGTGTGTGTGTGTGTGTGTGTGTGTGTGTGTGTGTAGAACGCCAAGAGACGCTTTCATGCGCATCATTCGCTCATCAATTGTCCGGCAAGGAAATAACATGCAACCCAACCATTCACCCACCCACACAGCGGCCATTTTGACTGTGTGCCATTGCCAACTTCCGTTTTTCGTCAACTTCTGTTAGTAGATACTTCATACTATCTCTAATTCTTTACTTTGCAATTCTTGGCTGTTGAAATAAATAAAAAAAAAAAAAAAACAGATATACAGGGTGTTTTTTTGTGGGGAGAGGTTCTATTTTCGGACAGCGATTTAACTAACATAAATTGGACAGAGCTGGCAACGCTTTTGCTATTTGTGCTCAGTTTGGCTTGTGCATTTTAACATGAATAAACTAAAGCTAGTACAACGCTTGCAAATTGTGCAAACTTATTGCGAAAATCGTGGTTCATTTCGGGAATATTAACGTTTTACGGTCGTCATTATCGTTCATCCGATTAACCATGGAACTTTTTCATAGCATGTATACTCTAAATGAGAACATGCATTCGTGAAGACATCGTACAGCGCACACTAAGTTCCTGCTGTAGAGTATTATTATAGTATTGGGTATTTAGAAGTATTGAGGAGCACCCACATGAGTGGATCCGTCATCGCGCGCTGTAACGGGAGCCTTGTGCATAAATTTTATGCAAAGTTTTACGTAACGATCTCGGTATACGACCTTATAAGATCCAGCTTGTGCAAGAATTAAAGCCGTATGACCATCGCGGACGTTTGGTCAATGTACGGAAAAACAACTGGAAGTCAAATCGCTGTTTTATCACAATATTCTGTTCAGTGATGAGGCTCATGTTTGCCTCAATAGGCATGTAAATAAGCCAAATTGCCACGTTTGAAGTAAAGGAAATCGACGAGAGATTCTCGAAGCCCCTTTATATTCACAAAAAAATTACTGCTTTGTCGGCTTTATTCTTATAAATGCGGCTGTCGGTAACGTTATCGTCAACGGCTTGCACTAGATAGCCATGATTAGTAATTATTTCGTACTCCAATTGAAGAGATTCGGCCTCCATTGCTTGAAAAGAAGACTTCCAGAATGTGCCAGTAGACACAGTAGACTTTGAACGCATAAAATTAAAGCCAATTTTCACAATTTCTAATTATGCAATCTCAGTATTTTAATGCAATTAAAAGTTATACACATCTAAAAAAGCACCCCTTACTTCTACACTTTGCAATTCTTGGCAGTTGAAAAAAAAAGATATTCTTTTGTAAATTTTTGTTTGTGAAAATAGCGCAAAGTGTTGCTCGTTTTGCATTTCATTTTGAACATTTCGTGGAAAATTGCTAGCGTTCTGCTTATTTTGTATTTGTGTGGTGCGGCATCCGTTTCGCAGCTGCATTTGTATCTCACTGTGGCTGTTTAGATACTTTTCTGTACTGGTAATAAGTAGCACGCTGCAAGTGTTTGTAATGCGTTTACTTTTCTACTTTTGCTATTATAATAATATTTTTTCTTTTACATTGCATTTCATTCCGTTGCTTTGCGCGGAAGTGGGCGTAACAGTTTGCTGAAACTTTACAAAAATGTTTATAGTTTTGCATTCGAACGAATTCGAGTTCAGTTTTGAGAAAAGAAATTTTTAGCATATTTTTGAATTGAAGTTTGGCCAGAAGTTTATGCATCACATTAATTTTATTTTTTTGCATGCTGCGCTATAATAACAAGGAAGTCGTGAAGGTTTTCAAAATATTGTATAAAGGTACGTGTGGAAAAAAGAAATAAAAAATAATGGCAGCTAGTTTTAGATAGTCAGTGTAGTAAATAATATCTTTTTTCTTGAACATTTACGTGCTGTATGTGTGTTGCTTTAAGTATCTATTGTTTCAAAAAATTACAAAGAAGCGATCATTTCGTGTTAATATTTAAACATTTAAATATTTAAAATAAATTTACTTACCTTTATTGTGCGCTATAAATTTAAATTAAATGCATCTTAATTGTACAATATTTTCATGTTTGCCTTGGATATATGAAATTATATTTTTTAACTAACTTTTACGATAATTTCTAAATAAATATTACTCATACATTATGCGATCACAGTTTTGTAGTCAAATCACAAAACGAAATGAAATGAATGAGGAATGAAATGAAAACGAAACGAATACAAATGAATGCATTCGTGCAGTGCTCGAATTAATATCAAACTGAACGTGCAGATTTGTTGGTTTAAGTTCAAATTGTAAGTAATTGAAAACACTTCAAAAGAATTTGTAAACAAGGCCTGAAGTCAACTACTTTGGCTTTCCTTTTATCCGACTGCTTCAAATATTGTTTTGTTTTACGAGTAATATTTATATAAAGGAAAACACTTCAAGTTTTCTGAGGCCTTGTATCAGCATTTCGTAATTTGTATAGAAAATAGTTCTGTTGCCTCAACTCTGAAAAGAGCAGAGCTGTGTATCTAGATATATAGATACTCTAAAGTTGATAAATTCATGGCAACTAAAGTTGAGCGATATTTCACTACCTGTGATTCAATCACGGCGACTGAAAAATCACGAATATCAGTTGCTACTCGGTATTGTAAATGTCAGTGATTGAATATCATTTATTTCTTACTAGTGCCATTGTGATTCATGGCGTACGAGTAATATATCATGCACATCATCAACTGATATTCGTGATTTTCAGTCGCCGTGATTGAATCACTGACTATCGCTCAACTGGTATATTGTATCAATATCAAGTGGCAACTGATATGATTGGTAAAGAATTGTAATGATATGCCGCTTGGTCAATCCCGGGAAGTATTATGTGGGATATACATGTTCCAATGCGTTTTTAGAATGGGCGCTGCAATCAGCAATGGTTGGCACTAGAATATGTACAAATATGATGCCTACTTAAAATTCCATGTTCCCGCCTCAATTCCCAAGATCTTTGTAAGGAGCCCATATCCTGCTGCGGGAGCCCAGTGATACCGACTATCTTCCATACTCTCCTTTGGTTTTTGTGCCATTTTAAGCTAATCCTCTCCAGAAAATGGCGCAGAAAAGAAGATATTCTAGAAACTGACGGCGGTTTCCTGAAGTATGTAATTAGTCTCAAAGTACTGTAATGAGGATATGCCACTTGGAATATATACAAATCAGGTGACCACCTAAAATACCCTGTTCCCGCCTCAATTCCCATGATTTTTGTAAGGACCCCATATCCTGTTGCGAAAGTCTAATGATTCAGACTATCTCCCACAGTATCGAATGGTTTTTTGTACCATTTTAAGCTAATCCTCTCCAGAAAATGGCATTACAAAGCATAATTTTGACAAGACCAAGTGTTTTCTTTAAATGTTTTCTTAGTATCCAAGCATGATAGGTTTTTGCGATTCAACCTTAATGGAAATAGACAACAGCCGTTGCAATATATACTTCAACCAAATCCCGTCAATACAAGTGAGAAGACGCTTGGAAGTAATTTTGATGTTATGGCTGCAACGTATAAACCTAAGGTCACAGGAACCTCACGCGGATTGGTTGAGGTGGAACGATATTTAGGTGAGAATATCATTCGACGAAACTCCGACCCCTGAAAGTGGTGGCATGCTAATAACCAAACCGTAAAGAAGTCGCACGTGAAAAGCTATGTTATCTGGGGTCGTCTGTACCATTGACAAAGTAATAGTAAGAATGTAAGGAGACATTTGTTAAAATAAATGGATAAAAAAACGCAGTAGCAGTTACAAATCACGGTGATGTGAAAGTAGTAGTCACGAAAATCACTGCTACTCAAAAATCACTGATAAGCTCATCTCTAATGGCAACCCTGCTTCAGACTACATTGTACAGGCCAAGAAAACAAATGTGAAAGGGAGATAGATATATGTATGTTGACAGTTGTACGCGAAACCTGGAATCGAGACTTTAAACCCATTCACACTTTATTTCTGTAGTCGGTATAAATTTTATTTTTGTTTGGAAATTCAGTTCTTGTTTGTGTTGAAGAATGAATCGATGTCGCCACTTTGTTTAATTCATCTGCAGTAGTCTTTTAAATTGAATGCGCTTGTGCATTAGAACTGTACAGTTGTATTAAGCATGTGTCGGCCGGTAGCGCACGGCCGACGTAACACTTAGGTCGATTTAATCTCTTTTAAAATTATAAATGAAGAAAGTTCCTTTAAAGCTGCTTTAAAGAATTGTTTCCGACATCAATTTTGAAAAAGTCTGATATGTCGTTCAGGTAATAAGCCCCCAAGAGTACGAATCTAGTTCTAGACAGGCAGTGACATAGCAGGACTCTACTATTTCTTTGCTGTTGTCACAACTTCTACAGTAATCGCTTGAGGAGGCCGCCAGTCTCCAGGCGTATACGTCTATGAGACATTGGTCTGTGAGTGTTGTAACTGATTTGCTCATTCTCAGTAGAGCTTGATAGAGGGACAGAGACATTTACCAATTCACAAGTAAATTAAAGATGCAGTCATAGTTACATAATCCTTAAAGTCTTCTTATGCGGCAAACGAGCAATTAACAAAAACCAAAAACAAATTCTGATTTCATTGACATAAAGACTTGCCTCAAAGGACACAAATGGAAATGAATAACTTCAGAATAAGGTCTATATAACATATATTTGTATTTATACCTATACGAATGTATACAACTCAATGGCAATCAGCTATAATTTATGCTTGCTGCCAACCGCAAATATAAATGCACGATAAATTAAGAATCAACTCAAGAGTGAAAGATGTATATTTTATGAACGCGAACGTAAATGCTAACTATTCGTGTAACGTGTAAGCGACAGCAAACGTAAGGACGAAAGGACGAAAAGTACGAAAAGTCCAACGAACGATTAAACAATATATTGTAGTACAACGTACTGCATATGCACGAAATGTATTTAAATGGAAAATTACGCATGTGTCTGTGTTCAGTTTGTACGTGTGTGTGTGTGTGTGCGAGTACGCGAAAGGTCAACGACGGCGTAAATTAAATGATTAACAGGAATATTTATAGCAAACAAGGTTGTTAAAGTTGTACGCGTTTGGTCGCAGTATGTGGGCAATATAGGAGTTCAAACGTGTCCACCCTAAATGACCGCGAAGCGAAGCTGAAGCTGAAGCCAAGCAAACACTTAAATGTACATGGTCAAGGCGGACGAACAGATATTGAGACAGACAGATGGACAGAGTGAAACAGCATGGCAAATATATCACTGTAGACGGTAGTTCATGCAAGTGGCGAGAGCCCAGTTCAGTGCAGCACGAGCACCATGTATTGTATACCATAATAGAGGTCATGAAGCGTACAGGTAGAACATGTTAAAACATACAACATCGGATAACCTAGGCCAAAATAAAGAGTATTGAAAATGACCATCCCCATGATGTTTTGGGATTCGTGGGGAACCTAATGTCGAAACTTACAAGGTCTGCCACTACATATCATCAGCTAGCTTTGGCCGCACATTGCAAGTGAATTTTTTTATATCAAGTTTAATTGATGTATCCTACGAATGTATCCTACGAATTTATGTTTTCCAATGATAAAGAAATGAGACAGATATTATCCGAGCACGTTCTGTTGCACACTTGCAAGTACGGCTCATTTTTATTCTTCTATGCATTGTGTTGTAGTATTTTCTCTTATATACTGCTCCAATGGCTAGTAGCGCTGATACACTAGAATATGTTAGTTTGGAGCATTTGGATAGTTTTTGTCATTGATTGTTAGATAAAGGCTTTTAAAATAAGCATGTTATAAAAAGCAATCATTTGAAAAGTGCGGTCAAGCTAACTGATGAAAGGTAGTGGCATACCTTGAAACACATATAGTAGCGGACCATAATTTTTCTGTGTAAACACAAAGGATATATAGCCCAATTGTGGACGTTGTGGTCCTGACTGCCAAATTATAAATACACTTGATCTGTGGGCTAACCACATGAATCTAACAATCAAAGTTTGGAGGATTTATAGTTTATAAATTCCGATATATCGTTGTTCAAACATTTGAATAACGGAAGAAAAGACGAATGGGGTCTGTTACGCTTACTTATATAGATTTGCACAAACTTGCTATACCCTTGGTTTCAAGGGACGAGTATAAAACAGAAAATTCCAGCCCGAGGAATTTTGATACATAACAAAACTAAAATACCAAACTTTTATCTAAAACAAAAGTAAAATTTTTTTTGGAGCGGGAGCAGATAGAAATTTGTAAGCGTTCCGCTCCGTGCTCCAGTAAAACCTGTCTGCTCCAGTGCTCCATGCTCTGTGCTCCGCTTCAGAGCACTGAACTAAAAGAATTAAAGAATTGAAAGTACAGTGAAATCACAGCTGACTACCAAGGCGTATAATAAAAGAGTTTTTAATGTAAAATCTAAAAGTGGATTGTTGGTTTGCATGGGGCAACCCCTAAAAGTGATAGTGGCGTGTTAATATGGTTGTTCTATGGGGCTATGGCCACAATAAGTTTTCACACCCGGTTTAGGTACATATTCGTATCGCTAAATCTAGAGCGAAACATCTCGTTCAGTCCATGACAATAGCTCAATTACAATCAATCCCAACAATACAAACGAAAAATACAAATCGTTCGTCACAAAATTGTTATTAGAAGTTTTGCGTGCTGCAAGTAGGCTTTCGTCACTTGGTTTTGTACCTCGTCAAGAGGTTTTTTATTGCTTACAATATGTACATATATACTTGTATTATTTTCATTACGAGCGGAGGATGGCTATATTGAAGAGAGATGCAAATCGTTGGTCTGATGAGTTTGAGCGGAAACGGAAACGCAGTCTGCGGTTTTCTTTTATTTTGTTTTTTTGTTTTTTTGTCTTTTTTTTTTTTTGCAGCAATTCTTCGTTATGCTATGCTGTCTGTGGGTGTGTATGTGTGTTTCTTTATTTGTAGTTGCGGCTGCGGCTGAGGTGATTCTGCAAATATTTTTAAAGCCATTAAACAACCATCGACACAGTGGACTGCGACTGCGACTGCTCGTCGTACAATGTTCCGGACGATAGAAGGCAGAGAGAGAGAGAGAGAGACCACTAAAAACAAGAAATTTTCATGCTTGCGTGAATATTTGCCACAATTTAAATATTAACGCCAATTGCCTACGAACATGAAATTAATGTGCGAATCTTTCGTTTTGACCGCACAACTAATTTTGCCGCGATATACTCGTATACCGCAAGCTGTCTGCCTTCCAAATATCTTGCTAATGTTAACAGCGTCATTACTTTTTATTAAAAACGGAAGCGTAACACTACACAAACCGCGTATATCAAAAAAGCGAAAAAGGAGCAAAGAAAATTGCTATGAAGTAGCGCAAAAATGCAAGCGTGTGAAATAAAATGGCTCATTATGAGCACCATTGATGATGTTGTAGCGTTTCAAAAACCAGGGACTTAATTCAGTCAGGAGTTTTCGTTTATTCCGCTCTTTAAATTATTCCCGCTCCGGCTCCGGCTCCGCTCAGCTTCGAATGTCTATACGAGTTTTTTTTTACGGTAATATCTATTTTAGGAGATACGCAGCTTTTCTGCATGAGTCTCTATATAGGCTAGTGTTATGTTAGCTCTGTCATTTGTCTTGAGATTTACGGTCTACCACTCCATATGTTATCGTATCTATCATACGACTTATTATCATGTAAGTCTATATACTGGCTCAGTTTTTCGAAGCTTGTTATATAATTATTCGTTATAAAGACAACTTGTAATTAGTATAGGAATATCTGTTGATACCGATTGTATGGCGGATTCTGCACTCATAAACTCGTAACACGCTTTAAATTCTTGTAAGCAAGTATCTTCACTTGTAGTATTTGCTGCGTTACAAAGTGGGAAGGACTCAGTTGTTTTCCACAAACACCCAAGCTCTATACCACATACCATCTTGAGGCGTCGGTGTTAAAGGGTCCTCCTTTTCATGTCACAAGCTGAGCTTGATGAAAAAGAATCTATAAACGGCTTATTAAATGTGAGAATATGTCTCTAGGCGTCACAGTTGCTTTTAAGAACTTGGAGTGAATGCTGCTATATTCTTGAAGAGGAATTTAAGATTATCAACAACACTTTCTACATTTGACACAGTTTTATCAAGTTGAGACTACGAAGACAATTGTCGCTGGTTCAGCTACGCGTTCTCATCAGTACTCTCGCAATGAGATTGCGAATTTTGCTTCTAATATCATGCTTCTCACGAAAAGTGCTCTGTGTATCATATGTATTTTTAAGTATTACAGTATAAATGCACTTCCCCTCCCTCAAAGCATGTTATATTTTGCAAACTCGGGTTTTCTCCAAACTCTGTACTCTGTTGTTGCCTGGCAGCATGTAAGGGCGTTGAAGACACTAAAATGAATAGCTCGATAATACGAGTCGATGTAGCCATGCATGTCCTTCCGTCTATATTCGGAACATATTGATACATTGATACTTTGTTTGATACATAGTACGTTTATATCATCGATAGTATCATGATGTCATGCGTGTATAAACACTTTATTGTGATTCGTAGATTGTCAGTAAAGTTTAAAATGATAAACTTTCCATAACATGATGTGGTTCGTCATTGCTACATTGAAATTTGTATACACTTCACACGTAGAGTAAAGTTTTGTAATACATTAAAGGAAGAACCGTATGGGGTCCCATAAGGTACTTAAAGGGTTTTTCAATATGTATAGCCGAACTATGATAACTTATTGCTCTGTCGTTTCAGGTGGCAACGCTGTCATTCTTCAATATTTGTGTTCTATCATAGTGGTTCGTTTCGTTCGTTTATATACGCTGATTGGACTCTAATATAGTTGGAAACGAATAGAAGTTTTGGCGAAAAATCTTTATAATGAAGCTCATTTTTGGTTGCACGGCTTCGTGAACAAGCAAAACTGCTGAATTTCGGCAGAGTAATGAATAGCAGTATCAATAGTTTCCATGGCATTCGAAGATGTTTACGGCTTAGAGTGGATTTTAGTAAGACGGCGTCATTCCGAAACAAGAATGGCCAGACGGTGACAGTCTCTGTCGAACGGTACCCGGCTATAACAGACTTTTTTTTTGGTCTCAATTGGATGATTTGGATCTGGACAACAAGTAGTTCCAACAAGACGGCGCAAAGTGTTACATATCATACGTTACATTGGAATTATTGCAAGAAAAGTTCTCAGAAAGCGGTTTTTCCGGAAGAGGACATGTGCAATAGGAAGTGTACATTTTTTTTCGAAACAAGCGTTCACCAGAATCGGAAACTACGATGAATTCTAAGTCTATTTCACCAAGAAACTATGGGTCTAAAATGAGTTCCTAGCCCCCGTTGAGAAGCATGAAGATTTCAACCGTTTTTTTGAACCGATCAAATTGACCCGCCCTAATGTGCAATGGTCTCCAAAATTGTGCGATTCAACGGCCTCAGATTTTTTGCTTTAGAGCTACTTTAAGTCGTTGGCTTATGGCAACAAACCAACAACAAAATTGAACAACAGGATATTAACATCAGTCAAACCATTGGTGGAATTCCAACCGACTTATGCAACAGAGTTATAGAAAGAACGAGTTCTGTAAACGAATCAGCGGAAACCATTTGAGTTATATTCTTTTCAAAATATAATTTGACATGGATTCGTACTTTAATCTGAAATAATGGTTATATAACTTTTAATTCAATTTTAAAGTGCAGACAAACTTAATGGAAAACCCTTTCGAATTGATTTTGATTAGCTCGATGAGACAAATCGTTCTAGTCAAGTCCGTCTGTTGCAGAACTAATTCATTATAAATTTTATGGCTAAGGTGTTTTTCTTGCTGCGAAAGAAAGAAAGATTATTTTTCAAAGCAAAACCATCAAAAATTTGCTAACTCCACTGCTCCGTCCCTGTTTGTTAGTTAGTCAGTAAAGAGAAAAGGTACGAAAAATGTGATTATGAACCCAAATTTACGCATAAATTGAGCAAAGGTTGGCAGAAAATCATTTGCTGCTGTCTTTTTTTTTGTTTTTTTTCTTACACTTAGTCCTTAGATGTCGTTTCTTTGTGTGTGTGAGTGTGGGTGTGCGTGTGTGTGTCTATTAGTATTGACGGTTTTTTCCTTTTGCATTTAAAACCGCCAAGTCATTAAATTTTATTACAAGTTTAATTGTTCAATAAGGCGCAAAGCGTTCGAGTCAATTTCTTTTGCTTGTTTACTTGCGTTTTGTGAAGTTTTTCTTTTGATTTTTATCCATTTGGTTTTTTTTTTTATTTCATTTTTTTTGGCATGCTCATGGTTGCGTATAAATGATGTTGGTAATGAGACTTTTTATGGTAAATAATCATAATGCGTATACGCCGCGTTCTGCGCAAATACAAAACGTTCTAGTATGTATATAGTACATAGCTAACGAAGTGTTAGCGTTAGCAGTTTAAAAGTTAAAAATTTCTTATCTTTGCAGTTTGGTTTGTGTATTTTCTTTGCATGATTTGGCAATGCTATTTGATCTTTGCTATAGAGAGTAGGAGACACATGCTATGACTTTTGAAAAGTTTTATGTTACGTTTGATATCTTATGGATTGAAATGGAAAGCAAAGAAACTTATACACAAACAATATTGTCTATTTTAAAATGTGTGTAGTCTAACAGTGTGCTCCAAAACTCTATTTTTTTGCTCTGTGGACATGTCGACATTTGTTCCAACAAAACGCAATTTGCGGGAAGTTTTGCTTAGTTTGTGCTTTCATTTGAAGAAAAAAGCAGCTGAAGCCCATCGTAAGCTTTGTGATTCTTACGGGGACTATGCTCCATTGATTTCAACTTGTGCGTACTGGTTTCGTCGGTTTAAAAGTGGTGATTTTTATACGGAGGACAAAGAACGTCCGGGCCAGCCGAAAAAGTTTGAAGATAAAGAATTGGAAGCATTACTCGACGAAGATCCGTGTCAAACCCTTCAAGAATTGTCAGAATCATTGGGAGTTGACTTGTCAACAGTTGGCAACGCCTCAAAGTCATGGGAATGATAGCCAAGAGACGTCGAAAGGAGATTTTTCACTTGCGAACAGCTGCTTCAACGCCATAATCGGAAGAGTTTTTTGCATCATATTGCTACTGGCGATGAAAAGTGGATCCATTACGACAACACAAAGCAAAAAAAATCATGCGGACCACCCGGCCATGCATCAACATCGACGACCAAACCGACTATTCATGGTGCCAAGCTCATGCTCTGTATTTGGTGGGATCAGAAGGTTGTTGTGTACGATGAACTGCTGCAACTTAACCAAACCATCACTGGTGAACGTTACCAACAACAACAATCGATGCAATTGAGCCGAGTATTGAAGCAAAACGGCCTGAATATGCCAAAAGACACGACAAGGTGGGTTTTCAACATGACAACGCTCGGCCACATGTTGCAAGATCCGTCAAGGAAACGTTGGAGGCTTTGAATTGGGATGTGCTTATTTGCCGCTATATTTTAGATAACATTCGGGGAACCAAGAGAGAGCAGACATCAAAATCACTATATCAACTGCTTCGTTTCACGAACCGGTTTATTAAATCAGCCGAAACGTGGTTGAATCACTAATTTTATTTTATTTTTAATAATTTCCTTTTTACTCAATTGTTTTTTGCACTGACACTTATTAGTGAACAGATCAAAAATATATTGATTATGTATTAATTTTAAAAGTTAGATCCTAACTTGTCTTTGAAATTCACTTTTAATTATACATAAATGTGTGGAGAAAAAGTTGAATGAACAGTGTTATCAACACCATTTAGTGTTGGTCAATAGCAGTGTTACTCAGTTCAAGTACAATATACAGATGAAGCTTGATTAATGAAATGTGTGCCGTAACGAATGGAGCCAAATGGTTGATACTATTTATTTCATATTGAAATTTTTTATTATTATTTTTTCTTATTCTGGTTACGTAACATGCGCATATACTATGTACTACTATATAATGTGTTACCTAAAGACGCTATTAGTTGCACAACCTAATATCACACACAGCATTATAAACGCATGAAATTCAAACAAAAATAACCATCTAATTTTCTAATATACGCTGAAAAATATATAAAAAACACCTGTGCAAAATGTTAGTGCTACTAACGAACACTATAACTCATACTAAAATCCCGAAAGAAAACAACTTAACAACAAAAAGAAGCAAATCTTAATAGCAAAATGTATAGAGGCAAGCATTTAAGATACACACTCATGTAAGTATGAATGCGCTATATATAAAGTATGCCATTTATGACATCCGCCGCAAATGCTGCGCATAAAAATCATATTAAATGTGCGTTGCGACGTTCGGAGTCTGAAATTGTCAACGCAAATCTTTTCGCTGGATTTTTTGTTTTTGTTCAGAGAAATGGGTATGCTTGTCTACTAAATACTACTACTATTGCTACTCAACTGCACTCGCTTCACTATATAACGGGTGTTTGTTTTTTTTAGAGGTTACATACAGTTATGGCAATACTATTGGCATTTGTGTACCATTTTATAGTGAATAGACTAACGCCAGAACAGCACTTGCCAATCTTTAAAATTTGCATTGAGGTGCACCTAAGCGAGTATCTCAGCCATCGCGCTGGTGCAATTGAAACTGGTTTGGAACTGTGTTTATCTACTTTATTGAAAATACAATTACGTAAAGATCTCGGCCTATGACCTTATACAAACCAGCTGGTGTAGAAACTTAAGCCGAATAACCATAGTTTGCGCCGTATGTTCGGTCAATTGGCTGAAAATCAACTGGCACTCAACTCACTGTTTCATCGTAATATTGCATTCAATGATGAGGCCCATTTTTATTTCAATGGGCATGCCAATATGTAAAATTTTCGCATTTGGAGTGAAGAAAATCAGTTACATGCACAAAAAAAAGAAAATCAGTTACATGCACAAAATTTGACTTCCAGAAAGCGGCACATCCAAGTTTGCTGCGGCGACAATATGCCCCAACATCATATTTACATACTAATGGCATAAAATTATCTTGCTATTATAAAGCCAAATTTCAGTTTGAAATTATGTAAACTCAGTATTTTAATTGAATTTGAAATTCTAAACCTAAGCAAGATACCCTTTAGTAGTAAGTATGTGTAGTATCTCCTTTTTTTTGTTGTATTTTGGAAGCCTTTTAATGGCACAATTAGGAACGAAAATACATACTATGCGCGGCTGCTGCTGCTGCTATTGAAATCTTATGCTGTAGCTGAAGTGGTATCTTGTGTGTCCGTCTGTCTGCCTGTCTCTCTCTCTTTCTGTTTATCAGTCTACATTGTCTGTAGCTGTTTGGTAATAAAGGATTTTAATAATGGCGCGAAATTACAATAGAACGACGTCAACGCATAACGAAACAAAGCATAGTAGTAATAAAGACAAACAAAAAAGTAAGACGAGTTGGCAGCACCACCGAAGCATTTCAGTGTTCAGTGTTCAGTGTTCAGTGTAGGTGTTTCTGTTTGTTTTTGAAAAGCGTCGTGAATTGGGCGTGTTTTCTTTGTTATTGTCTGTGACGCATGATAAATGCGAAACCGCATATTAGTTCTTTTGTCTTTGCCACTGTTATTGTAATCTGATGCGTTCTCTATTGTTTTAAACGCGCTTTCTTTTCAGTACTTTGTTAGGCAGATGGGCAGGCAGTTGCACAGTTGCACAGTGGTGCTGAATCGTTAAAAAGCGACTCTAAGCTGTCAAAAATGAAGATTTTCTTAGAAGAATTAGAATTTTTGAAAGCAGAATAGTTAAATAAATTGAATTTCTATGCAACGTTTCATGCAGAATAATATGTTGCTCTTTTTGGGTCTGTAAAAGTTGATGCAAATGATTTTTTGACAGATTTAGTTTTTATTAGAACAGAGTGACTCTGCACTTCATATACAAAAAATCGTATTCTAAAAAATAGTCTAATCTTTCAGTGACTTACAATTTGCTTAAAATCTGTTCCATTGAGTGTTGAGTGTTGCCATATTTTGTGTTACTGGCATGTTATGCATGAATGTCATGTCTTATCTGACTTATATTAGTGCGAGAGAGACATGATGATACGTTACTAAGTTTTGTGTGTGTGTGTGTGTGTGTGTTTTTTGTATTATTTGATTTTGTATTATCTACATTAGGTTACTCCGGCTGATCCTGGCTGAAAGAGTTCACAAGTAGATCAATATGATCCAATAGTGTTATTATCTAACTTAAATCTCAATACAAAACAAATTCTAGATTTTAGTGCTTTCATGCAACAGATTTAGTTTTTAAGAAAATATGTCTGAAAATCAATTGAATAAGTACCTTTATGATTTTTCAATAATTCAACAGATTCGTTATTGATGAAGTCAAAAGGCTCTTAATAGCAAATTCGCCTTAAAATTATCAAATTTCATTCATGTAAAATTTCATTTTATGAATGAAATTTGATCATTTTGAGCTGAAAGTGATTTCTGTGGTACCCCCCAAAAGTTTAATTTAATTCCAATAGCATTCAGAGTAAAATGTTTCATTTTGAGTTCGTCAACAATCAATTTTCATCATTTTGTTTATCGTATACCGATGTTTTCAAGCAAAGTCTACTACAAAAAGATTTGAATTCGTTATACGTATACCTGGTGTTTAGCAAATAATCTGAACTTAAATATTTCTAAATGCAAATGTACGGTTTTTCATTGCAAACATTTTTTATAGTCACCTACTTTTTAGATAATCAGAGACTCTGTAAAATATGTATTGCCATGACTTAGAGGTTTTATGAATCATAAATTGTGCTACAAATAAAGGAAAAAATGTTCTTTGTGTTTGGTCTAAAGAATTTAATGCCTTTTACACTGCTAAACTTCTGTTCACATGACATTTTCGTCCGATCTTAGAAAGTGCATCTTATGTTTGGAACGCAAATTATGCAATTTAAAAGCAGGTTCCGCTGTTTTTCCTCAGAAAGCACAATTGGGCTGCTGATGTGGAACATTTAAACTAATTAATTCTCCAATTATGTCTGCACGTTGGTACATACTCTCTACTGTTTCCTTCTTAAGAATCTAAGTGGTGATTCTGCATATTAGCTTGTGAATCTTTATTTCTTAATGATTCCTACAGCTTTATGCATAGCTATGTATAGGGTGTTCCAAGTTATGCCTGACATGAAACACTTCGGTATCTATGCTTTAATTATAATAAACTTGCTTATCTATTTGTTTCCGATTCTCTTCTTTACTATGTATATCAAAATCTGTATCTGTAATTTATTGTTAAGTTAAACTACACAATAAATTATAATTTCATAACTTGATATCAGTTCTCAAGAACCTATGAATTCTGTTAAAAACAACGGTACTTTTGATTTTTGTGCATCATTTTGCAATTCGACACCACTGTGCAGAGTTCTAAGTTGTTTGTTCTCTATTCAATCTTATATTTGTTGTCTTTGTTGTTGTTATTGTTATTGTTGCTATTTCACAGTGTGCTAAATGACACTTTAGTTGTCTTTTTCTCCACACACACTCATTCATCTACATACTCTGCTTCTTGCACGCTTTTGCCATTCACTGTGTGTACCATTTAAAGCGAATTTGTTTGTAATTTTGAAATCATTTTTTAAGACTAAAAGTTGTGTGCATAAATTAAATGCATTTGTGTCTTCATTTGTTACTGTTGTTGTTGTTGTTGTTGTTGTTGTTGTTGTTGTTGTTGGTACAGTCAGTGCAATTCTTATTGTCATTAGCCGCGAACATTTGTATAGCGCTTAGTACTATAAAATTGAGGAAAAACTCTAAAACAAAAACAAAAACAAAAAAAAAAACATATTCACAACACTGGCTGCATTTGTTCAAAAACAATAACTGCCTGGCAAGTTGTTTCGTTCAAAACTAAAACTATTTTCTCGCTTTTTATCTCTCTTGGGTAGCAGCTGTCAAAATTTATGAGTTTCTGTTTATAATTTTTTTGTTTTTTATGTTTTTTTTTTAACAGTCAAGTTTCGGGTTTTTGTTTTGTCACTGCAAAGCGTAAAACTTTTCAAAAGTTCATTTGCTTGCTATTCTGTTGCTTTCTTTTTTGTTTTTCCGTTTTGTATTTCTTGAAATTTGGGAATACATATAAAGTATTTTTTAGAGGTAAAGTTTGCTGCAGCAATTGAATTTTAAGTGAAGTTGTGTCAACTTGAAAATGTAAATTATATAGAGTGTTGTACACTGTCTGTGCGTTGGCATAGTGTTGAGTAAATTTTGATTATTTGCAAATGCGTTAAATTACATTTTAAAGTGTTGCAAAGTACAATAATATACGCTTTTAACGTAGTGCTGCAGTGCTCAATAAACTGCATATGGCGTAGCAAGTTTGCAGCTCATAAATTATATATCAAATATTATACAAAAGGGTGTATTTTTAGAGCTGTAGAACTTTTAATTGTATTAATATATTGTGATTAAATAATTTCAAACTGAGAAAATTGAAATTATTTCTACTATTTGCAAGCATTAATGATAAAATGGCAAAACCAAATTGAGCACAAATGACAATAGCGTTGCCAGATCTGACCCATTTATGACAGTTTAAAGACTGTTGGAAAATGGAACCTCACCAAAGGATATGAAAACAGTCAAACAATGATAAAATGCATGCAATACAATAAATATTTTAGCATTGAAAAGTGCTGCATTCTCTGCTGTGTTCGAATGTTCATTTTTCGACTTCTTCTTTTGCGTCTTCCGAAGAAAAATCGAAATTTTATTTACAGTTGACTATATAAAAAATATATACATATATTTTTATTTATATTGCGCAACAATTTCATTGCAACGTAGGCTGGCATTATATATCATGGTGTGTTTCACAATTCTTCCTGCTGCACGTTTAAGTTGAGTGCTGTTCATGCTGCATGTGAATAATGTGAATAAGCAGCACATGCAGCATTTGCTAACAATGATGAGAAAGAAAATGTAAGAACAGCATCAAAAAGGCAACACAGTGTTGTATTTGCTGCTGCTGTTGATAAATGCAGTGACGTTGAAAATACGTGTACCATTTAATGCTCATAATGATGAGCATGCATGAAGATTTATGAACATTATTTTTATCCATTTTTTGTCTCGTACAGATTTGGGTCTATTTAAAACTTTTCTTTACCTGTATTAAAAATAAAATGTGAGTCTTTAGCATAGAAGAATTTTTTTTGTATGACGCTTTTATGCAGAGTTTTGGGTAAGTTACGGAAAATGCAGTAAAGAAAAGTTCGTTAAAAATCTAAGACAAGCATCATCCATGAATAGACTGCTGTAACATATTCAGCCATATTGATTGCGTGGTTTCATTTTGAAAATCCATAAACAACTTTTGTTATTTTTAGACAATGCAAAGAAACGAATTTCACACGATGACTAAAAACTTCTATTTGGAAGCCAGCACATTGAGAAAATAAAAGTGAGTTGGATGAAGTTTATGGCACATCTGATCCAGGGTAAATAAGTTTAAACTTGGTTGTACAACCACAAGTAATGCATATCGCTCGGAACGTCTAATTTAGTTGACTACTGTGAATAAACAGTTAACTAAATACATGATATTGTTCTAAATGATCGGCGAGTGAAGTTGCGTGGGATAGTTGTGAGCAGAGCTCGCCAAATATGCTCAATCAAATTTTTCTATGCTGTCTGCTCACCGAAAAGACTGATAAAAATGAAGGCGACTCGACTCGCTCACTCTCTCAACAGAATACTTTTTTTTGATTCTTTTGTGTTGTCTGTTTCATGATTCTCGATGAGCGAAACACACAAATCTCTCTTACGATAACAGCTTGATGGTGACACTTTCGTTCGATTGAGCAAAACGAGCCAAGTGAAAGCGCCTAAGTGTCTTTTTTGTTGTTGTTGCATTATGTTTTTGTTGTTGCTTTAAATATTTCATCGCAGGCAAAGCGTGGAAGTGGGAGAGAGAAAGAGATAGGGCGTTAAATTGTGTGCATATGCAATTTACTGACCAAGATGCGTAAAACAAATACAAGCGCAAAAGCCACTTTCGGCAAATTTTCCGCAGCAAAGTGTCTTATGTGAACAAATGCATAAAGTGACGGACCAAAAAAAAGAGTTGAAATGTCTTTTCGCTTCTATTTTAAATCGTGTCCGCGCGCAACAGTTTTTTTCTGACTGCCTGTAAAAAAAGAACACTTCTTGCGAGCTCTAGTTGTGAGGTACACATCTCAAAAGAATAGTGATTGGCCGACAAACTTACCTGGTTTTTATCTAGCATAGACGCAATACTTTGGAAAAACAAGAAACAAAAATGTTTTGAAGTTTCAAGCTCGTGTAAAGAAAAAAACTAACAACCTGAACGTGGCATATAAGTTTATTGGGGCCTACACCTAAAAGTGGGCATGGCACACCCCTTGCTAATTAAGCGAAGCATTCGTTCATGCAAAGCCACCATTTCAAATGTCAAGTTGCATTTGCCTGAAATGAAAAACGTTTTTATTGGAAAATCTCAAAAGTGGGTGCTGGGCTTATATGGGGCTAAGTGAAAAGCACATAAAGTGAAAAACACACCTTTTTCTCTATATGTGAAGCGTTCGTTTGTTGATATTGACTGTAATTATAAAGTTTTTTTCATACAAAATCGTCAAAGTGGCCGATAAGTTTGTATGGGGGCTAACCCTAAAAGTTGGCGGAACATGCTCCTTGATATTTAAGTGAAGCGCCCGTCCATAAGAAGTTGTCATATTAAATTACAAGTCAATATTGACTGCAACAAAAACGGTTTCCATAAAAAATGCAAAAATGGGCGGATGGTTTGTATGAGGGCTACACAAAAAAGTGCAGGGATTACACCCTGTGATGATTTGATGAGTTTATATATGTGGAGAGTCCTTTCATAAGAACCCAGTATGTAAATTTTAACGTGATATTGACTGCTAAACAGAAGAATGGTTTGTTTGGGAGTTAACCCAAAAAGTGGGCGTGATATGTCAATATGGATATACTCTCTTAAACTGCAATAAATAGAAATCTATGCGGGGCCGGATCTAAGGGCGGGGCAACTGGGGGCACTTGCCCCGGGCAGCAAATACTTGTAAAATTTGGCAAAATCCTTGGAAAATTTGAATTTGAGGCCGTTTTTGGTACTCCTCGGTTGAACTTGCCCCGGGTAGCAGTTTCGTGCAGTTTCATGGGGGCAGAAAATCCTTGAAAAATTGTTATGTAAGATTGTTATGTAAGATTTTTTTGCTATATGGGCTCAACAATGTCTCCTCAAATGCGTTACAAACTTTTAGTGAATGGTATAAAAAATCAAGCGAATATGTTCTGTTTATATGGGTTAAAAAAATGTGTGAACGTTTTACACTTGCCTATTTATACATATATAGATTTATATGACAGCCCTATTGTTATCAGATTTTTAGTCATGCTGTTGACTATATTTTCATAATGAGAAGTTTTCTGTTTCCTAGTTATCAATCAAAGAAGCACTTTCTCACGCGATTTCATTTGCTCTGGTGGCAACTCTGACATTTCAACTAGTGCAATATTGCCGATGTCGGGATGCTGCATTGAGTAATCATAAAATGTTTGTATTTAGTGAAGAATTAAAATACGATAATCTCTTTTCACTACTTTCCAGTAGTCGTGAGTAGCCTTATTTAACAGCACTTATTAGTTAGGTAAAACTTAAAAAAAAAAATGCATAATGTATGAGTAATATTATAAAATTTTCTTCAAGCTACTTACATTGAACAGCTGTGTTTTCAGTATCCAAGGCAAACTGAACAAGAAGAGTTAATGAGTTCAGTATTTTTTAAGACACGAAATGATCGCTTGTTAGGCATGTTTAAATGAAAAAAAAGAATAGAAAAGTGTTGCAAAATTGTGTAGATCTTTCACAAGGCGTTCGTTCACTAGTAAATTTCTTTATAAAATGCTCTTTGCTGTAAAAAGAAGCAAAATTAATTTCGATTAGTTAAGATTCAAGTTAAAAGTTGAATTAGTTAAATATATTGTGCAGTATTGTTTTTTTTTTTAACTTTGAGCACGCTTTGCTAATAAATGGCAAAAAGAAAACATTTGAAATGCTTATATTTTTATGTGTACACCAATTAACAAATTAGAAAATTGTTTGAAATTTTCATTTTCAGTCATCATTTTCAATAAAAAAAAAACGCAGAACATTGTTGCAAATTCAAGAGAAAACGTTGCACAGTGCAATTATAAAGTTTTGCTTGGGTATTAAAAATTAAAGTGAATAACAACAAATACAAAAACAGTGTTGGAAAGAACAAAAAATTTTTTATTGAAACATAGAAAAATATAAATTTAAAAAATAATTAATTAACACAAAACTGGTGCACTTACAACTAAAAACTAAAACTATATTAGACAAATAAATTAAGACAAATTAAATTAAATGAAAAAAGATTTTTGTTTTATTATTAAATTATAATAATTTTTGCTGAAAACAAAAACACAAACACAAACAAAAACAAACACAAAATGTGTGCTGCAGGTGCAAATGCAATTTTGAGAGTTGTTTTTTGTTTTTGCTAAAATTTAAAATACATTTATAAAGTTTAAATTACTTAAAATGGTTTGTTTGGGTAACTTTTTTTTGGAAGGTGCACAATTTATAAAATGCTAAGGTGTTATACTTTTAGTATCATAATAATTTGGTTTTGTGGGCTTTTGTGGGCTTTTGTGGATATGTGTACGTGTGTGTTTTACAAGTAGCTGAGCTATGTATGTGCGTGTGTGTGTGTTTCAGTGTTGAGTAAGTTTTACTGCAATTACTGTACAGGCATTCTATTACTTTAAAGTGTTTTAAAGTTTTTTGGAGTATTCATTTACATTAATTAATGTACAAAATAATGCAATAATTTTGAAATATGTGCGGTTAACTTTGAATTGAAATTTGCTTTTGTAGTTAATTACTTATAATGAGTTTGTATGAATTCTTTCTAGCATATAAAAAGGCTTAGATAAGGCCAGAGAAATATCGTATCATTTGCTACAACAAAAGGACGTAAGCACGGTAATTAAGAAGGCATGTATAATGTCTTACAGTGACTATGAAGTAAACTGTAGTTACAGCTAATAACATGGGGGATAGATGGAAGTGATGCCCTGTGAGCCGGTAGGCAGTGCAACCGTGCTGTTGTACTGTGCCATATTCCATACACTTCAAGTTGCTGACTCCCTTCGTAAGACAGCACCCCTACTCTCCACGTGATGTTCCCCGGTAACGTATTCCTAGGAATACGCAAAAAGGAATATTAAGGCAAGCCAAAATATTCTTAGTTGGTTTCGACCAGCGCAGAGCGAGAGCAATGCTTCAACTAGAAAGCAACCAGTTGAGAACATTGATAGGAATACAAACAGTACACTGTCGACTGAGGTAACACCTGTGTGGGATGGGTGTATATAATTTCTCAGAATGTAGATTTTGTGATCATAAGGAAGAGACTCCACTTCATATCATTGCAGAATGTGAAGAAACAGTCAGTAGTAAAATTCAAATATTGAGCAGCTACGTTGTTGTCGCCGAAGAACAACTGAAAAAGTTAGATGCTAGGATAATACTAAGGTTTATTCAACAAGTTGAACTAGAGCAGGACATCTAAGTAAGAAGGACAAAACAATAGATCTTTCTAGGTCACAGTTTTAAATTATGTCCCACAATAATAATAGTAAGATGCCACATAAACTTCTTTTTATTGTAGTAACCACATCGACATGCTACGCCCACTTTTTGGGGTGGCCCCATGCAAACCATACCCTCCCCAATTTTTTTACTCTGTGCATGAAATTATTTTGCGTCAATATCAACTGAAAAATTTACACGGTTTGTTCTTATGAAAAGACTTTTCACATATATATTAGGAGCTTGAATTAATAATGAGCTTTTTTTTTCGTTTGCCATCTTTCTGACAATTTTCGGATACCAGCTCGGAGGAACGACTCGTTTTTTGAGGCAATCCAATCATCGACCCAGTTTTTGCATTGTTCTTATGAAGTGAACTTCTGCTGGGACAGGCCTTGTGTCATCGGCCGGAACAATTAGTAGTCGAAATGAGCAATGTCTGGAGAATACGGCGGGTGGGGCTGGACTTCCAATTTCTGCGTTTCCAAGTAGGTCTTGACCGGTTTTGCAACATGTAGCCGAGCGTTGGCATGCTGCACAATCACGACTTTGTCGTGCCTTTCTTCGTATTCCGGCCGTTTTTGCTTCAGTTCGCAGCTCAAACGCATAAGTTGAGTCCGATAGTGATCGTTTCATTCGGTTTAAGCAGCTCGAAGTCGATCACGCCGCACTGTTCCCACCAATACAGAGCATTAGCTGCATGCCATGAATATTCGGCTTTGCGAAGAATGTCGATGACTGTCCCGGAAAAAACCCATGACTTTTTGCGCTTGGGATTGTCGTAATGGATCCACTTTTCATCTCCAGTCACAATGCGATGCAAAAAAACTCTTTCTATTTGGCGTTCGAGATGCTGTTCACATGCGAAAAATCGCCTTTCGACGCCGCGCGGCTTTAACTCGTATGGCACCCAGTTTCCTTGTTTTTGAATCAAACCAATGGCTTTTAGACGTTTGCTGACTGTCGACTCATCCACTCACAATGATTCTGACAATGAGCAATGATTCCAATTCTTCGTCTTCAAACTTTTTTGGTTGATCCAGCCGTTCCTTATCTTCGAGCTCAAAATCAACACTTTTAAAGCGACCAAACCACCTAAGACACGATTATTCAGATAGAGCATGCTCGTCGTAAACTTTCACTAAGATTTGATGACCCAAGGCCGCACTTTTCTTCATATTAAAGTAATGAAGAAGAACTCCCCGAGGCAATATTTAGTATTGTGTTTTACATTTCAAACAAATGACACAAACTGCCAAAGACTCTCATTGACAATAGGTTTTAGAGGCAAGCAATTGGAAACTCATTGGTTCATATACTAGTGGCGGCGTTTTGTGTGAAACGCTCATTACTAATTCAAGGTCCCAATATATGAAAGCGTGTGATCCCTCCACGTTTTAGGGTAGCTCCCATACAAACCATCCGGACATTTATGCTTTTTTGTATAGAAAACGTGAATATCGACGTGTAATTTACCATGACTGCTTCTTATGAACATTTTCGCCCAATTTTGGAATTTTGTATGAGAAAATTCATATTACAGTAAATATGAACTTAAAATTTAATTTAGTGGCTTTTTATAGACGGACACCTCACACATATAGAGAAATAGCTGTGATTTATCATCAACCACTTCTGAGACTTTTCATGGAAAACTTTATCATTTCAACCCAAATAAACTTGACATTTCATTTGGATGGACATAATTATCAAGGGACGTGTCACACCCATCTTTAGGGGTATTCTCCTGCAAACTTAGTTGAATAGTTGAAGATACTGCTAAAGTCTTTAAAACCCTTCAATTTATAAGAAATTGTCGCAATGTGCAATGCTGGAGCAGATTACTTAACGTATTTAAAAAGTTTTTGGAATTAATTGTTTCCCACATACAAATCGACCCTAAAAACGATCGAATTAAACAAAAAAAAAAAAAACATTTTCATATTATTTCCAGAAATAGTTTTTTATATAAGAACCGTAAGAGACTTCGGAATGCGACTAATACCATTTTTAGTCTTAGATATAACCAACAACTTAGAGAAATTTCAATGCAAATTGGTTCAGCTATTTCGGAGCTTTACCATTTCAGCAATTTTTGAAACAGAAACTACGATTGGAATGTTCGTGTGTCTTTGTATAAGACAGTGCACCTTAATGAATCCAAATGAAATAAATATTTCTGACATCTTCCGGCTCAGATATTCAGTTTTAACTTTGAAATAAATGCATGGGTGTACATACGAATTTGTCTTCAATATATTCGTATGCCAATATCAAGAAGAAATGAATTCATTAGAATCCTTGCATATCGTTAAGAGATTTGTGACACTCAGAAGTAGTATAAGTATTGCTTCTTAAATACGATGCATTTGGATACAGTTTTAATATACAAGGTGGATCTAAAAATAACCGAACTTTTAATCTAAATCACACAAGACGTAGCGCCATCTATTAAATGTTGGCAGTATTGGAAAGGTTCACTTTTCTTCTTTCGAAAGCAGCTAAGTTCATGCTAATCGTTTCAAAATAACACACGTTTTAATAGCAACAGTTTTTGTAGTTATGTCGTAAACCAAAAGATCAAATATTAAATTTTGTTTTAAACTCGGTAAAAAATTTGCTGAGACTTACGAGTTGTTAAAAAAAGTTTATGATGTTGATTGTATGAGTCCAACTCAATTTTACACGTAGTTTATACGATTTTGAAAACGGTCGTGATGATTCAAAGTATCTAGTCGTGCTGAGTTAGTGGAAAAGTCAGTGAAATAATCGCTATCGATGCAAATTTCGCTGTGAATATGCTCGCAGAAGAAAATATTAACTGAAGATTTGGGTAAAAGAAAGGTTTGGTTCCACATCAGTTAAATGATGATCAGAAAATCGCACGTGAAGTCAATGAATAATGAAAAACTGGATTTGGCGACCACGTATTCGCCTGATCGAATACCGTGCGTTTAGTTTCTCTTTAAAAGAATGATGCATACAAGCAGCCGTGACACAGTTGCTAAAGAACATACCAAAAAGCGAGTTTAAAAAATCTCTGAATAAATTGATTGAGCATTCCAAACGTTGTATTGATTTAAATATTAGCTTTGAAACATAGTAGTTCCATGCTTTTTTTTTATTTTATAACTAATAAGTTCGGTTATATCTAGTTCACACCGTGTATTATCTAACGCCCGCCATCTAACACATACTCCCTAGAATAGAAATGGTAGTGTATATACTGTGAATAATAAAGGAGTTTGCCAAACTTCTTCAATCTTTTTTCTCACCCAGATTATACATTTTATTTGACAATACCATTAAATCATTCCTTTATTCTGCTTCTATCTACTACTGCTAGCTGAGTGTTTAATATCTATAAGCATGGAACATCAAAGATATATTTTATAAAATTATAAGAAAGTTTAGTTACGTTCGCTGTTAAAAGTTTCATTCTAACTCAAAAAACTCTTAACAAATTTTCAATTCAAGTTAGTACTTTACTTTACAAATTAAACTGAAACAAACTCATTTTGTATTGGAATATGTTTTCATTTTGCTTTTTTTGTTTGTTTAACAAATAGGTGCGCTATATAAAAATGCTTCATGTTACAGATTTTAAATATGGAAAAAATAAAATATTAACAAAAAATTGTATTAGGATAAAGTCTTTTTCAAAAATTTGGATTGGATTGTTGTTTTAGAACTATTTGTTGTTGGCTTACTTATCACGAGAACAATTAAATATTTAGGTAGTTATTAAAAAAGGAAAAATATTACAATATGCACTGTTTTTGATGCGTACACTAGCTATAGTTATAGTTAGTAGTATATTAGTATATTTGCTAAGTATATATTTATGTATATATTTAAGATATTAAAAATATATTCATGTTGCTATATATAGTTTAAAGGATTATAAACTCCAAACGTTCGTATTCGGGTTGCACCACAAAACAAATCATTATCATATCATTATGTAAGTATTGTAAGTAAGTATTTGTAAGTAAGTGTTTTTTAATGTAAGTAGTATATATAGATTTCGCAAATCACGATCATCATCAGCAGAACGAACGTACGAACGAACCAACGAACGGCAGCAACTTCCGGCGAAATAATATATATTTAATATAATTATAGATATAATATACCATATATAAGTAGGTACTCATTTATATATATATGTATATATGTATATAAGAAAATTATAAATTCATTTCATATACTTGGTACATGTTCATTGGAAAAACAAAAATTATTACATAATATTTAATTGAGTTAAGTAGTTAGTAATCGTAATAATAAGTAATAATAATATTAAGTAATGATCAATCAATCAAACATTATTGCATATACGATTATATAGTTATATTTATGTATATATATATATATATATATATATATATATATATATATATATATATATATATATATATATATATATATATATATATATATATATATATATATATATATTTATTGAGAGAGAGAGATATGTATAGAGGAACAAGAGGGGCGCTCACCAAGTCCACGTAATGCAAAATTAAATAATTCATATCTCTGAGGCATTTTTTCTGGATTTTTTTTTTTTTTTTTTTACAAAGTACAACAAACAAACTATAAGTTAAAAAAACTGCATAAAATGCATAAAATATAATGATGATAAATTATATTGAAAAAAAATTATTACACGCATAATTTTCTCTTTTTTTTTTTTGTCTTTTACAAAGTATTTAATTTGTAGTAATTAAATGGTTTTCACTTCAAAGTGTGTGCAGCATAAAAATATTTTGTGCGTTGATTTTATATAAAAAAAAAAACAAGAAAAAAACGTTAACTTCGGCCGAACCGAAGCTCTAATAGCATTCACACGTAAGTTAAAATCGCATTCTAAAACATAAAAAGTGGGGAGTTAAAAAGTAGCGGTACACGCCCACTAATAGATGTGTATGATGCGCCCAACTATAAGATGCCACCATATCGAATTTCAAGTTGATTTTGACGTTTTCCATATAAATGCATAAAAGTGAGCTTGTATGGGGGCTACCCCAAAAAGTGGGCGGAACACGCCCATTTGTATATGTATATGAAGCGGAAGCGGTTATTGATTTGAATGAAGAATTTTTTCATAAAAAGTACAAAAAAATGGGTGCTGGTTTTGTGTGGGGACTACCCCAAAAAGTGGGCTGTTCACGCCCATTAGTCTATGTATGTTAATGGGCTGTCTATAAAACGGCACCATATTGCATTACAACCTAATATTGACTTTAATGAAGAAGGTTTTCATACAAAAAATCAAAAGTGGGCAGTAGATTTGTATGGAGGCTACCCCAAACAGTGGGCGTGGCGGGTCAAGCTTTATATTCTATTAAACTGCAATAAAAAGAAGTGTATATGCAAATTTTCGAATGGATAGCATAAAAATTGAAGCACCAAAAATGCGCAACAACATACAGACGGACAGACAGACATACAGACAGACGGACAGGGCTAGATCGACTCGTCTAGCTGATCAAGATTATATATACTGTATGGCGTCTACAATGCCGCCTTTAATGCGTTGCAAACTCTCAGACAAACTGATAATACCATTTCACACCATGTGTGAATGATATAAAAAGATGCTTTTTTTTTTTTGCTTGAATTTTGTTGGTTTTGCAAATTGTTTAATGCTTAATTAACTTGAAATTATTCAAACGTTACACAGCACGCACATTCTGCATAATTTGCACTAAATGGATTCTTTATGCGTTCCAGATAAATTAAACAAAAACAAAAAAAAACAAAAAAAAATGGTTACTTTTTTTTTTTTGTAATACACAGAGATAGTTTTTATTTTCTTTTTTTCGTCAAGGCATATGCAAAATGCTTAAAAATCAGTTGCCAAACTTTTTTGAGTTGGTGTTGAATTGTGGTGTAGTGTACATAGTGTAGTTTCTAACTGTATCTACAAGTATGCTATATACACTATGTATTTGAGTAAATTATGTGAAGCACTCATATGTATTCTACATTAAATACTTATACTCTTAAATGGCTAAAAGACTGCTTAAAACTGAAAAAAATTCTAAAAAATTCTAAAACATACTTTATGTATTTCTATTTTAGTTCTATGAACTATATGAACTATTGAAGCTATTATTTAATTTTAATCTTAATTTAGTTTATTTTAAGTAAGAGCGTAAATCTAGTTACCAATGCTAACGGTGAGTACCTTACTAATCGCTTTCAATTTGAGCGTTCCTCTTGGTTTTCGTTTCACTTGAAATTGAAAGGCAGACAGACGGATAGAAATCAGAAAATTGCGGCCAGAGAAACCCACTGTTTCAATTACTGCTTGGCAGGTGCTGGATGGAACCATGTTCTGTTAAAGAGTATGAAATGGTGCCAAAATCGGTTTGCAGTCGAGCAATGCCAAAAACTAATACGAAGTATCACACGATTGCGTTTGAGAAAATTTTCATCACCCACCAGCATTCTGTCCGTCGGTCTGCCTTTCATTTCCGCGTTGAATGGCTGACAACCACAAACTTAATGCAGATGCAGATTGCTCATAAATTTTATTTTCAGAAATCAGATTTGTAATCAGTAATTTTAGAAACATGTGAGCCATGTATTTTTGGACATATTTTTTTTTCTGATTCTTTGCCATAATTTTAGAAACATGTGAGCCATGACAGTTTGTATTTTTGGACATATTTTTTTTTTTGATTCTTTGCCAATCAATAGGCCGATCTTTTGCCCAGTCTGCAACATATGTACGTATACAGAGCAAAAGAGAAACAAAAATACTTTATTTGTTGTATCACCATGTGGAAAATGCATGAAAAATGCACATGTATGGTATATAGATATAATAGATACAATAGAGGAGAGTGATATGCGTTGAAGTATTAGCCTGTAGTTCGTATGTGGGCGAGTGACCCTCTATGGACTAGTAAATTCACCAACCACTGGTGAACATTTACTTTACCAGTCCCCTTCGCTCTTTGAAATTAAAATTTGAGGAAGCAATTGTTATTACTTACTTTATTGTATTTGGTCAAGCGACTATTTAAAGTTGCCTAAGCTTAGAAGTCTATAAATGCCTCGTTTGCCACTTCAAATGCATTTGTACAAGGCTCTAGTAAACATGGAACTTTGAACACGTTATATGCATGCGAAAATTGATAATTTTGAAATTTTCATTGGGGGGACAAAAAAAAACAGTTTCATCTGACATTAAATTTCATCGAAACATCAAATTTATGAAGAAGCTATTTTCATGTTTAGAACCTGCGCTATTCGAATCATATATTGCAAAGTTCAGTGCATATGAAAAGCTGTTTGTGCGTACTTAAGCTTAATTTTATAATAAGTATGTATTGCACAAAGCATTCTCACATTTAAAGCAGTCACAGAGCAGTCAATAGACAAAGTAATGTTTTATCGTAAGCAAAACAGTAGTTGTATTTCGTCATTATATAGATACATATACCTACTATAATACAACATATTCGGAATACATATACCCGTACCTGACACTTTAGTCATTGTTCTTGTTTAAGCTGCTTGAACTTTAATTAGACTATTTAAAGCAGCTATACATGAACTAAATACAGGTTGCCAAACAATGCATTCAATATCTAATTCTCCGAATCTAGAATATAATTACGAAACTGAAGATACACCTGAGTAATTTGCAAAATGTATTCAAACAACAACTAAGCTTTGCTGACCAGTTGCTGGCGTGTTCTGGTCTTTACGCATATTATGCTCATATTAGCTGCATTGCGATGATAAGTAACTCACATTGATATTTAGCTTGTGAGAGTGATTTTGCACAAAGCAAACTTTAAATACCTATTAATGAGCAATTAGTGTTGAGCAATATCTCACAGTCGGTAATATTTTTCACTGTGATTGGCCAATTACAGTAAAACGCTGTGAATTGTTTCTACGCAAAACCGTGATTGATCTTACGAGTTTTGTGAATAGCTACTTTTATTTTATAAGTAGTTCATTGCTTCTACACAAAACTCTTTTGGTTTGTGCAAATGCTACGTTGCAAAGGCCAATCTTTTGCGCTTGTTCACCATGTAGATATAGGGAATGTTCTTTGCTCTGCATGTCTTAAAAACTGCTTCTATTGAAGCTCTAATAACACAGTTTAGCTCAGCCGATTTTCCACATAATGTGTGCAACAAATTGTATTCAATATTTTATTGTATTTTTATAGTAAAACTAGCTGGTACCCGGCACGTTTATGCCTGCCATCTTTCACTACTTCGTCTACCACCCTTTAGCCTTTCATCCCTATATCTTAAATGGTACCCTGCGCGTTGCTGCCCCTCCCCTAACCTCAACTACTCCTACAAATCCTTTCCAATGCCCCCTTACCCTACCTCTCATTCCCCTACTACGGCTTTTCCCTTCGAACTCTTACACTCCCCTTTCCCTTCCCTTTCCCAGTTCGATCACCCATATACAACATTTTATCTCTCTTTCTTAAAAGTTGTGGGCCAGGAACTCTCGCGCGGAACATTCATTGCCATCGAATTGTGAATCTAAACCATTCTCGAATCCCCAAAATTGAAGAAATTTTCATCAAAATTGGTACACCCGTTTAGGAGGAGTTCAGTCACGTACACACGTACAGAAGATTTTATATATAAAGATATAAATAAAACTAAAAACAAAATTTCTTGGTTTTCTTGTGATTGTCAATTAATATCGAACGTACCGAAAAGACCGATTGCATCGATCGGCTCGCTTCATGTTCGGCCAAAATTGAATTGATTCGAACATGTTCGATCGTCTCGTTGCACAGCCTTAGTAATTTGCATGCAAGAATTAACATATATATCGTATGTATGTACAAGGTGTCTCAAAAGAAAGTTCACATTTAAAAAATCGATAAAAAAGAAAGTAAGTAGTTTATTGAAAAAATGTTTATTACATATTAAAATACACGCTTTGGGAATTTATTTCTTAAAAATGATATTGTCCAAATGTAAACCGTTGCGTTCACGGCATTCATTCAATCGAGCACTAAAATTTCCTATGACGGCTCGGCAGGTATTCTCCGTGATGATTGCCATTTCGTGACGGATATTTCCGTTTAATTATGCCAGGGAAGTCGGTTTGTTGTCGTAAACTTTAGATTTGAGGTAACCCCACAGGAAAAAGTCCATATAATTTAAATCAGGACTATGTGGAGGGCATTTATGTCACCTCTCCTGGCGATGAATTTGCCAGGAAAAAGTTATGAATTCAAGCCTCTGCCTAGCATACTGAGCCTTATAATTCTTACACCAACTGAATTTTGTAGGGGTGCAGCTTTAAATCTTTGTGTAAAATGCGGAACAATGATGATCTATGCACGTTTAAAGCAACAGCACGCTTCCGAATCGAAAGGTCCGGGTTGTCACGAACAGACTGAGTAACACTGTCTACATTTTCGAACGTTCTCGAAGACCTTGGACTCCCGGATTTTGATTTTTGCGTTGAACCGGTCTCTTCAAACTTCTCGACCCATTTTCCAATGAGTCGAGGGCTTGGCGCATCATTTAAATGACGAACATGTCGAATATTGCAGAATTTTCTACTCGCTACAGTCGCTGAATTACCATTTTTGTAAAACTCACGTACGCACAACGCACGGTCCGCTCCTGAGAAACGCACCATAGCGACTAAATTTTCAAAAGCTAGGCAACCGATTGGCATACCCCCCGCGGAATAGTTGCGTTCACGCAATCAGCAAATGAAATGTGAACTTTCTTTTGAGACACCCAGTATATATATATTATTCATTTATATATATATATATATATATATATATATATATATATATATATATATATATATATATATATATATATATATATATATATATATATATATATATATATATATATATATATATATATATATATATACATCCAACAAATGATTTTGATTACTTAATCTTTCACAGTTATTACTATCACAGATTGAAAATTCAGTGCTTAGCCTATTACTACAAGAGCGTGTGAGTCATGCGAAAGAATATACTCAAGCACAAAGCTCGCCTGCTCTCATTTATGCTCAATTTCAACAAAATGCAATTCAAAAACAATGTTTGAGTGCTAATGAAATAAATACGCCTAAAAATGTGTATTAAATCAGTTCTAAATTAGTATCTAAAAAGTATCGAAATGGGCGGCGCTAAGCATAACTAAAATGTTTAAAAACTTTGGTTGCAATTAGCAATTGAAAGTGTTCTAAGCTTAAATCTTAAGCGGTATTGTAACAAATTAAATATTACATATACTATAAAAACTAAGCTTATTAGTTTACATTTAAAGACAAACATTATGAGTGCTTCTCTTGTTTGATTATTGAAAGTAAGTAAAAATATTTGTTATGTGTGAGTGTGTTTTTTTTATTTATATAATGTATTTAAATGTATTTATTTGTACAAACAACAAACTGAGAGCGCGCGCAGAGCTTTTAAAGAAATTCGAAAATCAAACAAAATAACACATACTTTTATAAACAAAAAAAAAAAACAGAAAAAACGAAAAAACAAATTAAAAGATTAAAACTAAAAGTTAAATGTAGATTTCAAGAGAAACATAAAATCAAACACACACACATACACATACGCAATTAATTAGTTTTATTCATTATAAATTTGTTCATAATTTATTATTTCACTTCATTTTTTTGTTGTTGTTGCTTCATAAATTACTTCTTACTTTTTTTGTTTGTTTTTTTTTTTTTTTAATAATATTAATATATAAATATTTATATATAAGATTTTTTCTGCTTTTTCGTTTGTTTTTTTTTTTAATATTAAACAATTCATAAAATTTTCATTATAAAATACAAATATCAACTAACGTAGAAAAAATGTACAAAGTTAATAAAAATTGTATCTTTTTTTGTTTAAAGGATTTTTTTTTTAAGAGTATCTTTTTTTTGTTTTTTTTTTTGTAGCTATATATATATATATATATTTTTTTTTTTTAAATTGTAACTGTGGGGCTTTTGAATTGAGTGGGTTTGTAGAGCAAGGGATTCAGTGTGAGAGAAAGAGTTAGTTATTATGTTATTTATATAAATAAGATACTTTTGGTTTGAACACCTAAATTGACGCATTTGTTGCTGCTTTGCTGCTAGCTTAACTTAAATTAAAAAATGAAAAACAAATAATTATTGTTGTTGTTACACAATAAAACAGCAGCTTAAAATTAAATCATTGTTTAAATAAAATATTAATTAAAATTAAATCAAATTGAAATACAAACTTTTCATTTGGCTCATACATTTTGCTTAGGTTTGCTTGCTCGGGTGCAGTTTTTGATGTGGTATATCTTCTTTTTAGTTTTTCTTTTTTTTTTTGGTGAATGTGCTTGATAAGAATTTTGCGTGTGGTTTTGATATGTAGTATGAGAAAATTTCATTCAATATTTTTTGAAATTAAAAGTTAAATTTTTTAGATTTCGTACAAAATTTTGAAATACAAAAAGTAAAATTAAATAATTGAAACATTGAATTAAAGTTTTAATTAATATATATATAAAAAACAAACAAAATACACAGTTTTATGCATACAAATGACTATTGGACTGCGCGCACAATAAATAAAATTTCCGATACAGATACAGATACAATGCACGTGATACAATTAAACGAGCGCCGAGCATATGTAATTTCGTTAAATTTCGTTGTTGTTACTGCTATTTTTTTTTCTTAATATTTTTATATAAAACAAACATTTAATTAATTTATTAATTAAAATATGTTCTTATTAATGCAATTGCCACATACAGAAACGCACACAAACAGGCACACACAGCTACCTTGAGTTAGTTAAAAAAAGTAACAAAAAACAAGAAAAAACGTTAACTTCGGTTGAACCGCAGCTCTGATACCATTCACACGGAACTTTCAATAGTATTGTAATACATAAAAGTGGGGGTTTAAATAGGGGGTGGTACACGCTCACTAGTAGATGTGTATGAAGCGATGTAATAGATGTGTTAGATGCAGCCATATAGAATTTCAAGTTGATATGGACGTTTTCCATACAAATGCATTAAAGTGAGCTGTGCGTTTATATGGGATTACCTCAAAAAGTGGGCGGAACACGCCCATTTGTTTAAGAATATGAAGCGATTGTCCATTAAAATCCACAAAATCAAATTTCAAGCTAATATTGATCTAAATGAACGATTTTTTCATAAAAAACACAAAATTGCACGGTGGCTTTGTATGGGGGCTACCTCAAATAGTGGGCCGTCCATGCCCATTAGTCTATGTACGTTAAGCGGCTGTCTATAAAACGGCACCATATTCCATTTCGACCTAATATTGACTTTAATAAAGAAGGTTTTCATACAAAAACTCAAAAGTGTGCAGTAGGTTTGTATGGGAGCTAGCCCAAATAATGGACGGGTTCCACCCATTAATGTATATGTCAAGCATCCGTTTACTTTAAGTTACTATATTAATTATTAACTTGATATTGACTACAATAAAAATGTTTTTCATACAAAAAGTCAAAAGTGGACGGTGAGTTTGTATGGGGGCTACCACAAAAAGTGGGCGTGACGGGTTAATCTTGACACTCTATTAAACTGGAATAAAAAGAATTATACGTGCAAAATTTCAACTGGATAGCATAAAAATTAGTCCCCAAACAATGCGCAAAAACATACAGACGGACAGACGGACGGACATGGCTAGATCGGTTCGTCTCGTCGAGCTGATCAAAAATATATATATACTTTATGGGGTCTACGATGTCTCCTTTAATGCATTACAAACTTTCAGACAAACTGAGAATACCATTTCACACTATGTGTGAATGGTATAAAAAAAAAATATAAGATAAAAATCAGCAGCCACAGCATGTTTTAATATACAAAATTTATAATACTTAAATTTTTATGTTCTATAAAGAATATTTATTAAAAAAACATAACAAAAAATTTAAATTATAAATGTTGATTTTGCTGTTTCACATAATGATTTGTTGTGTTTTGGTTTTGGTTTGTTCTGGAGTGCAGTTTGTTTGAATAACTTAAAATGTATCGTGTATAAATTCTTATTTTTCACTTATAAATTATGGGGTATCCAACGAGAGCAAATTTTTTGTACAGTTAAGGGTTCATGCAAAATCGAATGTATTGAAGTGGAACTAATGTGCAGAGGCATCCTATCTCACGATATGTCAATGACGATCTTGCATTATCAGTTCACGCACTGCATCGATGTTTTTGGGCACAACAACCGATTTTGGAATTTGTCGGCAACCGAACTACAACCACGATTGAATTCACTATACCAGCGATATACTGTGGTTATTGATGGTGCTTTATCTGAACTGAGTTCATTGACACATTCTTGTTGAGATAATCCACGTCGAAAGTTGTGGAAAATAATCCAACGAAAACCTTCTCTTGAAATTTCAATTTTTTTTGCCAAATTGCTTTTCTTAACTCACTGTAAACAAAACAAATAGCAATTGTACATAAAAACTTTGTGAGTACGTTTATGCCAAAAAGTGTCAAACTTTTTTATGGTGTTGCCAGATTGTAGCTTTTGACATTAGTGTTGCCAGTTCCCGAAATATAAATAGCAGTCCTCGTACCAGCTTACAAATGAGCTCTAGAACTCTAACGAGCTTTTCAGCATGCAAGGCCGTGAATACCCCAATTATTGTGCAAATTTATATTTGTGTATATATAAAAATTAAAATTGTATTTTGCATGTGTTCTCTGAACTTCGATATGCCATACATTTGAGCACCATGGTGCATCAGCTTCTAGGTATTTTGCACGACGACTAACCTTTACAAAATGGGCATCAAGTGTATTCTCATTTATAAGTTGATGAACACTAGCGCGGTACAGACCGAATTTCATGACGTATCTAGCTGTATGAATGCTAACTAATCGATTAAACGATTTAATCGATTTTTTTTTACTTAAACACACAAAAATTTGAGTTTGAAATGAAATACAAAACTACATGGAATTTTGTAATTAATTTTTGTTTGCAATAATGCTAATTAATTTTTACAAAAAATCGTTTTAAGTCAGCGCACAATACCTGCCCAATTTGTAAATTGCGCGCTTCATACATACTACAGTGTGTATAAACTTTATTATAATAGAACAAAAAACTGTAATTATAATACTAAAATAAAACAAAAAAATTGCAATTATAAAAAAAAGGACCTATGTATGTATATATTGTTCGTGCTAACGAGCAAGCTAACTAGTTGTAGCGCTTTTTATGTTATTAAATAGAAATTTTACGCTGAAATATATATAGAAATACTTGTAAATGTATAAAAACTTATTTTGTATATAAAACCATGTATTTTGTACGCTGGCTTATAATAAAATGCCAGTATGATGATGATGATGTGTGAAAAGCTGCAAATAAGCAGCGAAAGTTTTTCGAAGCTTTGCTGAGGGAGCAACACCTTTTACAACGTATTAAAGTATTAAAGTTGCAGTGCTGTTTCGCATTGTTTTTAGCTCGTTTTTTATGCAGACAACTTTAATAATGTGCGGAGTGTAATATGCAGCGCTCTTTTTATTTATTTATTCAGTACCTAAGATCCTTAAAGAAGCACATAGCACTTTCAGCAACTTACAAGCAAGCTGGAGATACTCTTTTCATAGAATGTGTGACAATAAAATGCAACAAAATATGTGCCAAAGTATAAAAATCAAATAAACAGCTGAAGTGAATTGGTATAGCTTGAACACTTAAGTGCATGTGAGTGTGCGTGTGTGAGAATTTGTATGTGTGTGTGTGTGTGTATATATAAGTGAAATGCTAACACAAAGATAGAGTTACATATTTACCTATTTTAAATCAATTTCTAAAAAATATTAATTAAACAGTTTTGTTGATTGAATACTTTTATGAGCGCAGAATTCATTGTGTGTATAATTGCTATATGAGATCTTTAAGTAGTTGTGATGAATACACCACGGTTTGAAGTATGGTGTAATAATAATCTAAGTTGCCAGACTCACATATTTGTCTGGTTCTTCAACAGTAAGAAAGTCATAGCGCGACAGAGATATGAAGTTTTTCTTTTTTATTAAACTAACTGAAAACAAAGAAATCGATAGAAACAAAAAAAGAGTGCAGCTAGGCGTAAAACGTTAGCTTATATTATACTACCTTGGTTTGTAGCATAAGCAATGAGCACGAGAGCATAAGCAGTTAAAAATGTGGCATTTGAGAGCGAAAAGCCACTCAAATATTCAAAGCCTACAAAATTTTGTCTCACATTCAAAGTATTTATTTATTACTTATTAGTATTGATCTTTGGTTCATAGCTCAAATGGTGGTACTACATACATTAAAGCAAGGTAACAAAATTTAGCTAAAAAAGTAATAATGTTGATTTAGTATAGGTATTAAAATAGTGTATTGTATGTATAATATGTCTTCAATAATGACACTTCTTAATAATCTTTAGAAAAAATGTATTAATGAAAATTATTTTCAAACTATTTTCATTAGGCATATGAAAAGTTAATTAGCGAATATGTTTCTGCCTACAGGCAATTGGTGTTTCAAATTTCCAAACATTCATATTTCGGAATTTGGCAACCCATCACAAGACTATAACATCTTTAAAGATAATAAAGTTTTTTTATATCCTGTACCCAAAGAGACAAACGTATATTAAATTTGTGTTACTGTATGTAACAACAGTATGTAACAAAAGAAGGAGTACCAGTCTCCATAAAGTATGTATATGTAGTCTTGATTGATAATGTCCGTCCGTCCGTCCGTCTGTATGTACAAAGAGATCTCGGAGAGAAAGCATTCAAATTTGGATATTTAGACTTTCTTTCATATTTAACTTCAGATAATCCCACTGTATTCTTACCCCCTACCCATTTTTTAGTTTTTCTCTCATTTTTAGCAAATTACTTATCTCTTGGCAGTTGAGTAATTCTTTTACATTGACTATCAAAATGCATTAGATCGAAATAGAGTTTCGCTTGAACCGAAGCTCTAATACCATTCACACGATATTTTGAATCATATTATAAAACATAAAAGTGGGTCTTTAAATAGGGTGTATGAAGCGACCATCTATGATATAATACCACCATAACGAATTTCAAGAATTTCAAATGCATAAAACTGAGCTGTGGGTTTGTAAGTGGCCGGGCCACGCCCATTAGTCTATGTATGTTAAGCGGCTGTCTATAAAAAGGCACCATATCGCATTTCAACCTAATATTGACTTTAAGAAAGAAGTTTTTCATACAAAAAGTCAAAAGTGGGCAGTAGGTTTGTATGGGGGCTACCCCAAAACAGTGGGCGAAACCCACCCAATAATGTATATGTCAAGCATCCGTCCACTAGCAGTTACTCTATTAATTATTAAGTTGATATTGACTACAATAAAAAAGTTTTACATACAAAAAGTCAAAATTGGGCGCTGGGTTTATATGAGGACTAACCCGAAAAGTGGGCGTGGCGGGTGAATCTTGATACTTTATTAAACTGCAATAAAAAGAAGCGTATGTGCAAAACTGGATAGTATAAAAATTTGTCCACAAAAAAATGCGCAACAACATACAGACAGACGGACAGCCAGACGGATAGGGCTAGTTTGCATATAATAAAAAGTATATATGCAAACTGTTTTTTACGGGACAACAGAATAGACCGACATGGCTAGATAGACTCTTCGCGATGTGCTAATTATGAATTTATATACTTTATGGCATCTCCGATGCTTCCTTTAATGCATTTTGGTTTTTATTTTCGGAAAGATTTTTCGTTAAAATGCTAAATTTTTCACATTTCGTATGATTTCACGATTTAAATTCACTTGACCTTTGGCAAATGATATGCACGCAAAATCCTTTACAAAGTAAAGATTTTCCATTTAATCGAATTCACCTTCGAAACGAAATGCGGAAGGAGTTGGGCTAAAGCAATTTCAAGCATAAACCCGATTAAGTTAACACTTTTCATAGCCCACTTTAAGGATTTCACAAGCAATTATGCATCTACATATATAAGTTAAGTTTAATTTTAGCAGAAAACCACATTTCTTGTGTATTAAATGCACTTTAGGGTATATATGTACCTATATTTCAGAGACAGCTGCTGGCTGCGTCCGTCCGTCTGTCTGTTTTACTAAAGCTTTTTCATTTCTAATTGGATTAAATGGAATCAGCATTTTTTTTTAATTTGTCTACTAAATAAAATAAAATAAACTAAAATATATTTATGGCGTCAAGACTGCCGCACAAGGACGTCACAGGGCGTATGCGCCTCAAAAAGTATGCTTTTATTTATTACCACCAAGAATTGAACTTAATTGCAGAACAATGTCGACGTCGGAAAGTTTTAAATAGCCTGCTAGAAATGCTTCTTGTACTATTTATTACTATCGTACTACTACTGCTACTACTACTAGGACTACTATGTAGTACTTTATCCTTGTACTTGTCGTTGTCGTGCTGTTGGCATTGTTCTTTCATTCATTCAGTTCACTCAGTTTATTCAGAGTTTACACAGAGTTTGAGCGGAAGTTATGCATTTAAATGCAACATGTCAACGCTAAAGCGTCGGAAATTCAAATAAATTATGTTACGTCGCGCACTGCACCCTTTTGTTCCAAGCGTTATCTGTAGCTGTGCTTTTTTTTACACTTCACACATAGTATGACTAGGGTATTTAGTGTTTTTTTGTTAAGTTTGTAACACAGTAAAGCGAACGGGTTAATTCTCATATGGCTGACAGCGGAGAGCTTTGTAGGTGCTTGTGGATTCAACAACACAAAAGCTTGTTTGTAGGTTGTACACTTATTGTAAGTTGAACACCATGAATAAAATTAAATAAAATTATAATCTCAGTTGTTTTTACTTAATGTTTTTAAAGTTGTTCTTGATTTTACAGTGGGTGTTCAACCTACAATCCATTTTTTGGAACACGCACTAGACTTATATCCTTTTCGAAAAAAATCAAAAAAGTTGCCTTTAAACATTCTACATTTAAGTTCCCTTTCGATTGAAATTCTCAGATATCTTCAATGTACAGAAAATTATTGTAAAATAGGCGAATTATGTTACACCTACAAAGCTCTAATCTATTCTTGAACGGTTAGACGAGACGAGTTGTTCTAGTCACGTCGGTTTTTTTGTGTGTTCATGGGGATTCGAGAATGGTTTAAATTCACAATTCGATCCACTGTGAATGCCCGCGAGTGTTCGTGGCCCAATTTAAGATATATGGATGAAATGTTGTATATGGGATCGAAGAAGGAAGGGGAGTGTAGGGGAAGAGGTGGAAATAATAGAGCCGGAAGAGAAAGAGGTGGAAGGGGGAAAAGGGGCATGGGAAGATTGGCAGTGGAATAGTGGAAATAGTGGAAGAGAAATGGGAATGAGAGGTAGGGTAAGGGGGCATTGGGAAGGATGGGTAGAGGTAGGTGTGGCAGGGGGAAGAGCAGCAACGCGCAGGGAGCAAATGTTGCATACATGTTAATGGGATAGAAGGAGGTAGTGAGAAGGGGTGGTAGTGGAAGGGGCAGGCAAATGGTGCAGGGTAATGAGTGGTAGGCGATGGAGTGATAGGGGGCAGAGGAAAAAGGGTGGGGGAATGGGTGGTATGGTAAGAGGTAGGAGTGGCAAAGGGAAGGAGTGGCAGAGGGAAGGAGAAGCAGAAACGTGCCGGGTACCAGCTAGTAGCCTCATATAAATCTATGATTCAGATGTGTTTTAGCTATTTATGTGAGCCTTAAGCAGTAAACATAGAAAATCGTTATCAAACGACAGATCAGTAATAAATTAGTGAAAGAATATGCAAAAACTATTTGTGAATTATAAATGCTATTAAGTTTTAAGTGAAAGTTTATAATTCAGAGTATTTGCATGAAATAATAATGCATAGATAAACTATATAAACGCCTTAATGAACGATGATGAGGAGGAAAGGAAAAGAGTGGGCACATCAGCAAGCAAATTCGAGTTACTTTTTGTTTGACTCTTAGCTTGCATTGTATATACATACATACGTATTCAGGCGCGCAGTTAACAGCAAGAGTGCCGTTATTAGATTTAGGTGTGTAACATAATTCAAGTTGAAGAAGGAGAGAAAGCGATTTCGAGGAAAGCAGCATACATTGCTGTTTGATTGGTGCGATTAGTTCGTGTGTGTGTGTGTATGTTTCCTGGTGTTCTGTGACACATCAATTTGTTTATTATTGAAGCTAATTATTACAAATTTGATGTGATTGTTACCTACATTTATCAATACTAACAAACATGGGTACAAAGCGGAACTCTATAGCATATGCAGCGTATACAGCTCATAAATAAAATACAAGAACTAAATGCATATATTGTAATTACCGTTATTTTCTTTACAATTAAAGTGCATTAAAACGTCGGTTCTACCGAAAAGCTAGCATTCTTTTTTTGTTTTTGAATGTTGCAATTTTGTTTGAACTATTTCGCGTGCCGCCAACAGAGCAGAGTTCAGCTGAGAGTTTGGCATAAATTTAGGGTCCGTTGAAAAGTTGAACTTCAATGTGCGCTTGCATTGTATCTGTGTGTGTTAACAATAAACTTGCATTTATATATATGTATCTCGAACTGTGTACAATTGTATGTACATAGTGCATATATTTTCATGTATCTGATGTTATTGTTTTTACTTGTTTTCCTTGCAGTCAGTGCACTTTGTGTTGCGCTGCACTCACGCTCGAAAAATATTGTGTAATGATGCAATAAACGGCTTTTGTTGATTTAAACAAATTACAAATGCGTTTAACAAATTGCGCGCAACGCAGACAAAATGCTTGCAAAAAGCGTAAAAAACAAAAATATGTGTAAAATCTAGAAAAAATAGGGGTGCAACGTGGCATGCAAAATTACCAAAATGCACAAATTTATACGTAATACTAGAAGAAGGGTCGGGTCGCCTGAGTGTTGCAGTTTAGTGTTGCATTTGCAGCATTTGATGTGCAGTAATTTAGCTTTAGCTTTTGCTTTTGCTTTGTTTTTTTCTTTCTCTGGTTATAGTAGATGAACTTGATGTACACTACATCGCTGCGCTGCTATGTGCATATAATTTATGACTTTGTTATTAAATTTTTGTAGTTTGTTACTTTGCTTTGGTTTAGTTTGGTTTGGTTTTGTGTTCATTTGTGTATAAGTAATTTGCTTGAAGTATGCATTATTTATTTTGTAGCTATATATTGTACTAGCTTGTGTATGTAGAATATGTAAGTATTTTATAAATATTTTTAGTTATATTGCTTTTTGATGAGTGTGCCTTAAATTACTTTAGCACAGTTTAAGTAGCTGCACAATTTAATAATATGAACTCCACTTATAGAAACATAATATGAAAAACATAACATTAATAATAACACAGCTATACAAAAGATGAAGTGGGATGTAGGATCTATGGTCGGAACACCACCATCACCATCAGGTTTCATTCTAACCTAAAAAGTGTATTTTTGCGACTCTTATTATATTGTAAAATATTTAAGAAAAAAAAAACGTTTCTTTTTTAACTCGGTCAAAAATTAGATTTCTGCGTCGAAAATTACATAGAAATGGTATATTTGGTCTATGTTGGTCCGCTGGGGGCCAAGGATTTATAGAGCACAACACCATACTATAATCTTGCCGGAAAACAAAGTGTTTGTTCCGGCAAACCAAACGAGTAAATTTGTATACATTTTCAGAATCCGTGGTCAGAGTTTTGTAATGAGCTTTGGTTTTCTTCCTAACCTAAAAAATCAAGTAGTTTTTTGTTAATTTTACGTATTGTAAAACATGTTATCAAACAAAAGTTGCTTATTTAACCATTCAGTTACTTACACATTCAGTGGTTAAAACTCCATAGAAAATGTCTTCTTTCGTACGTTGGACTCAACTCTTTGCGGAAGTTGGATGTGCACGGATATGTGAACGGCGTCAGAGAGGACGTCCAAGCTTAAGATGGTAAGTTCAGGTCTATGATGAGCTAAAGAAGCTCCGGATTGCCAGCGACTGGCGCCGGCGCGCACTAAACTACATCGAATGGTGTATTTTCCTACGTGCGGCCTTGACCGATAGATGGTTGTTGAGCCACCTAAGTAAGTAAGTAAGCAAGTATGTACGGACACCTTACTATTTTGACGAAAAAAGAAAGGTTTCGATGGTCGAGCCATTTCATCTACCATATTATGTAAGTTGCTCCATTTATATTCAGACAGTGAATAACGTAGTTAGGACACATTTTCTGCCTAAGCTCTATAAACACCGAAACATTAGCTTTTTCAAATTACTAATCAAAATACACAGTGCGCGTAAGTAACACTAGATCAAAAGAGATCATTTCTATGATTTTTCACTGCTTTTTTTTTATCGAGAAGAAAATAAAAACGTTTTTTTTGTAACAATTTTGTATAATGCAGAGCCGAAAAACGATTTTTTTGAAGGTGAGAAAGAAATCAGATTTTAGTGTTCCGATCTAGGATTCAAAATCCAAAGCTTGTGACTACTCTGCTTCGTCAATCATTCCACTTTTCTTTGTCGGGCTGTGAAATTAAGTTGGCACTTTAACATGAAAATCATAAAAAATACGTTTTCTATGGTTAAGTTTCTGAAGAAACAATGTTTTACCAACTTTTTTAAAGATTTTTTTTTAAATAGTCTCATATATTTAAGTAAATCTTGAGTATTAGATTCTTTGCGAATATATATTTTAGCGCGTTTTGCTCAAAAAAGATATTTCTAAAAAAGGTTTTCTCCTCTACGATGCTATATTGAAAATATTGTTCTTTTATACTCCGCACACTTATGCACGTTGAATTATATAAGTACAACAATGTAAGTCCGTCGATCTGCTTAACACTCTACCTACATCTTGGAAACCACATTAACCGCAATAATGCCGAGAACTGTCTCAAAATTATTAGAATTCATACCGGAAGATTATGTGTTGTGTTGTTGATAATGTCGACGGAACATATTTATGTAATTTAATACATTCACTCTCTGCATTTGTTCTGGAATAGTTCTGTGCTTCTCTCCATATTATAATCTATATCAAAAGGACAGAAGTGTGTCTATTCAGTTTGTGCAAATGTATATAAGTGCCAAAAGGAGGCGTGGTAGTTCCCAAAAGTATATAATTATATCCTTGATGAGCATCAAAGGGGTTTCGATAATGATATATCCATCTGTCTGTCCTTTCGTCTGTCCGTTCATATAAATGTCTAGATCTTGGAGAGAAAACCATGAATTAATAATACTTCTATATTTCTGCTTCAGATAAAGTATGCAAAATGTATATGCTAGCCCCACCACAAAGGGTAGCTCCCATAGAAACCGACCACCCATTTTCGAGTTTTTATACGGAAATCCTTTTTGCATGCTTTTTGGTAACTAAGCAAGGGTCACCAAATTCGTTGTGAATGGGTCTTTATGCCAGTTTTCATCAATTTAGCCCCTATAAAAATGTATGACTCAAATAAAGGACCTTAGATAGCTACAGAATATTTTGAAATCAGGCACAGTTGACTGTAGTGTTCTTTTTTCTATTTTATCTCTATCTCGTATTTCTTACTCTCTCTCTCTCTCTCTCTCTCTCTCTCTCTCTCTCTCTCTCTCTATCAAGGAAATTGATTCTCATGACTTAATCTTGCTGTCTTTTTCTTTTTTTATACGATTTATAATGGATTTATAAGCATTATAGGCTATTAAAAGTATTTAAAAATATTTTTGTTAAGGTACTGCATACACTATATAAAGGGTACTCCAATTAGACTAGTGGTAATTTGATTCTAAATGAAACACAAACGGATATGAATCTATCCAAATATTTTATTGCTTTTGAAAGCACAAACAATAGGAAATATACAACGCGACTGTCCCATAGAAATTTGACTCTTTTGTCCATATTTCCGTTGAAATTTTGGAGAATTGCGACCGAAATGGAATCGATATAATGTTTCAATCTTTTAATGATGGAATTGTTTTTGCATCAGCCACGTTGACTTTATACTTCTTGTAGCCCCAGGGACACAGTAGACTGGTGGTTCTGCCCAAATTTTTGTGGTGTAACGTTTTCACCTTCGACTTGACATGTACACTTTCTTTTGAGACACCCTGTACTATAGCAACTTTCTTTTGAACCCAATGCTGAACACGGTTGCCATTTAGCGAATTTTGTCTCTCTCACTCGCACTTACGAGTCAGTTATAAATAAAGATAACGTCAAGTCTTGAGTTCGTTCAAAAGCATCTGATTGCGAGCGAGTTAAAAATTAGTAGTTAGCAGCTATAATAATGACTTTATTTCGATAAAAATAATTGTATCTTTGAATTCAATTTTGTTTTTGGGTTTAAGATAGTCTTTTAGCAGTTTTCTTTAATGCATTAATGAATAACACTTTCTTTTATAACTCCTTCTCGGATTGTTACTCTCAAACGAAAAAGTTTTTAGTATAACTTGAACTTAAGAGCGTATTGAGAAATGAAACGCATTTTGAGTGTACTAAAAATTATTTAAATAAAGAAAAACTAAACCAAAATATGTTATTCAAAAGTAAAATATCAAAGCTAAACTCAACCACTGCAATATATCAATTTATAATTAAGTAGCTAGATGCCAATGTAATGAATGCAAAGGTATTTCAGATACATATTAAATGAACACAGAGCCAAATGCATACAAATGAAACAAACTCAAAAAACATAAAACAGACAAGTTTGTATATAGAAAATACACAGATTATGCATAGAAAATGCTGCATTAATATTGCAAATTGAAGTACAAAAATCAAAATGTATCTAACAATTGAAAACAGAAAAAGAAGACAAATCAAATAAATATATGGTACGAGTATGTGGGCACACTTAATAGTATATGGAAAAATAGATAAAAATAAATGCATTTCAATGAGCTAAACAATTTGTTATTCATAAACGAGCATATATAGAAGAGAAATGCATATATACATACATACACACATCCATAAGCACACACACACACACACACACATACGCACACACACACATATGCCAACATACTGCACAGCATGCCAGAAATGTATCCTTTAGATTGTAATAAAACATATGACGCCCCTCAGTATAAAAGTATAAAAAAAATTACATAAATATATTCATTTGTGTATTTATCTTTTTTTTAGCAGAGTATACCTAGTATAACTTTATTTTTTTTATCTACATTTTTTCTTTCAATTGATTCATATGCAAACTATTCGTTCGAAACGTTCGAAAAGATGGCATAAAAATTTATTCAAATAAAACGCGAAATACTAAAAAATAATATAATATTTTACAAATAAACAAACATGTTAAAAATATACACACATAAAAAATATATATGCTCTTACAATCAAAAAAAAAAAAAATTGAAGTGTAGAAAAAACAAGAAAAAACGTTAACTTCGGTTGAACCGAAGCTCTAACACGAAACTTTAAATAGTATTGTAATACATAAAAGAGGGGGTTAAATAGGGGCTACCCCAAAAAGTGGGTGGTACACGCTCACTAGTAGATGTATATGAAGCGATGTAATAGATGTGTAAGATGCCGCTATATAGAATTTCAAGTTGATATTGACGTTTTCCATACAAATGAATAAAAGTGAGCTGTGGGCGGGACACGCCCCTTTGTATATGTATATGAAGCGGTTGTCCATTAAAATCCACAAAATCAAATTGAAAGCTAATTAATGAAGGATTTTTTCATAAAAAACACAAAATTGCACGGTGGGGGCTACCTCAAAAGGTGGGCGGGCCACGCCCAATTGTCTATGCATGTTTAGCGGCTGTCTCTTAAAAGGCACCATATCGCATTTCAACCTAATATTGACTTTTATAAAAAAGTTTTTCTTACAAAAAGTCAAAAGTGGACCATAGGTTTGTATGGGAGCTACCCCAAATAGTGGGCGGGCCACGCCCATTAGTCTACGTATGTTAAGCGGCTGATCATAAAAAGGCAACACACTGCATTTCAACCTAATATAGACTTTAATAAAGCAGTTTTCAAAAGTGTGCAGTAGGTTTTATGGGAGCTAACCCAAAACATTAAACTACAATAAAAAGAAGTTATATGTGCAAAATTTCAACTGGATAGCATAAAAATTGGTCCCCAAAAATATGCGCAACAACATACAGACGGACAGACAGACAGACGGACATGGCTAGATCGATTCGTCTCGTCGAGCTGATCAAGAATATATACACTTTATGGGGTCTACGATGGCTCCTTTAATGCGTTACAAACTTTCAGACAAACTGATAATACCATTTCACACTATGTGTGAATGGTATAAAAAAAAATGCATAAAACAGAAGTTAGTTCGTTTAAACCGAAGCTTTAATAGCCTTCATAAGCATTATCAGCAGATAGATATAAATGCATGAATCTAAAGGTGTAATGATGTTTCTATGGAACGATAATTTTTATAGCATCTGAAACTATGTTACATATTTTGTGGGAAAGTACAGGCTGTTTCAAAAGAAAGTTCACATTTAAAAAATCGATAAAAAAAGTAAGTAGTTTATTGAAAAAATGTTTATTACATATTTAAATACACACTTTGGGAATATATTTCTTAAAAATTATATTGTCCAAATGTAAACCGTTGCGTTCACGGCATTCATTTAATCGAGCACTAAAATTGGCAGGGAAATCGGTTTGTTGCCGTAAACTTTAGATTTTACGTAACCCCACATGAGAAAGTCCATAGGGGTTAAATCAAGACTTCGTGGAGGCCAATTTATGGGACCTCCTCTGAAGTTCAATTTGCCAGGAAAAATTTCATGTACTCGTGGGCGAGACCTGTTGGACGAGTGTGAAGTTGCTAAAAATGCGGAACAATGATGATATATGCACGTTTAAAGCAACAGCACGCTTCCGAATCGAAACAGACTGAGTAACACTGTCTACGTTTTCGAACGTTCTCGAAGACCTTGGACGTCCGGAATTTGATTTTCCAGCGTTTAACCGGTCTCTTCAAACTTCTCGATCCATTTTCCAATGAGTCGAGGGCTTGGCGCATCATTTAAATGACGAACATGTCGAAAACTGCAGAATTTTCCACGCGCTACAGTCGCAACGCTCCATAGCGACTAAATTCCCAAAAGCTAGGCTACCGATTGACATAATCCCCGCACCTCTTGGGAATAGTTGCGTTCACGCAATCAGCAAATCAAATGGGAACTTTCTTTTGAGACACCCTGTATAACGAAAATGGTCCCATGTGTCAAGAAATAGTAAGTGCATATTTTTCTGCGCTACTTGATAGTTTCTTCGAACAGTTTTTAGGGTTCCGTACCAAAGTGTATAAAACGGGACCCTATTACTAAGACTCCGCTCTCTGTCTGTCCGTCTGTCTGTCCGCCTGTCACCAGGCTGTATCTCATGAACCGTGATAGTTAGACAGTTGAAATTTTCACAGATGATGTATTTCTGTTGCCGCTACAACAACAAATACTACAAAAAAAAAAAAAAAAAAAAACAGAATAAAGTAAATATTTAAGGGGCTCCCATACAATGAAATGAAGACGTAGGACCAGCATTGAACATAGCATTTTATAGTGTTTCTATAGCTCTTTAGCTGAGTGTGTCGGGATTATTTGTGTGCAGACACATGCAGTACATGCTCGTAGATGATCTTTATCGAGCTCAGTTGGTCGGTTGGGTCGGATCTAAACATTCATTAAATACTTCTGTAGTTCGAGCTTGCTGATTTGAAAGATAGCTATTTACTATGATATTGTGCTTCTGGAATTTAATGAAGCAATTAAATAGCCATCAATTTAAATCGATTATTAATTTGATTAATCGATCCTACCAAAACATACATATATACGTATAACAGAAATATTGAAGTTGCTCAATATTTTCTGTTATACGTACATAATCTGTATGCTTTGGTAGAGTCGATTAATCAATTGAATAATCGATTTATATTGATGGCTTTTAATAATTGCAGAATTGACTGTGTCATACACTATGAACTTTTTGACATTACAAAGACACTTAGTTTTTTGTAATAAGGTTGATTTATTGTCAACAATTGGGAATTAGTGTAAATAATCAATTAAATGCACATAATCGATTATTTTTTGTGCGATTATGAATTATATATATGTATTTTTTCATATAATATGATTTAGTTAAAGCGCATTTAAATAAATGAAAGGCAAAAAAGAAATGGATTAATTGCAAATAATCGATTAGTTGTTTTATGATTAAAAATAAATTTTTTTGTAGTGTAATACGATTGAAGTAAATAACAAATAAATAACAGAAAATTATACGACGATTTGTTAGATATAATCGATTAATTGCAAAAAATTTTCTATTTTTTTTTTGCGACTTTTATGAATAATATATTTTTTGTTTGAATAATATGAGATGGTTGAAGAGCATTCAAATAAATGAAAAAATAGTACTCTATTGTAACTAATCAATTAATTTTAAATAATTGATAATTTTTTTTTTTTTTTTTGTTTAATTTTATTAATAGTGTGTTGTGATTGAAGAGCATACAATTAAAAAAAAAAAAAAAAATTAAGAGACGACGTTTTAGTTATAATACATAAATTGCAAATAATCGGTAATTTTTTGTGATTCTGAAGAATAATGTATTTTTTTTTTAAATATTGTAATACTATAATATAATAATCGATATATAATAATGATATATAATCGATTTATTAAAATTAATCGATTAGTTTTTTTTGCTTATGCTAACACATTGAAGCTCATTCAAATAATAAAAATAAAAAATTTAAAAGGCTTTGTTTTAGATATAATCGATTAATTGCAAATAATCGTTCAATTTTTCAAAGAAATGTTTTTGAACATAATCGAACAGCTGCAAATAATCGATTTTTATTTTTAAATAATCGAACAGCGCTGTCGTACAAACTAATAAGCGTCTTTTTTGAGCGTTAAGTTTGTATATAGTATAACATAAAAATAAACAAATATCAATTAATAAATCAAAATTGAAATACGAAATTACATAACACTCTCTCTCCATTCCTAAAGAAAAACAATAAAAGTACAAAACTCAAAGGTGTAAAGTATGCATTAAAAAAACAGCAATAACAACAACAATGCTGCCGCTGATGATATAAATATTAATAAAAGTAATAAAGGATTCATTCAGTTCAATTCATTTCTCGTTTCGTTTGGCAGGACATACATAAACATAACAATTTTATCATTTTTTTGTTGTGGATTTTTTTGTAGTATATTTTTATACACGCTATATATAGTTATAAAAATGTAAATACAGCCAAAAAGTATGCTAAAGAAAATAAAATATTAAATATATAAACGAAAAAATGGAAATGGAAACAGGACATTTGTGTGCGCCTTAACATGGCAATTCGTTTTGCATACTTTCGGGCAAGGCAGACATTTACAGAGTGAAAAAAAAAAAATAAAAAAAATATAAGTGTTTATTTCGTTTACTTGTATTACGTTTTTGAATATAATTGTTCGTTCTTATTTTTTGTTTTTTTTTTCTTCTGGTATTTCTGTTATAATGGGTTTTAATGATTATTATTTTGCACACAGTTCAGCACATTCCTTGCTGCATATATTCAGTATTATTATTATTTTATTTTTTGTTTTTTTTTTTGCAGCTCATTTTACTCGACAGGATATTACATACGAAAAAAAAGTTAAATGTTAAGTTAAACAAATTAAACAAACAAACAAACAAACAAACCAATTGTCATCATAATCATCATAATCATAATCATTATCATTATCATCATCTTCATTATCATTATCATCATTCAGCAAAAAACACAACAAACCGAATTAAGAATATTTAGTAGTTAAAAATTTGTTTATATATGAAAACGATGCACAAAATGCACACATGAGCATTACTTGTTAATTGAAGTTTTGTATCTTTTTTTTTGTTTTTTGTTTTTTTTCTTGTTTTTTTTTTAGTTCAGTATTTACGAGCAATAATGTGGGCGGGCTTTAAGAGGGGGGGTGGGGTTATAAGTAGTAGTTGTTGTAGTAGTTATAGTGGTAGAGTATTTCAAACGCTTCAAATTGAATTTGAAATCGCAAATCGAGTATCGAATAAATAACTCAAAAGTAGTTTAATCAAAATAATAATACCAAAAATACTTAATTAAATTAACTAAAGCATATTAAGGACATATATAGAAAATAACAAAAAGAAATAAGAAAACTATATAAAAATATTCAAGTTACTTAAATACTTTTACATAAAATAAACTAAATTAATTGAAGTTATCAGTTTCAAGTCATGATTTTTGTAAGTCGCTGCTGTTTAAAGTAGTTTCTAGTAGGTTGTTTGTTTGTTTTTTTTTCTTTTGGTTACGCAAAAGCGTTTGAGTTCAGTTTTGTTGCGGTCGTTGTTTCTTTTTCTTTTTTTTCTTTTTTTTTGTATACGTTCAGCTGCAGCAATAGTTATTTTTGTTGTATTTTGTTGGTAATTGTTTTGCAATAGTTTGTATAGACGGCAGTAGCTATTGAAGTTGAAAATATTCGTAGTTTATTTGCGTATTAAGCGTTGAAATTGTGCAGCAGCAGCAGTTTACTTATAATTTATACTTTTTTTAAACTCATTAAATAGCAAAAATTGAAAATAATTACAGCTGTCAATACTTTTGTTTAGCTGAAGATGTCGTTTATGCCTAGACTTTTTAAAAGATACTTTTTATGCATAAGTATCTTATAAAGTATCTTTTGGTATTAAGCTAACTACATTCATAAGCTGAGATTTATTGATTATGTGTTTCAAAAGTAACAATAAAAAGATGTTTTTTGTCATCGAAATTTATCAAGCTCAGGCCTTGAACGTTCCAGCAGTAGACGATCCACCAGAAGTTTGTGTCAACAAGCAAAAACTAACGAAAAAAAGCACATAGTACATAAACGTAGCATAAACGTAGGTATTCACTAATTTAAACATTTTTCTATAAATTTAGTAAAGTATCGGTGCTGCCTTATTGAGAATGGCCGCATAAATCCGAGTTTGAGAAGCGACACATATAATTTTTCTAATATAATTTAAAGAAATGGCTGACCAAGCTCGCTTGATGCTTTCAATTAGTTCCGCTTTGGTGGAGTATTGTCTACCAGACTTAGAAACTTTACGAGCAAGTCATGCCCATAGCTTTTCTATTACATATATTGATGTCGGGTGAGTAAGTTGGCGACTGCAATAATTTAACATCTTTAATCCATGATTTAACTATCCTGGTCGTGTGGATCGGAGCATTGTCGTGTTGAAAATGCCTTGGTAAATGAAAAAACAAATTTTTAAACTAGTGAAATGCATTTTCAAGTACGTTTCTGTAAGCTATTGCCTGCAACACGCATGTACTACCATAATGGGAGCTGGCTCCCCACACCATCACACCAACCACACGACTAAGAAGACAATCCAACTGGTGTTCCTGCTCTTCCTAAGATCATGGAAATAATAATTGTATATGTCGGGTGCTTCCAAATTAAAATTTTTTCTTCATCCGAAAAGACAACGTGGTGCCAATCAGTATTCCATGACATGTGCTCTCGTGCAAAATTGAAACGTAATGCCTTCAAGAATCATTAAGAAGGGGTTATTTCTTGAATCTCAGTCTTCTTTAAATATGAAGCACTCCTTATTGCTCTCTGAATTGTAGATAAGCTCGCTTTAACATCAAAACTTGCCCTGATCTTTGCGATCGAGTCTCAAAATTGCTCTCTTAACAGCATTGGAAAGTACTTTATTATTATCGAATTTATTGTTTTTACCATGTCCCGACTTATTGCGGAGGAATGTAGATATAACTTTACGATTCCTACTGATTTTTTTTTTCGACATTTCAACTCCTGGTAAGTTTCAATTTTGGCTTTCACTTTGCAAGATAGCTTTTTTTTTCTTTACTTCTTCAATCCATTTTAGTAATGCTTTCATCATCCATTACAGAGTTGTAGATTTTTCGAAATCTGGATTTTCCACTATTCTCTTTTTTTTAGTTTCTGTTTTTTTGCATGTTTTAAAAAGCTATCTTTGCTTCACTTCTTCGATCAAAGATGCATTATGCAACGCTTTTTATTTGCCAAATCCCTTTTTGTTTATTAAACTCAATAACTATGTTTCAAGATATTTCTGCCTTGGGCCTTTTTTCTTACACTTTTCGGAACGTTCACTGAAGTTGAAGTGTTTTGTCAAGTATATACATATATGACATTATTTTGTCAGTGAAGTAATTGTGTAGAATTTACTTTCGCGCGCACGTGATCTTCGATTCGCGGCACCAAGAATAACAATGAAAACCGAAAGACTCGCACTTTCCAACGGTACTTTTTGAACTGTAGACATATGTCAACAACGCAAGAAATATTATATTGAAATATTGATTTTCGTTAGAGTGCTTAACTAATCGTACTTTTGTTTGTCACGCCGTATAGCTTACAACGCCTTATTAACATTTGCTTTAGGTCGGTCTTGTATTTCCTTACTACACGGTAAACGACAGTACAGTACATAAAATACATACGATTTTGAAATACGCACAGTCTGCATGAACATTTTTGCATGCTCTATGTTTTGTGCGCTCTCTCGTTGTTGCTCAGTTTGATGCTATATATTTCTACTGTTTCTTTGAATTGTTTGTTGGAAACAGTAACAGAAAAACTTTATTTTGAAAACTTCAAATAGTAACTGAAGTCGTAGCTAAATTTTAATTCTACGTAAAGCATCAATTACCAATCATATGCATAAATATCTTATCTTAAAATCAATAGATTTTCATTGAGCTGAAATCTAGTGTTAAATACATAAATTTACTTCAAATACATTGCATCTATTCAAAATGAACTAATTCAATACTGCTTGTGTAGATAAGTAATGACAGTTAGAGAATAATGGGCCACCGATTTCCATTGTTCTCGAACTGTCAGTACCTATCTACTTGCTTGCCTTGAACTTTTTCACTTTAAAATAGTCAAACAAAATATGCTACTCCTTTTTCAAACGTAGCTTGCCAGTTTAACACGTAAATCCTTTTGCACGTAAATGCTATTTAAAAAAAAAAAAAAAAAAAAATGCTGCATAACTCTTTAGGCGTCTCAACAATGAAAGTATTTCAGCTTTATTTTCCTTTTCATTTCACATTTTCAATTAAACAGCAAACCATAAAAATGAGCACAGCAAAGCTGTCAGCACAAAAGCGCACCATAACACTAACTGATATTAAAAAATATGCATTATAATTGTATTTTAAATGCGCCACAGCCTTAAAGTATGCAATGCTATTGTGCATTCAAAATGCAATGATGAATTTTATATTAATTTGACTTTTATTAATTTATTGTCTTGCATTGTACAAAATATTGTATAAAAAAAAAAAAAACAAGAGGAAAAATGCTGCAATCAATGCTGATAAGTTACAGGACACTCGCTGCTTGTTTGTATGCAGAAAAGTATGCTATGAAATACGAGTATATAAATGGAATTCTGACAGCTGTAGTCAGAGCGACAATCACATACTGTATATGAAAAAAAAAAAAACGCGCATTTTAGTAGTAACAGACGACAACACATATACAGGATGTTTTTTTGTTAGAGGTTACATTTTTCGGTTTGTGCAAATTTATTACGAAAAATCGTGGTTCAGTTCGGGAATGTTACCATTTTACGGTCGATAATTCGATTAACTATGCTTCGTTTTCGCACCACGTATACTCTAAATGATAGTACGCATCCACAAAAACGTCGTACAATGCGGCTGTAGAGCGTAGTATTGAGTTGGACACAAATGAGTTAATCTTTATCTAACATTTTCCGTAATGGACTCGGTCTACCACCTTATAATATTTAGTTAGTGCAATAATTGATGCCGAATGATCATCGTTTCGGTCGATGGGCTGAACATTTGAAGTGAAGAAAATTCATGAGAGATTTTTGAGAAATGAACCAGCCAATTGGCCAACGAGTTCGTACGATTTAACGCATTTGGATTTCTTTCCAGGGGTTATGTGAAGTCATTGTCATTTATGCGAACAAACCGGCCACTTTGGATGACTTATTACCATTTTCACGAGTTAGAAATTCATTAGAACATACGAATTTCCAAGATATGCTATTGGGGGAATAATATTGAGTAGTGTATTTCACGACTACACAATAGTAATGAATCGATTTCGAGTAGCCCTGCAGTGTAAATCGGTTAATTTTGTCTTATTTATCGGTCAGCTCCAAAATGCTTAAGAGGTGGACATTTGCACAAATAAAAACGCATAAAAAGTATGAATTGGAAGAAAAAAATTGTATGAGAGTGAGAAAATGAGCTATAAAGATATACGCCAGTCGTGAAAACGGCACTAAGAAGACAATATTCTGCGAACTATTGCTGGGATACAAACCCCACTACTTGAAAACATGTTCGAAAATTGTACTTCAGTTTGAAATTATGTAATCTCAGCAGCTTAATTCAATTCAAAGTTCTTCATCTCTAAAAAAGACATCCTATATATAGTACAAGTACAATCTCTGCTGTATATAAGTATCTGCTACTACTAGTTACAAGTGTGAACAGACTTCGCACTGCTGACACTTGTAGGCTATATACATTATATACAATACAACAATTCAACAGACTTGTTTAAATTAAGTGGAAAAGTATTGCAGCTGGAAAATGTAAAATAAATATTTGGTTGCAGTTTTTTTTACTCCTTTTTTTTTTTTTTTTTTTAAAGAAATTGTGTCACAATGTTAACAAACTTGTGTGCTGAGAACGATATTGTATTATTGTATATGCCTGCTCGGAAATAACTCAACCGCAAATGAGATAAATTGCGCGTACAAAGATAATTGCATGCAGTCAATGCAGTAAAATGAAATTGCAGTCCATCAGTTTCAGTTGCAGTGCAGTGTGTACACGCCTTGGTTTGATAATTCATTTAATGGTTTTTTTTTGTGCTGCTATTTTTTCGCTCAGTGTATTATAAATCGTCAGTTAAATAAGCGCAGCATGTGCTGCAGCAGGCTTTTATATCAGTTTTCGTTTTTTTTTGCGAGATGCTGTGACTTTTTGTTTGTTTGATTTTAACTTATTTCTTTTGGGTTATTTTTATTTTTTTTTTCCGCCGTGCAGTTCGAAATTAATGCATAAAGTTTGAATAAAAGGAGAAATTATAGTTTGTAGTTCTCTTAATTTTTATGTGATTCAAAAAGTAGTGAATGAACTTCTTAAAAGAGTTTTTGAGATATTGTTCTTCAAACAAAAATTATTCCATAAGAGACGTATATAGTAATATTCATGGTAATGCTTTCTTTATGAGTAGAGCAAATAAGGCAATGAGTTCGTAACTCGTTAGTTGATTTTAGATAACATATTGTACTACAGTATTATTTCTAGAAAGATAGCTTATACCACATTGATAACATTCTTAATATTTCCTCTTACCACTGCAATTCTTCATGTGAATGGCAAAATGACGTTTGCTTTATTTAATTATCAGCTGTTTGTGGTGATGCTAACAAATATGATATTATATCGCTAAAAAATCGGTAATTTCATCGAAAAAATATGTAGCTCTTTCGGTGTGAATGGCAATATTCTTCTAGAATGTTTAAAATGTACAGTATAGGTATACAATATATACAATATACTGTTATTGGAAAATGTACAGGCGAACTTCTTGACATTCTTCTTCGTAACTTCCATAACTCTTTCAGAGTGAATGGCAACATTCTTCTAGAATGTTTAGAATGTACAGTATTGGTATACAATATTAATGGCAAATGTACAGGCAACCTTCTGGACATTCTCAACATTCATCAAAACTGTATTATTAGTAGCATCATTTAAGTACAAAAGCAATAACGAGTACACACATTTTATTAGACCGACTTGGCTCTTCATACTGCTTAATATAAGTCTTAAGTATGAAATAAGTTTGCGCCAACTTCTTCTGATAAGGTGGACAAACTGGTGGTGGTTGCATGCATTTACAATGTTATTATTCATACATTCTACCATGGGCATACCGCACCCCACTGCGCGCTAGATAACACTAATTCGCAAACGCACACACACACACACACAGATACACACTCACAACAAGCCAATGCACGCTGGTCTGTTTATCGCTTGCTTTTTCAGGCGGAACGACACAATCGTCACATGTATTCGTGATAATTGTGATGATAATTGTATGAGTCGTGCTCAAGTTTACACATGGTTTACACGATTTAAAAACAGTTGTGATAATGATAATCCAAGACCTGGACGACTCGAAGCATCTAATCGTGCTGAGTTAGTGGATAAAGTAAGTGAAATAATTGCTATCGATGCAAATTTCACTGTGAGTATGCTGGCAGAAGAATTAAATTCATATTACTGTACAATCTAATCAAATATTAACTGAAGATTTGGGTAAAAGAAAGGTGTGTGTGCACGTTTTGTTCAACATCAGTTAAATGATGATTAAAAATTTGCTCGTGTAGAGCATTGCAAAGGCATCATTTCAACTGCTGAAAACGATCCAGATTTTCTTGATTCGATCATAGCTGTTGATAGAACATGTTGTTTTAAATATGATCCTGAAACTAAGTGAAAATATACAGAACGGAAAGCTAAGAAACCTAAAAAATTGCGTTTTCAGAAGTCAAGAATCAAGACAATGTTGACAATGTTGATTCCAAGGGTATGTACACAAGGAATTTGTTCCAGAAGATCAAACTGTTAGTGGAGAATATTATTTATAAGTTTTACATCGTTTGTGGTCGAGAGTTCTACGTGTTAGGCCCGAATATTTCAAAGGAAAGCAGCAGTTTTTATTGCATTATTATGCACCACCACAAAACAGACAATGAATTTTGAATGAAAAAACAGATTTGTCTCATGGACCTCCCACCGTATTTGCCTGATCTATCACCGTGCGATTATTCTCTCTTCGCAAAAATAAAAACTGCAATGAAAGAAGCTTTTTACGATGACATTCCAGCCAAACAATTAACCGTGACACAGCTGCTAAAAAACATACCAAAAAGCGAGTTTAAAAAGTCTATGGAATTGGTTGAGCATTCCAAACGTTGTTGTGAGTTAAATGTATTGTAATTTGAATAAATATTAGAGCTTTGAAACATAATACTATGCTATAACTAAAAAGTTCGGTTATTTTTAGATCACACCGTGTATGTACATTCTCTTCATGAGCATATGTAGCTAGATGAAGAATTGATTTTTTTTTTTGCAAACGCAGCGGCAACTAAAGCAAGAAAGAGACGCACGAAAAAAGCACTATTGAAGTCTTGTATTTTCATAGGGTTTGCTAGTTTCTTGTTTCGAAACAAGTTCACTACAGCTTACAATTGGTGTAAAAACAAATTGTCTTAATATCTTATATCAAAATCTTTTCAGTAACAAATTAAAACAAGATTAGAACTGATTTGAGGCATGTGCCAAATGCGTGTCAATTTTAATGCCTGTATCTTCTTTTAATCGTTTACTGCGCAGCTTTTGCATCATTGGCGTTACTGTACTTGTAGTTGTAGTTGTAGTTGTATTTACAATTTTTCTTTTATGAATTAAAGTTTGAAAAGATGCTGTACTCGTAGGACATTTTTACAATATAGTTTTTCGTAAAGATTTTCTTAATTTAGTAAATGTTTTGTTTGTTTTTTTTCGGACAATAAAATGTAGTACTGCACTAATGGACAATAATAATTTACACATTCTGTACACCTACGTGTATAAAATAATACTTAAATACTTATACTTGTTTTGAAATATATACGAAAATGTTCTTCAAATATTTAGTACTAACGGAATTTTATTTTTATGCATTTTATATGAATTTTAATCTGTATTTCAGTTTTTTTTTTGTTTTACTGGATATATTAAAAGTTTTGTTATTTGCACATTTATTATTTATTATTTAATTGTTATTTATTATTTTTGTTTAAATTTTGTTTTGTTTGTTTCTCTTGTGTCAACTGGAAGCTCAAAGACTTTTAAACGTAGTTGGTTTTCTTGTTTATGCTAGTTAAATATTTACTTTCCAATATTGTTTTATTTTATTGGACTCATTAATCTTTACATTTTATGCTATTTTCGTATAATTTTTCTAACAATGAATTTACTACGTTTATGTATTTATAATTAAATTGTTTGCAGCATAGTTAATTAATTACACTATGCAACAAAATTTTGCTATTGAAATGTCAATTTTTTTCTCTCTCAAAGCTGCTGAACACGGAAATTGCAATAAAACAGTTTGCAATGAGTACGATTTTGAAATATAAATTTCTTTAATTTAAAAATTTTTTTTTTTATAGATAGTTGCACATATTTTAACAAAAAGTGGGCGGTACACTCCCACTAGTAGATGTGCACCCAGCACAAAAGGTTTACAACGGAAACCTGAACTTGATTGGTGGACGGCATGAGAGAGGACGTCCGAGCTTAAGATGGCAAGATCTGGTCTATGATGACCTGAAGAAGTTCCGGATTGCCAGCGACTGGCGCCGGCGCGCACTAAACTACAACGAATGGTGCGCTTTCCTACGTGCGGCCTTGATCGATAGACGGTTGCAGAGCCACCTAAGTAAGTAAGTAAGTAAGTAAAGTAATGGCCGTATGATACACGAATACTATGAACATATATTTTGCCCTTTATTTTTATTAGAGCAGATCAGAAAATAGACAAAGCAAAACTTCTACAGGTTCGTGAGGTTATAGGAGGAAAAATATCATATATATTTATATATATATTAACATCTTTGCGAGAGATGAAAAAACTTTGGACTCAAATTGACAAAGTACGAAAAGTTCGGCAAAAATAGTGTATTTATATATATATTTTTATAGTGTTTTGAATTATTTCTTCATGCGGTCACTCTTTACACAAAATGTGTATTAGAAAAAAGAATAACAATCGATAATGCAAAGACAATTGCTTTGGCATGTCATGCGCAAATGGTGAATATACTCAATGCATGCATTTTTAAAATGCTTTTCTCTATTGATTCTGTATATTTTAATAGAAACACAAACACAGCGAGGCGTAAAGTGTGACCTATACGACTCGCTGTGAAAAAGGTAGCTGTATGTATACATAGCTATCCCTTTCGATCGCCTAAAATTCCAAAACAATGAAAGGGAAAATATATCAAAATCTAAGCGTAAAACATAGCGGTATATCGTTCACAACAATGTTGTTACATAGTGTTTTTGAATTGCATAAAAACCAAAAGTATCTAGAACTAAAACAATAAATGAAGTATAAACTTTACTCTTATTTGTTTGCAGCAAAAACAAACAAAAACTTAATAAATAATTTATTTCACATAGTTTAACATAGTATTATGCATAGGTTTCCAACATAATTATGCATTTTTATTATATTCATTTCAACTATATATACTATGCTAATTATGTTTGCTACATTATGTTTGTATTTACTTACATACTCTATACATACTCGTATAATATATTATATATTTATTTATAACACTTTAATACATTTAGTAATAAGTTTTTTTTCTGTGGGCTTAAATGCATATAATTATGCTGCAATTATTATTATTATTATTATTATTATTATTATTATTATTTGTTCATATTTTTTGCATATGCTCTGCTTTCTCTTAGCTTATTTTAACTTTAATTGAATCTCATTATTGTCAGTTGTTTACGATTTTTCAATATCATTATAATTTTATGTATAGTATATATAAAGTATATAGTTGGAGTTTTATTTTTTTAAAAAGATTTTTAGTAATTTATTTTAAATGCAAAAATTTAATTTTTTTTTTGCATTTGATTTCATATGCATATTATTATTATTATTGCTATCATTTAATCTTGCTACACTCTCCACACAGAGTGTGTATAGTATTGTAATTTAGTCACAAGGTTTACAACGCCTTAAAGCAAGCATCGCTGTCTCCATAAAGTATAGTTAGATATTCGTATGATATACAGCATTATAAGACGAGTTCGATCTAGCCATAAACGTTCGTCAGTCTGTCTGTCTGTCTGTGCGTTTCTCGCCGCGCTATTCCCGCAAACTTTGAAACATTGTTTGAAAAGTTGGTATGTAGAATTTTTATAACCAGAAATAACACAAGTTCAAAAATGACCGCTATTTGTGCACTAGAAGGTATTTCGCGCATACAACAAACATTTTGTAATTATTTGGTTGCATCGAACATGTTTGAACTAGAGTGTTGCATGACTTAATTCATTGAATTCATGAATTCAACACATTCTAAACAGTCAACATTCATTTCATTCAATGCAGAATAAATTCAACCTCAATAACATTTACTTTGAATGACTGAATGAAATGTCAGTTCATTTCACTATGAATGCAAATTTAACCGAAATATTCATTCATTCATTCATTCGAATGCATTGAAGATTCAAATAAATTCAGTTGTCGATCGCTTTTGATATCAACATATATATTCCATATTATCCTTGCTAGAATTGATCAATTTATTTACGACGAAACTTTGGAACTTAAACAATACTGGTGGAGACCGCAACGCACTGCTGAAAGAGTTAAGTTATGTTGTAATTTACTAGAAAGGATTGGCTACAAAATGCTTAAAGAAATCTGCTTATGAGCTGCTCTCGAACATGTGCGGTCATGCTCACGACCAAGAGCCGAAATGAAGTGAACTGGGCAAACCGTGAGCTTACAATTTCAAACTCTGATAAAATGTTTTCTAATATGCTGTTGATATAGTTTTTACTAATTAGTTGAGTTGAAAGTAATTAGTATACAATCACTTATTTCAACACGCCTACCTCTTTTAAAAATCAGCATTTTCTCTGCTAGAAACAAGCAAACATTTGAAACTTTCGCATTCATTCCTTCATTCATTCATGACATTCAATGTCATAAGCATTCAAACTTCAAAAATTCACAAGCTTCGAATGAATTGGAATTAATGTGAACTTTGTGGCACTCATTCATTCAATTCACGTTCATTAGAATAATGTGCACTTTCATTCGCATTCATTTTAGTGTTAATGTGCCATTTGCAATATTCAGCAGGGCTCAACTCAATCTCAACCCAATCCTTGAAACATTGTTTTGAAAGTTGGTATGTAAACTTTTTATAACCAGAAACAAGTTCAAAAATGTTCGCGATTTTTACACTAGAATGTCTTGCGCGCATACAAAAACATGTTGTATTTATTTGGTTGTATAGAGCATGTTTGAATTGAAGCAATTATTAATGTTTAATTAATAACTGTTTTCAAATTGCTTAACTAGCATGCTGCCTAACATGCTAGACGACCTGTGCTCAACCCACGCATATGTGTGAAGAGTATTAAAGCTTCGGTTCTACCGAAGTTAAAGTTTTTTCTTGTTTTTATATTATTTATCTCTTTTTTTTTTGCGTATTCAACAATTAGCTTTGCTTAATTGCAAATAATAAATATATCTTTCGTAGTGCATTGAATAATATATGAATATTAACATTTAAGATCTTGCTTATCGGTATTAATTAATTACATAAATTATATTTTTAATATTTTCTGACATCGTTTTTTCTTTTTTTTTTTTATCGCTCTAGTCTGATATGATATGAGTTATAACTGCCTTCGGGGCCTGCGCTTTTTACACTTATGAATGTATGTATTTACCTATATTTATATAATAATAATTATACAATATTTATTTTAGTATTTAAACTTTGCAACATTTTAATTCTATTTTTTTGAAACTGTACATAAATTCCATGAATATTAGTATTTATACTCTATTTTTTTATAGTATTTGGTTTAGCATTGGTTTGGAACGTTGTTTTTTTTTCTTTGAGAAAAATTTGCATATTTAAATATGTATATATATATAGGGTGTTCACAAGGTCTTGCAATAGTGCAGAAGTGCACAAACGGCGTGCAAAATAAAGTGTTGTAAGACAGCTTATGGAGACTTTGGTTTGTTTATTTCGAACTGTTATTACTCTTTCTTCTTTGTGCATTAACAGCTGTTTAGCTTTACTATTGGCACAAAATAGATACCAAATGTATAAGAAAATACCAAAATTTTGCGTTGTCACTTGTTAAATTTTGATGATTTTATACAACACTGTTTTTGCAGCAAAGAAATTATTTGTTCAATGCTCTGTTCGAGCAATGTAATCCAAAATTTTTCAGCGTAAATTTTTATTTGTTGTGCAATAGTTTGCTTGCACTGTTTCAAGATCTTGTGAACAGCTTTATAGGTTTGCATGCATTGAGCATGATAATTTGATTTTTAAATTATAAACTCGATTGTTTTGATTTATGAATAAATCTATTAACTGACTAAGCCGTGACGAAGAGATTCTTAAAACTTACTTTTCGTGGTTATAATAAAACTGTAAGTTGACTTTCTCTAAATAATGCATGCATGCGTAGCAAGAACAAAGTCTTGAGCAGTGAATTTAGAATTTCTTTAAATTTAAATCTGACCAAACTTCTACTCTAGCATAGCTAAAGCCTTGATACTAATAGTGCGATTTTTTATAAACTGAGCTTAATGAGCAACAAATTTTCTGTTGAGTTGTAAATATGTGCTTAAGTTAAGTAAATGATTCTTTAGAGACGAAACAATGAAGTGTGAAAATATATAGGGTATTCACACCTAGGCGGTTAAGAGTTTAGTTAATATGAAAAAAAAGTAATTTCCAACAACAAAATACACTGTCAAATAGTAAGCAAAACATATGGACCTTATTTCTTTTAAACCATAACTTTGAAGTATTTTTAAGCACGTACACTTTAAACTAAAATCATAATTGATTATTTACCATATTAGGGCGAAACAATTTAATCGGAACTAAGAAATATCTACTTATGAAACACATCAGTGTAAATTGTACACCTAAAATGTTTAAGTGATAACTTTTTTTCCTTAAGTTTAATCAACAAGGTGTGAATGTGAATTTTAAAAGTGAATAATAAGAAATCTCTTGAGCACCTCAACTGAAACAACTTGGTAGCTGCTTCTTAGTTTTTATTGCATATTTAATGAAAGCTTTAATTAAAGCTTCAAAGCTAATTTGCAGCATAGTGATTGGTTGTAACAAAGCTCCGTCATGCCTTTGTGATTGCTTGCATATTAATTAAAACCGTAGAATCCTTAATAACTGATACATTTTCTACAACTACAATTGGGCATTATACAACTTGGCCATACTATTATAGTAGCTACAAATATCAATTCATCTGAAGCGCTCAAAATCCAATTTCAGCTAATGAAATCTAATGCAATCTAACATGTTGTCATCAAATCAGCAAACCAATAACAAATGAAATGTGATTTCGTATGCAACGCTGCGGCATTAAGTCAATAACCGAAATAAAACCACAGAAAATACAAAAGTAAAGGTAAAAATCTACGCAAAAACCAAATCAAAGTGAATCGAAAACGTATCAAAATGAATATCAAGCTGCAATATAGACAGACAGACAGACAGACAGACAGATAGACAGAGAGGCAGGCAGTATAGTAAACCGAAGCCAATTTTCGGCATACAAACGCAGCAAAAACGAATTGAATCGCTGCCAGGATAAATGGATAGATACCTATTTACGTAGCGGAATATGAAATTTTGTCTGCTGAAATTTGCCAAAGGCAATGAAGGCGTCGGTTTAATTTATGCGCGCCTTTGGCCATGTAGAATGCTGATTGACAATGATCATCATGATGTTGACGAAAATCAAAGCAAATAGTTTGCGATGGTCTTAGGGCAAACTGGTCGCCTTGCGCGCTAATAGGTACTTTGAGTACGCTGCGGTTCAGATACAATACAAAATTCATACACACAGATATGTAACTGATCAATATGCATAGAGCTGCAAGAAATGGAGACAGTTTCGCAAAATTACATGTGAAAATGTATGCTAAAAATGTATATATAAAAAAATGTTCGCAATACTACTTATCGCAATTTTAATGTTGTCGAACGAAAATTTTGAACGGGGAATAAAATTTCGTAAGTTTTCATTGAGAATTACTTTCAAAAAAATTATGAGGAATGCATAAATACAGCGGCTAATCGCTGACAAACGCTTGAGTAAGATTTTACTGTAGTAGAATTAGCTTGTGAAGTGGACAAGTTCTCAGAATTGATTTTAAACTGGTTAGGAAACTGTATACTGAAGTTAGACATAAAAAATGCGTCAGAAGTGTCTGCAATAAGCTAAAGCACGCTAGACGTGAAACATGCAGTATTGGAGGGAGAAGATCTTTTTGCATGATTGTAAAATTGAACACTTCGAATTGAAGTGAATTTAGTAAGTGAGATAGAGAGCCGCAGTGCGCTGTAGCGATGAGTGCGCTAGACGAACTATTGGGCATGTTGGTAGTCGGATGAGCTATTGGAGAACTTGACTTCATCGAAAGTGCAGTGAATATAGGTAACTACTGTTCTTCCATAATTTCCATTAAAAATCGCACAGAGCACAAAGTGTTTCAGAACGCTAATGAACCTTTGACATATAATGAAGATTCTACTATCAAAAACGATACTCAGATTTCAGTAAACGGTGGCTTGTTTCATTATAGAAGTATGGGTTGTTTATGAAGCTAATACAGCTTAGATAATAGGAGATCTGCTGTTGAGTGGTAACTTTTGCTGAGCATCCAATGAAGTTACTGAAGTTTTGAGAATTCAGTTGTTTGTCGCGCTGATACGGCTAGAGAAACTAACTGCTTGGCCTTGACTGTGATGTGTGGCGATGGATTCATGTTTCATTCACTGAATTCTGTTCGTCTGTCTGCCTTTAATGTCGGCTGTCAATGCTGTTAAGGACAAACTTAATGTTGCAGGTTGCCTTATATTGCGATTAACTGAGTTATTGCTGAACAAATACAAAAGACAGCAAAATGAAAGCAGGTACATTGTTTCCCCCAAAATATTTTGTTTCAAGTATCTAATGCACATACCCAGCGGTATGCAAATGCCGAAAGCACTACTTCGCTTGTAAATTCACAAGTTTTGGTCAACACTACCGACGACCAGAGAGTTCAGCAGCCCGCGGTAATGCAGCAGGAAGCAACTTTAAAATTAGAAAATAAAAATTTTGTTTTTGCGACAACAGTCAAGGAGAATAGCCTGTGATTAAGCAAACCGATGAGTTGAGTGCCTGTTAGCTGAAGTAGCTAAGATGATGAGATTCTACACACAGCATCGTTAGTCGTGGTTCGAATGGCAGTTTTCTTCACCAGAGAAAGTTTTTCTTTGAAGTTTTTTATGCTAGTCAGTTAATACTACCAAAAAATTTAGCCGCTTTTTCACTAGTAAAGTAACCGGTCAGTCAGAACTAGTGAAAGGGCTAGTGTATAGTACTGTAGTAACTATCAATTGAACACTTTGAATGACATCGTCATATTAAATTCGCTAATCAAACCCTACATGCTTTGTAGATACAAGTGGAACTAGTGTTGGATACTAAAGGACTAATGATTCACCATGATAGACTGGATCTGTGTACTACAGTGTAAGTATAGCGCATTTCAACAGACTTGTTTTTACATTTATCAGTGCTGCACAGTCCTAGTCACACGACCACTTGCACATTTTGTACATATTGATAGCGAAGCATAGAACAAACACGTTATGCGTATGAAAACAATAACAAAACACTGATACTTTTTACTATAAAAGAGACTAGGGCTATGCATCACTGCCACATATATTTCAACGCCAACGCCAACGCTTTGCTTTGTTTACCTTTTATGGATATACTAGTGCACCAATTTTGATAACTGATAGACCATGCGAAAGACATTTTATTGCTGCCTGTGCGAAAATCAATGAAATTAGAAACGAAAAAAGCGGTTTGAAAATGTTACTAACATAATGGTAAAAACACACGTACATGCACAAGTAGAAGAATACACTCTCACATATTTTTTTCTGCTTCCCTTTTTTTTACTGATTTTTTTGAATAATTTCATGTAAAATGGTCCACTTTTGCTTTGGGAGTTAACAAATGTTAGGTAAGAACGATGGTTAAGAAATGACGCTTGTAATTCACAACTAGTTTGACCATAGCTCATACTAAGTTCAATCTGATCTGAAGCTGAAAGTACACCACACCGGCAGTGACAATAAAGATGTTTCACATCTTTTATCTCTAGTTACTCTGAAGTTACTCAGACAAACTAAATAGTATAATGTAGGATTTTTTACTATCCTGAGAAGAAAGAAAGTTATTCAAAACATACAATGTCGATCTACAATGTTACATTCTTTGTCATTATTCTATATATAAACACGCAATTTGCAGAAGCAGAAAAACCACGAAAAGTTAATTTTGGATAAATAATATTTTAGATACATATTTGAATTCATTTCAATTCGCTTTTGTATTAATTTGATATAAATTGAAAATGTATTCAAAGAATTTAATATGCAAAAGATTTTTTATAAACACATTTTTTTTTTGTTAGCCCTGGGCGCCATTTACGTACTTAGATCCAGCACTGTAAATATGTAGTTATAAGCTGCATAGAAATGATGTGTCGATTATACTGGTAGATACAACTGTACAAGAAGTATATGCATAAGCCCTTAAAAATAATCAGGCGCTAACATTCATATTCGAGTATAAAAGTTTCACGTTCGTTGATGTAGGGCGTTGTTGCAGCGGCTGCTGCGGCAGCGGATGTTGCTGATGTGGTTATGACGGAAGATGCTTTTGCTGCATGTTGTAGCATTGACGAAGATGCGCCTATTGCTGTTGCTGATATATTGTTGGTTTTGCACAAATTTACTTGTGACAACATGGCTGTGGTTGATGATAATTTGCCATTGAGCAATGATGCAGGTACTGCCGCCGCTGTCGACATATTGCTTGCGCTCAAAGCGGAAGTATGCGAAGCGGAAGCGCCAACAACGCCGGAACTTATACTACTGCCGCCGCCATAATAGTTCAGTGCAGACATATGCTGTGTTGTGTTGTTAGTAGCTGGTGAAATGACATTGTTGCCGCTGGCAAAATGGCGGCGCTTAGTGACGCCGTTGTTGCTGCTATGTTTAGCGCCAAATTCTAATTTGTTGTTGCCAAGCACGTTTGTTGTTGTTGTTGTTGTTTTTGCTGCATCATTGGGCGTTGTTGCTGTTGCTGTTGCAGCATTGCGTAATGCAATGAAAGTGTCAAAATTATCCGAGGACGAGGTATTCGAAGCTGTTGAGCTGCGTCGTGCAGCGTAATGATGGTGGTGGCTGCTGCCAGCGTATTTTGCTGTTGTTATTGTTGTTGTTGTTGGAAGTAAGGCATTGTTGCTGCTATGCGGTATATGTAGTTTCATATGTTGTTGCTGCTGCTGCTGCTGCTGCTGATTTGCTGTTTGCGACAACATCGACGAATTCGACGAAGAGGAATTTGATAGTGATGATGAGTTGACAGAATGCGCTGGCGGATGTTGTTGCTGATAGTATTTACGTAGATTTTCCATAATGTAGCGATTATTTGTGTTGCTGTTGCTGCTGTTACTGCCTGCTATTTTATGCTGTTGCTGTTTGCTGCTGCTGGCATATAATGCTGTAGCGCTTGTTTGTGGTAAATAGCTCAAAGCAGCAGTATTAGTTGCAGGAACACCAGCAGCAGCGGGCGTTGTTGTGGGTGTTACTACTGCTGCTGCTGCAACACTTCCGTTGGCACTTAGCATTGCAGGTGTGGTTGTTCCTGCTACTGCTGCTGCTGCAATGCTGTGATAGCTATCGGCTATGCTTGTATTTGAAGTTTTAACATAGTAACTGCGTTGCATGTTGCTAGTTGCTGTCGGTGTTGTTGCTGTTGCTGTTGCACGCTTATGATAATTTTCATTAAGTCGTTGCTGTGACTGTCTTTCTGCAAGAAAATCAAGTTGCATTTGTGTTGCTTTACCTGCACCAAAACCATAATACTCAACGCCATCATCTTTATAATAATCCAGCTCATCAATGCATCTGCGCAGCTGTTCTGCCTCCAAACGTTGCAAATCTAAGCCATCATAATCTGTTGTTAGTGCAACACTAGCTGATTTAATGCTGCTGCTACGTTTGTGTCGCTGAAAGTGCGCCAAATAGCTTTCATAGCGTAATTGTTTTTCCGTTGCTGTTGTTGCTACTTCAGTATTGTTTGCTGCAGCCATATCCATATACGCTGCTGCTGCTGCCATTGTTGTTCTTGCTGTTGTTTGTGTCGCTGATTTTTCAGCATGCAATTCCTGACGCTGCAAATGCTGATTGAGCGATTGATAGAATGTGCTCTCGGCAAGATTTTCATTATATGCTGTTTGTCGATACCAATCAACAGCAGTAGCATCATCGTCATCGTCATCGTCATCATCATCGTGCGCCAATTCAGCTTCACATTCATTGACAAGTATGCGTATGCCAGTATCTGTTAGCATTAGATCTGCTGCAACATTTTCAGCATCTACACTATCATCTACACTATCATTCAAGTAATACGTTGCTGGTGTTGCGCTTTCTGCTAACAGCAAATGTTCACTTTGTTCCAATGCCAATGCATAACTTGTTAGATTATCTAAATAATATTCCGACATTTTATCCGGATGCTCATAACGTAGCTTTTCTTCACTGCTATAGCCTGCATTCGCTATTCCTGCAGTATTACGTTTGCTGGTATCTAGTGAAGTTGAACCACTAAAAACCGATGCATAATCTGAGCTACTCATTGAATCTGAATGTGCATTACGCATTGTCATACGTCGTTGTTCTAATGGTAGTGTACCGAGATTTTCATAGTTCGCAGGCAGCTGCTGCTGTTGTTGTTGTTTTTGTGTAGACATACTACGCTTATGTTGTTGTTGATGCTGCTGCTGCTTTAAACTTTCCATTTCCGTTTCCGTTTCATAGTCTTCATCATTAATTTGCAGCTCTGCTGCCAATTCACGACGTCGCTGTGCACCGCCAGCCACTCTACCCACTGAATGTGCTGATTGTTTGCTGCTGCTTAGTTGCTGATCAAAATTTTGCGCTAAATACGCATCCAGATAATGTAGATTCTTTGATAAATCTATTTCAGATTTATAGCTTTTATAGATAGTTGTCTGCTGCTTACCAGCTGCTGCTGCTGCGGCTGCATGTGCTGCTGCACAACGTGTCTCATAGTTATTAATATGCTGTCGATCGCTTATAAAACGAAAGCTTTCATCTTTGGCAAGCGTATGAAAACCATTGAATTCGTTGCTGCCGCTGCTGCTGCTGTGTGCTGTTGTGCTGCCATTTGTCTTAAAATTGCGACATTTATCGCGTATTTTTTGTATACCTTGCCTGGTTTTTGCCTGTAGTCGCTCGAAGTAATTATGCTGCTGCTTGGCAGCACTGGCTGCACTTGCACTTGCATTGGCACTGGCACCACTAACATCATTCTCTAAACGCGTATGATATGCTGTATGCTGTACATCATATGCACGTATGCTGTGTATACTCTGCGTACGATTTGGATAGCTTATTTTGAGTTTTTTCAGCTGTGGCAGTGCTGCATTTGTGTTGTTGCTATCTTTGCTGACTGTATTAGTTGCAGTTTTTTGGAGCTTACGCAATGACAGCTGTTTGAATATAGCAGATTTGCACTTTTTAGCACGTTTTGTGCTGCACTCATGCAGCTGCTCGGGCGTATTGAAATCTTGACGCTCAAAGCGACGCACTGGTACACCATATAGATAATGTTGCTGTTGCTGTTGTTGTTGCTGTTGCTGTAGTTCATCGCGCTTCTGTTGCTCTAAGTCAAAGCAACGCTTTAAGCTACGCGGCTTCTTGGCAGCACTTGAAACACTTGAAGCGCTACGTAGACGCGTATTTACGTTAAGCGTTAATATTTCATCGTCATGAAATATGGAAAAAGGATTAGCTATAACTGTATAGTTGTTGTCCTGTGCCGTTTGTTGCTGTTGCTGCGACATTGTTGCTGCTGTTGTTGTTGTTGTTGTTGTTGCTGTTTCATTACTACAGCCTAAATTACTTAATGAACTAGGTTTATGACTTATAGCTATGCACTTATTATCTAATACAACTACAACTTTGGCTTCACCTTTGTTGTGATTTGCTGCTGCTGCAGCAGCTGTTTTTGTTGCTGCTATTAAATCTGTTTCAGATTTACAGCGTCGTAGCATTGTAGCAGCACGTTGTGCTTTACGCATTTCCTTCAGTGAATGCGATTGCTTGCGAAAACAATAGAATGGATTATTTATGCTTAGTTTTTGTAACAATATGCGCGTATCTGTCTCATTGTCGTCATTGTCGTTATTGTCTATACACAGCTGGTTTTTATGCTGTGCAGCAATTTCACTGCCAACATTCAAATGCAAAAGTTTTGCTGCATTTTGTTTATGCTTAGCGCCACTTTTGCTGCTATTGTTGCTGTTGCTGCTACTGCTATACATATTATTTTCACTTTCCATTGTCTTAGACGTACTATTACTCTTAATACTCTTACTACTCGTACAAGTATCAATATTAATTTGTTGTTTTTTATTAATACCATTACTATTACTATTTGTCTTAGTGCTAATACTACTATTTGTAATGCCACAACTACTACTACTGCTATTACTACTATTTTGTTGACGTTGATTGCTACTGCTTAAACTATTGGAACTATTACTGCTGCTGCACTGACTTTTACGCTTATTTCCGTTTATATGCTTAGTGCACACATCCTTTTCCTTTTCCGTTTCCGGTTCCGTTTCGGTTGTATTTTTTTTGCTGCTATAGTCTTTGTCTCTATTTGTCACATTGACGGTTGCTATATCATCGTTGATGGTGCTGCCACTATTTGTTGTTGCATACTTTTCGGCAGCATTTGTAGCGTCATTCACACAAGACGTCACCATTTTTAATTCTGTTGCGTTTGCGTTGTTCACGTTGACGTTTAGGTTTTCAGTCATGGTTGTTGTTGTTGTTGTTCTTGTTGCTGTTGTCGTTTTGTCTATTTCTAATGTATTGTTGTTGTTGTTAATATTATTATTGGTCGTATTTGTTGTTGTTGTGGTATTCGTATTTGTATTTGTATTTGTTGTTGTAGTAATTGTTGTATTGCTATTGTTAGTGTTTGTAGTACTTGTTGTGTTATTTGTTTCATTTGTATCATCATCATTATTATCATCATTATCATCATTATTAATTGCCTGCTAGACCCTAGTAGGCGGTTGTAATATCATTGCAGCCATGCGTACCTTCATTGCCTCAGGTGATCCTCCAATATGTCCGCCATATTGTTGTACATGTAATGCTGCTGCTGCTGCTGCAGCAGCTTGTTGTTGTAGCTGTTGTTGTTGTTGCTGTTGTTGTTGTTGCTGTTGTTGTTGTTGCTGATGATGATGAAAACCAGCGGGTGTTGTATAAATTGAATCACCTTGAGGGCCACTTGTACTATCGGAGCGTGATTTCAAATCTGCTTTCTCGCTGTAGAATATAAAATGAAAGTAATATATATATATAAATATATTAGTATGACAATTGAAATTCACGCGCTGTCATGTTCAAGCCACTTCAATTACTGTGTGTGTGTGTGCGTGTGTGTGTGTGTGTGTGTGTGTGTGTGTGTGTGTGTGTGTGTGTGTGTGTGTGTGTGTGTGTGTGTGTGTGTGTGTGTGTGTGTGTGTGTGTGTGTGTGTGTGTGTGTGTGTGAATGTATTATTTCCTGCCTCTTAGCGGCTTACAGTGTGCAGAATAGGAGATTTTGCGTGCAAAACTTATAATCAAAGATTTGAACTTGAAGGCGACAGAACGCTGACTCGGCGCCTCGTGACCGTTTTTGCATCGGTCACTCTGCGCAGGCATGCGAGTGTCAGGCTCCGTCGGCAACTGTGTTGCAACGGCAATCGGCATATAGCCTGGTCAGCACATTTGGCCTTGCGCGTGCTAACTTATACACAAAATGAAAAAGAGGAATTTCACTAAAAACTTCGTTTAAATCAGTTGAGCTATTTTGAATTGTATATTTCTGACAGCAAAATGTGAATTTCAACCACAGTGCGGCTTAGCAAAGTATTCATTTAGCATAAACAATTTTTTTTCTGTGCCTCATAGGCATTTTCTGCCTATTTGCTTCAACATATTTATTGATTGGCAAGATGTATTTTTATGCTTGCGCCTATTTAAGATTTCGGATTCGTTTTGTTTCGTTTAACGCCGCTGGTCCTGTTTTTGATTTTTTTTTTTTGGCTTTTTCGTTCGGAAGACTTAGGAAATTAAATCTTCAGCTTGATCTGATAAATACTTAAGTGGTTTTTTGTTCAATGCTTTGGGAATTTTTTGTCAGGGCTTTCGTTAAGTTTGTTGATTGCTAAAAGTTTGTTTTCTATTTTTTTCTTCTTCTTTTTTTTTTGAGAAGCGAAAAAAGTTGCCAACGGCTATTCATTTCGAGTGAGGAAAGTTTTCTGCATGTTCTCGTGGGAAATTGTTTACAGATTTGGAGTACAGAGAAGTGCTGTAAATTGATTTGGTATTTATTTGTTATGTTGTTTTATGTTGTCTTTTAATTAAAAAGATTTGCAATTGTTTTCAATAATTGTTGATCTTTGTGCATAGTAAAAAAAGATAATATGTTGAATTTGTGACAAAATTTCGCCCTAATAAAAGCGTTTGGTATTTAGTTCAATTAACATCTTTTCAGATCATCATCATATATATGTGATATATTTCTTATATTACATTGAAAATACAATAGTTTCAAAACTCTAAAACTGGAAGTAGAAGCTGTGCACTTCTGTGCTAGTT